>RCIC01000016.1:1062500-1455000 GCA_018883505.1 Ceratosolen fusciceps
GCTGCCTCGGACCTTGCCACCGCCCACCGGCCAGCTCCCTCCCTCGCCCTCACCCCCTCGTCAACGTACAATCGACTCTTCATTACGGAGGTTATTGGACCCCCCCCCCCCGCCCCCACTATGCGAACCTTCCCCTTTAGCCAATAACCTTCTTCTTCTCCCTCTGCTTTTAATGATATTCTTGGTAAAGTCGATGTAAGAAATCCAAAGCCACTGGTTAACCCGTTTTCTTTTCCGAATAACGTCCGTTTTACAAGCCTCATCCGAGCCCATGATTAAACTCAAACCTTAACACAAACAACCGTTTATAATAATAATAATAATTTGAAATATTAATTTCAGGCGATCGTTGCAACGTTTGATAGTTAATTGCCGTCGTTGCGCAATTGTCGCCCACGACGAATTCACGTCCATTTTTCTCCTCTTCTTTCTTCTCTCCTTTCTTCTTCTTCTTCTTCTTCTTCTTCTCTCCCATAAGAAGAAAATAATGACGAATTAAAAGCTTGTAAGTAACAAGTACGCCTAGAGTAGCGAGATTCTTTTATTCTTCCTCCTCGTCTTCGTCTCCTTTCGCGCGCGTACTCCTCGTACTCGCTTATTACTTGCCGAGCGGGGAATTGCCGACCTAATAAAATATCGGCCGACATACCCCCCCCCCCATTTGGCGTATGGCCGAATACTCCTTCGGAGCACTCGGTCAAAGCGTAGCGTCTACGAATTGCAACGACAACGACGACAACGACGACAACGACGACGACGACATTAAAAATAATAGTTACAACGGCGGATGGTGGAACGAATCGTTTCGCCTTATTCTCTCGATCGTAATTCATCGGGGTGGGGGGGGGGGGTTTGGTTTGATTTTCACCGAGAATTACAGTCGGCTGAGGAACGATAACAATAATGTTTTAATTGCATTGTCGTCGGCAGGCAGAATCGACGTTACACAACGCCCCGAGCCTAGGCGAGTCGCGGTGCACCGGCGCGCGCTGTCATTTTCATATATTTGACGGCCACTTGTCGTAAGGATCCGTAATTTCATCATTAATCGACACGCGTCGGATCTTCGGGCGTCCAGGCTCGGTCCATGCGGATCCATGGTCAAGCTTTAGCGCTACCGAAGGCGAATTGCGCTAATCGATGCTCAATTAGCGATTTATCAATTAGCCGCGATCCTCATCATCGGCATAACGATAGCATAACGAATCCGGGCGAGGGTTTTTCCCCAGCCACTCCCCTCTCTCTCTGTATGTCTCTATGTCTCTATGTCATAGAGTGACAGAGAGGAAATTCCTTTTTAAATAAAAAAAGCTTCCGCGTACAAAGGTAAAATACAAAATGCCACAAGGCTACGGAGAGTCGCATTTTTAATAATCTTCCAATTCGTATGGAATTACGGCGATGTAAATTATTGCTCTTGTTGTTGTTGTTGTTGTTATTATGCTTCGATGTTTTAATCTAAACTTGCTTTGCACGAGGAAGCTCTCGCATTTTTTGTTAACGATAGCCGTTAACGATACAATTGATTCCTTTTGTTGCTACTGCACACGTACGAGATAAGCCCAAAGGAATGAAAAGCATCGCTTGTTAATAACGATTAAGAGACGTTTGGATCTGGCTTAGATATCGCACACATCGACGATACACGAGAAAGTCAATCTTATTCTCTGGATAAGCGATGAGAAGCGATGAGAAGCGACGAGGATTAGGGAAGCAGTCCATCCGGGACGTTCACTCGCTTGAACGATAATTCGCAAACGCCCGCCCAGCCCCCCCTGCCCATTATAATTTTTCGTAAACACGTTTCGGTGGCGTTATAAAAGAAAAAAAAAAACAAAAAAACAAAAAATCAGTTGAAGGGAGCGGCCGAGCGGCCAAGCGGACCGTTTCGTCAGCGTCACCGTCAGCCGTCACCGTCACCGTCACCGTCACCATCAACTACGATGCCATACCGATGCTAATTTCGTCTAAGTACTTTCGAGCAGCCTCGGCCGCGCGAACGAGGCCTCTTACTTTCTTCCTAATAAAAACGCCGGCCAAGGTCGTATCCCTAATTCGGCCTTACAGAATTTTCAAAGAACGTCAAAGCCGCCGAGCAATCGAGGGCCGCCCTTTCATTGTGATAACACAACTATCGGCAATTATTGGCAATTCGGAGGCTATTGGGGTTATTGGGGTTATTGGGTCTATTGGGGCTACAAGTAAGAGAATATAAGTATGGAGGTGCAGCCTAAGGGGGTCTCGGGGCCCCATCCTACTTATTACGCCACGTTAACAGCTTGCTACTTAGTACTTGGTGAGCTAGTGTCAAGGACACGCGTTCCCTATCCCTCTCTACTCTTTTACCAACTGACGAAGCTTTCTCACGGCTCGTTCGCATTACATTAGAACCCGAATCGTAATAAAGGCCGGAATGCCAAAGGCCTAAAGGGGCCGCGCTTTTCATAACGACTAATTTCATAACGTTACCTGGGTTTCGGAGTCGTCGAGCGGCTCCTTCAACGTATCCGACGACGCTTCGAATTCTACACCCGGAGTCCCGGTACAATAACCCTCACGGCGAAAACCGTCCCGGTTTAACGCGACGGGGACAAGGCTACGAGGTCCGGTTTTCTTCTTCTTCTTCTTCTTCTTCTTCTTCGTTGTCCTCTTCGTCTTCGTCGTCTTCGTCTTCTTCTTCGCTCTACGGATAAAGATCGTTGGATTGTTCATTTATCAACGACGGAGCTTTTCACTCGAGGCAATTAATGTGATTGCGAGCACGTGCTCGCGACGACGATGACAATCGCCGCGATCCTGCGCCGTGCGTGAGCCCCACCCCCACCCCATCCCGCGAGAGGTTGCACAAACTTCTCTCGCCGACCTCTGCCCCCTTGACTTTTCCCTACCCGCCCCTATCGATTTACCACCATTCGTATCCATATTGATATATATATATATATACGTATATACACGCACGCACGCACGCACGCACGCACGCACGCACGCGCTACCGCGGTATATTTTACGAATAAAGCAACGTAAAGCCCCGAATGGAGAGCTTCCTGTCAACTTCTATCGGGTAATTAACACACCGCGTCCGTAAACGTATTTTAAATGTATTTTAGCAAATTAGGGCTCGTTAGCCCCTTCAGTATTTCAATTAATTCAATTAAGAAGCGTGACCGGCAGTGCCCGCGCCCGACTTTTATTTCGAGCCAATACACGCGCGAGTTTCTTTCCATAGACATGGACGATCATCTCATTGGCAACGATCGTCCTTACGATGGACGGAGCGATAAGAAGCGGATCGAGCCGCGCTTTCGTACATGTGTCGTAATTATGCATTGTCCTTCTGGCCGTCAATGATCGATTGCGCAGCTTTTAACCGAGTGCGTGAAAACAAACACACGACTATCTTTCCTCGTTGGTTGGTTCCTCGCTTCCCGTGAAATTATCACAATTACGTATTTCGGGCAATAAGCTCGTCGCACGCACGATTCAAAGCGTACGAGATAACGACTGCCGAGTGCGTATTGGCGGGGGGGGGGGAATAAATAAATAAGAAATCCAACCATTTGATTCTTATCGACGTTGAATTCGACGTTGAAACCTTCGATAATTCTCTCGGGATACTTGTCCGCTTAAATTACCAGGAAAATACTCGTTCCTGATGAGAGACCGAGAGACAGAGAGAGAGAGAGAGAGAAAATTTAGTCCCTAGGGTACATCGTATCGACATTTGCCGTTCTCGGTATCAGTTCTCCGTCTATTATCAACGAATAAAATGGCCTTTGGATAATAATTGCAATTCCAAAATCTGCCCGCGTTATAAATAACGAATAAGCACCAATACATTCAATTAACTTGTCATTGCGTCAATAATCAAATATATATATATACACATACACACACACAGGTACGTACGTATAGGTACAGGTATCGTGATTGTTAGTTTAAAATTAAAGAAAAAAAAGAAGAAAAAAAAATTACGAAACATCGCCTATAAAAAAAGTATAAAGTACTTTTTTGTATTTTTCGTATTTCGTTGGGACCAGCTCGGCTCGACATTTAAAACGAAACGAATATTATAATCGGTCTCACATGCGCTATCTAATAGATGCACCAGCATCCAAATGTACCGACGAGATGTCCGAGCGAACGTTTCCTCCTTTTTCGCTTCGACTCGGCTTCGACTCGAGCGCGATACCGATACTTTACCGGTATATTACTTAACCGTTTATCATCATCATCATCCATCATCATCAGCATCATCATTGTTCGGATAAATCAACGAGCGCGTAAAAGTTGTATTTTGAAAACTTGCGTTAAATTGCGTTAAACGTACATAATAAAATACGGAACAAAGCAGAGAGAGAGAGAGAGAGAGAGAGAGAGAGAGAGAGAGACGGCGAGCAAAGTCCTCGCAATACAAATTCTTTATAAATGCATTAGAAATTTATGCGCCAATAAATACACGCTTACGTTCATTTGGAACTTGTCGTTAATTTTGTGCGCGCAAACTCTTTTTTTCTTCTCTCTTTTTTTTTTTTTTTTTTCTTTCCTTCCTTCAATGCGGTTGCCTATCGGCGGACCTATGCGATGGCTAAGTAGCGCCGCATCGTTTCTGCTTTTCCCGCGAACGTACGTACGTACGAACGAACCGCCGATGAAGAGGTTCTATGAATTTTAATCAACAACGATAAATTGATAAAAGTAAAAGGACAAAGACAAAGAGATATAGAGATAGAGAGAGAGAAATAAGAGCGCTTGCGAATAAATATTTCCTAATCGAAGGATAAAAAAAAAAAAACGATAAATTTTAGCCGGGGATGCAACGTGATTTCTTTAAAGCATCAAAGAATTTGACTTACAAATGGCCGGAGGAAGAGCAGAGGAATGTTATTCAATTCCACGGACTAGGTTATTTCGCAAGCGAATTTTTACGATAAGAATTTATTTTGTCGCTTTTACGGCCCGGCAATGCAATAACCAGATTTATCGCTCTCCGCCCCCCCCCCACCAAGAAAAGCCTTTTACGAATAATACGGAAATTAATATTCACGCGTTACGCGCACGTCATACGCATTAGATTCGTAAGGATTCATAGGGATCCGGGAGATCGAGGAGATCTGAATAACCTGACCACCTTAACGAATAATCCGAGCCATTTATTTATTAAGCGCGAAGTCTCTCCGGCCGGCAAGTCCAGCTTACGAGAACTGTTTATTTGCAAATATCAATGTCCTACGCGATTTCCGTGCATTATCTTAAAGCTTATTAGTAACATTAGAAGAATGAGCTCGGGCGCTATCGGCAATACGATTGCATTATAAATATTAACGCATACTGGCCGAATGCTGGCGTTACGATTCCCCGGAACAAGAGGTTCTTTCTCATTTCAAAACTGTTGCGTTACATTTTCTTCCTCCTCTTTCTCTTCTTTTTTCGTAACCTAAAGTTGAACGAGTGATTTCAATACCGAGTCGATTGGCTCAGGAAAACTTCTGCCGCGCGATTAAACGCCCGATCACGGACAAGCCGAGATTTCTCTTAATCCTTAAGATCCAATGGGCACGGAGTCGTTCGATCGAGCCGTTAATTAAAAGATTTTCAATATATTATTCAATATGGCCGACAATCTAATTTCGTCTCCCTTATTTTTATTTATTTTGTTTTTTTTTCGCGTTCACCATTGCTTCGCGTGTTGCAAAAATGTCCTCTCGAGCCCCCTTGGCACGTAGGCTATTATTTGGTGCCGCGTAAGCTCTAACTATTCCCGACTACTTTAACCGCTGCATCATTTATGCAACTGAACGTACCCGACAGTCTGGCAAATAAATAAATAAATAAATAAATAAATATTACCCGTTATGTCGGATATACATACATTTCAGCTCTCTCTCTCTCTCTCTCTCTCTCTCTCTCTCCCTCCGCACCCCAACACTTTGTAGGCAACGAGCTCTTCATCTCTTAAGCATTTATTGTAATTAATTGTGTCGGTTTCCCTCCCTCCCCCCCCCCCAGCCTTTCATTACGTATTTGCATACGTGATAATGTGGCCAGGGGGCCCACACTTGAAATCATTAGAATTATTCAATGCAAGTGTCACGTGTCGCTGGGACGACGAATGCGTTGGCGCCGAGGCGCTGAGAATTAGTAAAGGAAAGGGAACGCGAAGGAAATATAGATGATAAAGAAATACTAATAATGTAAACTCTCCTGTAATGCCTGATGGATGTTTATATCGTGCGAATAATAGAATGGAGGACAGGTGAGTTATAATTGAGTGAGCCAAAGGCCAGCTGGATTAAGGTCTAGTTGCTGGGGGTTTCGATGTCAGTGACGATGTCAGTGACGGGGATCCAGGGCGATCGACCCAACTGGTCGAAGCGATCACGGGCATCGGTCGAATCGAAGAGCCCCGTCAAACGTGGGCTCGCGCGAAATAAGAAGAAGAAGATAAAGAAGAAGAAGATAAAGAACAACAACAACAACAACAACAACAACAGCAGCAGCAGTAATAATAAGAGTCCTGGACGAAGGAAGGAGAAGAGGCAGCTGATGCGTGGAAACCGAAACGGGGCCGTTGCGCAACGACTCTACTCTCCGAGCACTTGCCTCGCGATCCTTTTATCCTCGATGAATGCGTTGGTTCCCAAGCTGTATGCGGGTCTAGGTCGATACCGTTCAACCGTACACGTAATAATACGCGCTCACGTATTACGAGAGCGAAGGAAACACATGTACCGTCCATCCGTCCATCCATCCATCCGTCCGTCCATTCGTCGTATCGAGTTGATTTTGCGTATAACCTTCTTCTGCTTTCGTCTCTCCTATCGCTCATCTCGCTCCTCATTTCTCTTCCTCTGTCGTTGTTCCACTCCCCCCCCCCCCACCTTCCTCTCCCAATAACCTTCTCGTCGACGTATACGTTGCTCTTGTATTCGTTGGCATTGGTCTTCCTGGCTCGCGGTTCATCGAACCGAGAAAGGCTCGATCGGGACACGCTGCTAAGCCCCTATTTTCTGCCTGCGCCACGTTCTCTCTCTCTCTCTCGTTTATTCTACGCTAAGTCACGTGCCGCGTATTTGATTTTACACGCTGTTGGCTCGGTCATCTTGATCTCCCGACATTACCTAATATCCTATATTACTTGAATCAATGAATCAATGGCCCGGAGGCTTCTTCGATAAGGATAAGCCTCTCGCGATACCTCGCGAAACTAGAAGTAGGCGGGATTTATTGGTCCCCTCCCCCGCCCCGCCGTTAAAGAAATAAAAGGAAGAGTGGCTAGTGACAGGATTGACAGAGTTAGGGCGTTACGGCACGTCTGTTACGATACGACAACGGATATCGGTTAGACGAACCTTGGCTGACTCCTGCATTAAAGTCATCATTCGGTTAATGTGCAAATTAAAAAGCATACGAGTCTTTGCTTTCTAGTAATTAATACCGGGGCAGTTTCTATTGAATAACAGCTTCCCGTACGTCTCGCTTCTCCCTCACTCCCACCCCATACGTGTACGAATGCGCCAATATTAATATTAGCATTAATATTCCCTCCTATAATTAATCCTCGTTATTTATTTAGATCAGCGATCACGTGACTCTGATTTACATTTTAACGGGCGTCCAATGATCTTCTTCTTATTATTTGTATTATTTGTATTGTAACATTTGTATTTTCACGATAAAAAAAAAAAAAAGATCCGAAATTTCCCGACGGCCTTCAGTTTCGCTCGGACAGCTGAATTTTAATGATTTATTACGAGATAACGCTAAGCAGTATTCGTGATATCGGTTAAGGTTTGTTTGTTGACCTGGCAATACAATCACGCTCGCGCCCCGTATGAATAGAGATACTTTCTATTAAGAAGCCCTGCATTATTATTATATAGCATTTACGACGAGCATAAAGTTCTTCTGGCATTGTTGCCGCTTTTGATTCTCTTGATAATTACGAAAAGAGCATTTTGAAAATCCTATTATTCCCGATAGCGAGTAATTATTGGCCAGACGTAACGGAAGTCGTTAAGTGAGACAAGAAAATCTTCCAGAGCCAATTATCTATTCTCGTGATATGTAAAAATTAAATTCACCTCCGTTACGTAGAAGAGAACAAAAAAAATAATAATAATAATAATAAGAGAGCGGCGGTGGGGGTGGGGGTGAGTAGTAAATTAGGTTTAGATAAATTTTTTCTTTATCCTATCTTATCGGCAGCGATTACAATGCATCGAAGAAAACGTAAAAGTCTATTATTATTATCATCCTCTAAGGTCTTCGTCGAGAACTTCTGGGGAAACCTAAATCGTCTAGAGGGCATCGGCGGACCCGATTGTTTTATTAAAAAGCCATTGCAGAGCCGAATTCAAGAGATCGCATACGCGCGCGCGTGTCCAATAGAAGCGAACTTCAGCTGCGGGGAAATCGTGCATCTGATTGGAGATGGAGATGAATCGTCAGGGCGCTTTTTTGACGGACTCGGGAAAAAAGTAAACGGATTGACGTTAAGAAAACGTGAATGACTAGAAAGAAGAAGAAGAAGAAGAAGAAGAAAGAAAAAACGATATATATATATATATATATACGTATATATACAGGGACCGTTAAGTGATTGCTGACGTTGAGTTTACAAAGTGCTATTGCACTCGTCCGTTAAGAAATAGACTTTAATATGAAAACCGAGTGTTATATAAGAATAAGATTCCCTCCCCCCCCCCTCCCGGCGCCCCGGTCACCGCCTCTCTTTGTCACTAGACTCGTAGATCTTGCCAATGCGCTCGGCATTAATGCGTTACGCGTCAGCTGCTGCTGCTGCTACTAGGCTACTACTACTACTACTACCACTACCACTACCACTACCACTACTACCACTACGTCAATAAAGCGATGCACTTTCACCGAGTGGCAGAGAGCGAATTTAAGTTAGAGATGAAAAATGACTTTAGCACCGATTATCCGTCCCGGATAACTCGTTCTTAAGTTTTTAATATAAAAAAAAAAAAAAAAAGAAAAGATGTCGGAGACCCGAGCACTTACGTGGACCACCTCTAATTGAGTCCAAGGCGTGCGTGGGAAACCTTTTCGTATTCGCGTCCTCACTCGTGCTTATCGTTATCACTTGGAAAACTGCGATAATCCCGGCGAGAATATCTGTTTCGGGTTTTGAAAACGACACTCTCACTCTCTCGCACCTCTGAACGTTGAACATTTTTTTTTTTTTTTATACAGATTGCAATGCATTCGAGCAGTTGCCGGGGGCGGGTAAGGCGGGTAAGGCGGGTAAGGCGAGCGATATCGAGTGTCAAACGGACCGAGCAGCAGCCAATAACAAATACCTACATTGTTAGTTATTTTGATAACACGTTCGGCTTAATTTTACCTAGCGCGTAAAAACTATCAATTTTCCTATAGGTAAAATACTATGTAGTAAGCGTTAGCGGCAACAAAAAACCCGTTCTTATTACACTGCGGCATTCGAGCCGTAATAACATAATAAATTGTTATATATATATATATATATATAAATAATAATGCACTCTTATGATCTATATGATTAGGCGGGGCATTATCCTGTCGTTTCCCTCGAGATTTGGTTTCGCTTGCCCTATCGGTTTGGCAATAATTCCAGATCTATCGCGATCTAACCTATACTTAACTAATCGGAATGAAATTTTAATTCCAAACTGTACCGAGTCCTCGTTTAATATTACATAAGGCGAGAAACTCACGGGGACTGACGACTAATTCCCGCGCGCTTTGCCAACTCATTTTTCAACAAATCCACAATCTTAGTATTAGAAGACTCTATCAACGCTTGTTTTTTATATTTTCAAAGCTCGTCTCTCTCTCTCTCTCTCTCTCTCTCTCTAGGCAATGTAAAACTAAAGAGTTCCTTCGGGAGTATTCGAGGTTTATTGTTTATCTTATTCAAGACCATTAGCGTCGTGAGTTTAACAAAAAATTTTCCGTGCAATTAACAAAATTCCAAGCAAAAGGGTTAAATAAGGAAACAAATAAAGAAACAAAAAACAATCCAGTCCATTATAGATTATTCGTTCGGGATTTAGGGATTTTACGTAAAATCTATGACGCGGTAAGATAATGCTTTTTAAGCTTACGAATTAAAAGGTAAAGAAGAAGAAGAAGAAGAAGAAGAAGAAAAAAAGTTTATTAGATTAAGCTACTTTTGATTGCATTTGATCGCAGAGGAGGCGAATTTACGTTTCCATTTCTATTATTGGGGTTATTACGTAAGAAATCGGATAGCACAAAAAACAAAAACTAAAAACGTGCGTGTTGTTGTTATCATTACTATTATTATTACTATTATTACTATTAAGCTTGTATTCGGTGTAAAAAAGCTCGAAGACAATCGAATGAAATGACTTTGTACGGGGACAAATTCAATTCGATATTCTTTTTAAAGATTCGAAAGGAAGAAGAAGAAGCAAGTGGTGACTGGATTAAAGTCGGCGGGAGTGTTAAAATGTATATTGGACATGTCGGCGATAAACAAACGAAAGAAAAGGGTTATTGGAATATAAATTCAGTCTAGATCTGCTGTAGGGCTCGGCAGGTTATTGGAGAGACGGCCTGACCTGCCGTCCCGTCTAATGTCCCCAATAACCCCAATAACCCGATATTATTGGGCTTAAAAGCATGCCCACGTATCTGTCCGTGCCGGAGTATATTATTTCCATGTAATTACCATGTAATTTCCATGTAATTATTGTCGTAATGGCATCGTTGGCGCGATGAAAAAAAAAAAAAAAAATAACGAATATACTCCCCGATAGAGCTGTTTAATACTTTCGTCGCGTTAACGTTTCTTCAATGCTATTAGCTGCTGCTGCTGCTGTTGCTGATGTTGCTGATGTTGCTATTGTTGCTCGTCTAATGGAAGAAAAGCCGGTTGTAGCAGCAGCAGCAGCAGCAGCAGTAGAAGCAGAAGCGTCGAGATGAAGGAGGAAGAAGACGTCGTCGTCGTCGTCGTCGTCGTCGCTCCGGTGCTCACGACCGCTCACTTTTCATAATAATAACGATGACCGAGGCGGTATTCCCTCTGTTTTTTGTTTCTCGCGGTCGTCAAGTTTGGCATTCCAGCGTCCGTAATTTTTCACTTGGCCAACTGTGTAAAAAACAACATCCGTATGATGCGTATGAATCTTTCAAAAAAAGGGGGGCCGCTCCCTTTCTCTTCCCTATTACTTTTTTTACTTTCTTTTTCTATTTTTTTCCATTTTTTTTTTATAACAATTTTTTTTTCGCCTCCCCCCCCTCCCCGCCCCCGCCCCCGTCCACGGCGTCCGTCGATCTAACGGTCAACGCTCTCTTCGTAAAGCAGATCGAAGACAAAAAGTCAGAGGGAAGGTTATTGGGGTTATTGGGGTTATTGGGGTTATTGGACGAGTCGGCGAGTTTCAAATCTAACGTCCTCCGGGGGGGAGCTGACCGTGAAAGCGCGAGCTCGCGCTAGCGGTCGACCGAAAAATCCTCCTCATCCCCCCCGGTACGGCGGGTGGGGCCGTTCGTTCATTGTCGTTACGTATGAATTTTCGCAACGCGTTTCGCTTGCTTGTCGCGTTTTTGAAGGTCCCGCGCCGGCTACGTCCGTGTCGTGCACGCCTCCTCCCTCCCTCCCCTCCACCCCTCACCCGCGTTGCCCCGCGACGTAGCCCACGACGTAGCGCATACGTACGAGTAGCGACGGAGCTTCCGAAGGGGATTTTGCAACGGAGATTGTGTCGGCCCGCCCGGGTATTGGCTCGTTATCTCAATTGCTTTTTTTTTTTTTTTTTTTTTTTTTTTTTTTTTTCAAGTAGCCTCCCAAGAATTATCGATGTCAATTCGATGCAATAATCAAAAAGCCGAGTACGTGACTTCAATAATTATAATCTCCTCCTTAACGAAATAAGGCGGGGGGCGATTACCGCATTTTCCGAGTCGGTTTTCCACGGCCGAGCCTCTCGCCTCTCGCCTCTCGCCGCCGCCGCCCAACCCTTTCGATAACACTGCTGCCAACCGATTAGACGACCCTTTCCTCTTTCCCGATCCTTAGAGAGTGGGAGAGAGAGAGAGAGAGAGAGAGCAGGTGGGAGGGGATAGACCTCGGACGACACTTTGCCTCATCTATTTATCGATCGATTTCGTTATCTGCTGGAGCGGCTGCGAGGCGACGGGTTGGGACACTGGGACACTGGGTCAAGTGGGAGAGCTAGCAAGAGGCCTGTATACGTCGTCAGTGGCAAAAATATTTCTCAACCGTATTAAAGCCGTATTTTTCTTTGTCCTAGGCCCGCACGGGCAGATGGTGGACAAATTTAATAGAATCTGAGGAAATACGATCTTTTGAAACGTGAAATTCCCCCCTCCCCACCCCCCGCCTACGTGTCCGAACTCTAGATCATTATCATTATCATTATAATTATTATTAATATTCATTATTATTATTATTACCTCTGACATCGGCTCGCCTCTGAGCGTGTGTTTAGCTGTTGTATATCTATCTCTGCACGTGAACTAATTCGTTTGAACGAGACTCCCCGGCTTTATCAGTTATATAATTCAGGTGAAACGCTGACACGGATTAGTAGACCTCGGCATCGGGTTTTTGCAATTATGTGCATATACGTATACGCTCATACGCTCATACGCTCATACGCTCATACGCGCATACGCGCATACGTATTACATTCTTTTGGACTTTTGCAATATCCGCTGATTGATGAAAGTCCATGTGTAGTTATGCGATAATTTCTCATTATATTATTGAAATACAATCCGGAATCCAAAACATCGCATCGGAGGCTATCATTGGTGTGATTTGTGATATCACATCGGCCGCTCCGTCGCTTTCTCCCGCTTGTGAAATTAAATATCAATATTGACAGTCCCAATTTTTCTTTTGCCGCTAATTCTTCTTTCTTCTTTCTTCTTTCTTCTTTCTTCTTCTTCTTTCTTTCTTCTTCTTCTTCGTTTTATTCAAAAACGTTTGTTTTATAAATATAAATACCCCCCGTTAATTGCCTCACGCTCGCTAATTCGAGCGAAGCAATTATTTTAAATCTCTTAATTTTATGTAAAACCAGCGGAACCGTTGCAATCCATCGATCATTGCGCGCGCATACAAGTTTATTAAAGTATCTTATTATTACGGCATTTTATAACGTACTGTTTCTACCAGAAGCAATAATAATCATTTGCCCATACCCGCATCGATGCATAAATCATTGGGCGAGAGGTAAAATTTTCTTAAATGTCAATAACATTCGTCTTTGTATTTTTATTAAGATAAATAGTCAGGGCATGCGAACGTTATTATTATTACACTTCCCGTTCACTAATTACCAACGAATAATACTTTGGCGCATGAGGTTAAACGCTTTAATTTAAACTAAGGGAAAACCAGTGTCGGGTTCAATTAAAGAGGAAGTATTTGTTTACAATTAAATAAAAGTGCGGCATTGCTTTAAAACTTTAATATAATAACTCGGCGCAATAACCCGCAATAACCTTGTCAGTAGTTCATAATTCTTTTATCCGACGGTACTTGTTTCTTTCTTTCTTTATCTTAAATGAAAATGAACGATCGCGTAAGAAAAAGAGAGAGAGAGAGAGAAAAAAAAACGAAAGAAGTTAAAAGTTCTTTGAAATTTATTCGTCGACATAAACTAAAACGAATGCAATGAGCTACATAAACACACGAATTAATAAGCTCAACGAAAAAAGAAAAGTTAAGTTATCATTCATATCGAATTTAAATCCATGTAGGATATATTCTTTCATTTTTTTTTTTAAAAAAAAAAAAAAAAAAAAAAAAAAAGAGAGGAGCTATTATGTCGTAGTTTACGAGACGTGTTGATTTACGTGTTAATTGCCACCAGGGCCAATGCTAGATAATATTTTCTTTCGCGTACGTATCATCTACATGTTGTACGGGAAGCGGGATTTTACTCTCGATACGTACGAGCTTTATCTTTAAGAAATAAATACTCGTTCTTGAAAAAAAAAATTACTGTAATTTAGCACGCGCTTCTTCATCCTTACGCTCAATAAGTATTGTATTATAAAAGGAAAGAAAAAAAAGAAAAAGAGGATTATCCGAGAAGCAGCGAAAGTGAAGGTTATTTCGCTGTGTCGTTTGACCTTGAGGGACGGGTTGACCTGCCGCACCGCCACGAGGTTCATTATTATTATTATTATTATTTGTTTTTTTTTTATCCGGTGGCGTTTGTACGAGTTAATTGTAATTTTCGTTAATTAAGATCGCAGATTTATCTTTGATCTTATCCTCTCGGGTTTTTGCGCAATGCGCTTTATGAGGAATCCTTCCGCGTTTCGCAATTACGACGATCAATAAAAGTGACAATTTCAATAATAAACAAAATGTACTCGCGGAAGTGCAGCAAATTTTATTCATATACTCGATTCCTTTTTGATAAAGAGCATTTTTTTCTCGCGTTAATTATTATTATTTTCACGCTCAGTATCACAATATTTGTACGTAAAATAAATTTCATGCCTCGTTGTTATTATTTTCTTGGCTCCTAAAGTAAATATTTAATGGAACAAGGAATTTATAAGACAATAATTAACAACTTTACCTAAACAATGACTTTTCATTCGTGTTTTATTGTTTTTTTTTTTTTTTTTTTTTATAAAATTACGGGTTGTTACGTTCAAAGGAATTTCTATCGTCCTTATAACTTTATATATATATAAACAAATATTTGCATGAAAATTACGTATTAAGAGTTTTGTGCTCAACGATAGGTTTTATTTTTAATCTTCAATTCAAAAAAGTTACGGCCACTTTAAATTAACCTCATTGATAACTGATACGAGGAAAATTAATTTTTCGATCCTATTACGTAATTTCCTTAATAATATTCCTTAATAATACATATCGAATGATAATTTAAGGCTCGTAACGTGTACGTACGTATGTGTATGCTCGTTCGTATAGATAGGCATTGACAGGTGTATCCTTGAGGAAGATGTAAAAGGTTGACTGACACGAATACATTTATTAGTGTATCGGTAGATTAGTCGGCGTGGCCGGACAGCCACACAATCATTCTCATTTCGGTATTTATTATCGAATTTTCCCTTTACTCGTCATTCTTCCTTACGGGCCAATGAAATAATTAGGAGCTTCATGACGCTAACGAGACATTAATACACAAGTAGTCCACACTCGTCCAATTTCGTTATAAGATTTAAAAGCTTAGCGTTTTATTCCGATTACATAAACTTTTTATTATTTTCCCTATTTCTCCGTTTTCCGTTCATTCCCCAATAACCTTCTGCTCGTAAGGATGCCAACGATAAACAATGTCGTTTCTATTCAATTATCTTACATACATCTTTTCCAGATTGATAATTGAATATGTTAATTGTCACAAATACAACCGTATTCAATTAGTTAAAGTAATAGACAATGTTTTAACGTAATTGTTTTCCTCAATACTATGACTTACTCAATAGTAATAATAATGATAATGACAATGATAATGATAATGATTTGAAATTCAACTAAAGTCTCGTAACTATTGATATTGAAAATAATGAAAATGGCAGGAAAAATTTAATAACTCCAAGTTTTATGTTTAAAAACGTAGAGTCGAACGGTCATAACGAGTAGCGTAGTTTCAAATCTCCATAAATAAGTAAGCGAGTGAGTACGTAAATGTCAGTCAATGTAAAATTTGTCATCGATATGCTAAACGATTGAGAGAAAAAAAATTGAGAAATTCATACAATAAATTATAAAATAATTCCGACGATCGTGAAAACCACATAAAAGACAATATGCGTAATTAAAAGTTAGTTTATGAAATAAATAGTAGTAGTAGTAGTAGACAGTGGTTGCAGTAGTAGTAGTAGACAGTGGTAGACAGTGGTAGTAGACAGTGGTAGAGAGTGGTAGACAGTAGCAGCAGGAAGTCACGCGATATTTTATATAAATACTAGTAATGTATGAATAAACGATTAAGAGCGAATTATAAAAAACATTCTTGTTATATTGTAAAATGTCTCTCGTGTACTTTCATTGAGCGATAAATAAATCTCGACCGCACTGGCTTCGCCTTACGTACGTGTCATTAGTAATAACAATACACGTTACAATTCTCGTGTACGTTATACTCGTTCCGGAGGTCACTGATGTCTGCTATTCTCTCTCTCTCTCTCTCACACGCGCGCACACCCGCACACACGCGCTCACATACACTCTTTATTCTTGCATGAAATCACAGCGGCTTAATTACATAATTGCATGTGCGGCTGATAGTGGATGCCGATGGTCGCCAAGTGGTTTCAGGAATGCCAGACGTAAGACAAAGAGGGACGAAACGTATAATTCGCGCCCATTGGGTGCCGTGCCGTGTCGTGAAATCGGGCCGCGACAGACAATTAAATTACAAGCTCGTCGAGATACGAGATTAGTAGCGATGCCGTAGGGATGTCGGTTAAAGGAAAATCGTCCATGGTACGGATTACATAGGGATTCGAGTGAGAATTCGAGGGAGAGATTGGTGGTAATGGAGCCCCATCGACGTAACGGTTCGTTACGTATTTCTGGTTCGAAAAATCGCAACGTGTTCAAGGTCACCGGATTACGTGGACGTTAAAGTCTGTCTGTCTGTCTGTCTGTCTGGAAAATCGAGAAAACAGTCTTGGAAAAGAGTTACGTAAAAGGTGCTCGAACGTGCAATTATCACTGTCCATCATTGTCCATCATTGTCCATCATTGTCCATCAATTGTTTAAAGGTGCAACTCCTTTGGCCTGTAATTTAATTACGCGAACACATCGTCGGTTCGGTATTTTTTGTATGGAATCCTTATGCCCGACAAAGTGCGAATAACGCGAATCCAATAGCTTTTACCTACTGAGCATTGAGATTATCGTAATAATTATAGGCTAAAAGGAGTAGTGGCGTTACCAAGTATTTACCGTTATACAGAAACGACAAATCTCCTTCGCTGAAACGAAGTAGTAGTAGTAGTCGTAGTAGTAGCAGCAGTAGCAGCAGTAGTAGTAGTGGTGGTTGTTGTTGTTGTTGTTGGGACAAGGGAAACGGTCAAGAGACACAATGTCATACGTTCTCGGGCGTTAAATAATAGTCAGAGTTTCCCTTTTTATTTCTCGAAGGGAATGACGAAACGGTGGCTTTTGTAAAAATATCGAGCTTTAGTTTTTACCGTTAAAGACACACAGAGAGAGAGAGAGAGAGAGAGAGAGAGAAAGTATTGACAAAGTATTTGTTAAACGGAGGCCGCGACACCTATTCCATCCATCGCCTATATTGGCCTTGAGGTACGCGAGTGCGGCACACGAGGCTCGAGTTGCATCGAAAGCGAAATCCAACGGATTACCAAACCCCGGGACGTCGGCGGCGGCGTCGGCGTCGGCGGCGGCCGCGTATTATGTACCTGGCGTACGACGTCTCGGACGTGGTCCGATCTCCGGCGCAATTCGCCATTTAAATTCCGAAGAGAATGGGCCGGGGCCGGGGCCGGGGTCGGGGCCGGGGTCGGGGCCGCGGGAAAACGCGAACCATTTTCCCAGCTGACCATCGTACAGACCCTATGGACAATTCGATGGACAACGTTAGTACGTTATCCTCTGCGCTTCGTCTCCTAACGCCCACCATCTCCCCCCCCCCCCCCGGGCCCTCAAAGCTCAGCAGAGCAGCAAACAGTTATGCTAGATTCCTACGTTTCGTAAGGACCGCGTTCACCAATAAATATCAGAGTTCGTTACGTACATCGTATACGCACTCCACGGCTCTCCACGATCTCAGCCAGTATTTCATTACGCGCGACTGAATAATACGTTGGCGACATATAAGCTCTTCAACGAGTGCAGAGTCTCTCTCTCTCTCTCTCTCTCTATCTCGTTGGGGTTATTGAAATCGGCGGATGTTTTTTAATAGTTTGGCTTCGGGAGTTAATCTCCGGGACTCACCCGAGCTTCACCGAAACATGACAAGCGAATAAATAATTACCAACCGTGGCGTTTGTTATTTTCATTCCGCTCCCCTCCTCTCCCCCTCCTCCCCTTCCTGCATAATCGTGCGCATACCTGCCGATTCTATGAAATTTCATTGTAATTCGCGAGCTCCGAGGTCGCCGTTTAATAGATGAAAATGCTACAGCTGGAGCTTTCCCAACCGAGCTTCTCCGTCCCCCCCTCTCTCACACACACGACGCGTCAGGTCTCGGTCCATGTAAACGACAACGTCTGACGGTTGTCGGTAACGGGACGAGAGCAGCAGCTTCTCGTATGCTTAAACCTCCCCAAATATTGACAATCCTCTCGTGGCCAAGGACTTTCGCCAGCGACTCCTTCACTTCCCCGGTCAGTCCCCCGGCTCGTAAATTTATTAGCGAATAGATCGTTCGCGCGAGAGTCTGCTCGCCTGTACGTTGCGTAGGCAAGCTCGTTGCGCTGGTACCGAGGCCAGTCTATGGTCATTGATGGAAAAGGTTATTGGGCCTGGCTCGCCCGGTTTAACCATCGAGCGACGAATGTTACAAAACGAACGCTTATTAATAAACGAGCGACGTACCGGACGACGACGATCCAAGGCTCATCGATCGATAATCCCTACCGTTTTTGTTTCCAGGACAAGGCGTTTCCGGGACCGAGAGCTCGAGCGAACTCGGTGGAGGAGGAAGGCTCGCAGTCCCCGTCGTCCCCGTCGTCCACGTCGTCCACGTCGTCCACGTCGACACCGACAAAATGTCCATCGTCATGCAGTACGTGGACCGGTTCCACGAGATGCTAGACACGCACGCAGGTGAGTACCACCGGGCGGCCTCTTATCCCCGTAATCTCCTCCTTAACGCGTTTCGGCACCTTGGCAACCGTTTCAATCAATCGGCTCCGTGCTATCATCTAATCACCTATTGTTTTTCATCATCATCATCATCGTCATCATCATCATCATCATGATCTCGCCTCTATTCCCCCAATGACGACCATTGCACGTATCGTCCTTAGATTACATTACGAGCCGCCAACCCATTAAAATCCTCCCTACGAATGGTTGATAAGCGATTGCCGAGGTGATCCGCTCCCACGACCGCTCTTATTTATACACCGACTCGTGCATATTTATTCGTAAACGTAACTCGGCCCTCGCTAACGACTCCGAAGCCAGAAAACTTATTTATATCCGATACTCATTGCCGGTCTTCAAAATAATTATCTCCTACATCTGCAAGCCTAAATAAACTTCCCCCCTCCCCGTCTAACCGTATACCATGCATTTTAATGCGCAATACATACATACGGCATGCGTAGGCGCGCGCGCGCGTCCGTATAATATCGCTAAATTTATGAAATTCACGAATTTCTGGACTTGCTTCGACTGTAACGCTTCGTTTTCTATTTTTGTTTTTTTTGTTTTTTTGTAAAAGTAAAAGCAAACAACAAAGATTTATCTCTTTCCACTGACTAATTGCAAACCGCTCGGAGTACTGAACTAATCCCCTGAAAGATTTAAATTATTTCAATATGCCGCTGTATATGCAATTGAAAGTAAAAGTATCGCGCGCAACCGAAGTTTAGAAGAAGAAAAACAAAAAAAAATAGAAAAAAAAAAAAAAATAGGGAAAAGACATTAAATCACTAATAAATATTATTCGTTGTGACTAATGAGACATTCGGCAACTGTAAATTTCAGATAACTCGTTATAAATTATGTTACGTATGGGTATTCGATTAAAAAAGAAAAAAAAAAAAAAAACAAAAAAAAAAAAAAAGAACCTGAAACCGTGAATCAATAAATAATAATGAAGAAATTAATTTCTTAAAACCGAGCGCGTGACTATTCCGAGAATCACCTGCTAAATTATGGATCGCATGAATCAATCGTTAACGCGCACTAGATCACAGTCTCTGGATTCAATAACGAATGAATTATCATTGCCAATGATCGATTTTTACGATTTTAACAGGCCCGATTGAATAATAAATGAAAAAGAAAAAAAAAAAACCAAGGATCATCAAGATTTTTAATAAGTAATGGGGCGGGGGGGGGGGTTGGAGGGGGTTATTGGGGTGGATGAGACTTGGGCGGATAACGCGAGAGATAAATAACGGCGAATGGCCGTTTTTTTTGAAAGGGAGAAGCTTTCGAATGCAATTGATTCCGTGGACAAAAAGAGCGGTGAGTGATAAGATGATATAAGATAGGATGCAAAACCAACGGCGACGCATTGTTCTTTCGTTCTTTCGTTCTTTCGTTCCTTACGAGCGCGGTTCCATGATCTATTAATGCCGCACTGTATATTCCCGTAGCGGCTCAGCGGCTCAGCGGCTCAGCGATCTCGAGTAGGCGACGCGCCTACCTCTACGCAAACGTACACGCACGCGCCTTCGTACGTAAAGCTTTTGTGCGCCGTTGGATCCTCTCTCGTCCCCCCCCTCTCTGCCTCTCTGTCTCTCTTCTCTGTCTCTCTCGTCCCGTCCCGTCCCGTCCCGGATTGGCTTACGCAAAGAGACTTGCGCAACCTTTCCATTACTCGCCATCGGCATTTCACGGCTTCTAGTAACGATCAATGATCGATGATGGACGGCTCTCGGGATTTCGGCCGGACATTCCTCGATCTCGTGCCCGAGCCACGACCATTATTCCTTTAATGCGACGGAGCGCCCATACCATACTCTACCATACGCTGGCGCACGTACGTCAACGGCGGGGCGGCGGAGGCTTTCCTATTTAATTTGCATTGGCTCCTATAAATTCTATCATCGGCACGCTGTAGCCTGAATTATAATTCTGTTTATCGGCTCTCTTATTAATTTATGCCCGGAATATTTCTTTAAATTCAAAGAAAGATAAAAAAAGCAGCAGTTATTACTGGTTACGAAGGGTCAAGCCGATGCATATTCATTAGCTCCTCAGCCCTGACACTTCCTCCTTCTATTTCCAGCGAATATATATAAAAAAAAAAAAAAAAAAAATGAGCACTCAGAGGACAATAAACGACTCGTTGGTTATCGCGCTCGGGGGATGGCGGGAGCGGAGGGGGGAAGGCTTGCGTTAAAAGAGAAAAACGAAAAAAAAAAAACGAAAAAATAAAAATTTGTTAAAAATTAAAGAAAAGAAGACGTACCGACAACGACGTTAAGTTCAGCCCAAGCGTAATTAAGCTTATTTTTTGCTCTCCCTCTCCCTCCACTCACTCCTTGCCGTTATTGTCATCGCCGTCGTCGTCGTCGTCGTCGTCGTCGTCGTTGTTGTTATTCCGGGGAGAGTACCATTAGTTAAAGTAACTCGAGTAAATAAATGTAAAGATAGCGACCGGTTACACGGCCTCGTAATAATAATATCGGAATAAATAAATAACTAAATAAATAAATAAATAAATAAATAAAGGAACTCGGAGACAATTTTCTTTCGCTCTCTCTCTCTCTCTCTCTCTCTCTACACGTAGCAGCCGAGCACATCTGTATACGTATACGTATACGTATATATATGTATACACACATAATTTTTGTACTTTTTGTTGTTATTTGGTATTGGCGGAGGGGATTGGACGGGGGGGGGGATCCTTCGGAGGTGGTCGTCGGTTCTCTTGCGCCCGCTGAATCGTAAAGATCGCCAGCGGCCGATCCAGGTGCGCGCCTATCACCAGCGCTTTATTTAACGAACGAAGCCTTTCGCGCTCGCGCTCCGGTGAATCATTAATTGTAGATTTTTTTTTTTTATTGACATATCTAACGGCCTTCTCCGCTTAGGCACATTACGACAGCGGCGCGGGCCTTGCCCGTGTCAATTATTAAAAGTACTTGAATTTTTAAATAAATATTTAAGGAAGGCAGGTAATTTATGTATCGCTAAATATATTCATTTGAATGAAAGATAGACGGCCTTTTCATGATATATATATATATATATATATATAAAGCTTTTTAAAGCTAATTGCTTTACGTTAAGCTCGGGACTTGCACGGGAACTTGTACGACTGTCCTTCGTCGTCGTCGTCGTCGTCGTCGTTTATTCAATGATTTACAACTCCGGAGCAATTCTCTCTCTCTCTATCGACTGGTCTCTCGGACCGGAAAGATAATTCGTAAACGAAACCCATTGAACCAATGAATATTTTCTCTAAAGCGCTTCTATTATATCGTAAGGATTAAGTTGTTGTTTGAGCGCACGAATTATTGCATCGAAAAGCAATTTATATGTAGAAAAATTAAGCGGCAATGATTGAAAAATAACGTGTGTAGTTGTTTATATTAAAAGGACGCTCGCGTAGATGAGCCGCGCAAACGTTAAATAAATACATGCCGAATGACAGTAGTGATAATAATAATTAGGAAAATAGTAAAAACTGATTGGTCTCACTGGTAAAATGGAAAGAAAGAAAAAAAAAAAAAAAAAAAAAAAAAAAGAAGAAAAAAAATGTGTTGAAATAACGAAGGTGCTGAATTAGCATAATTTATTCATCGACGGAGAGAGAGAGAGAGAGAGAGAGAGAATCAAAGGCTTATTATTGGAAATACGTAGCGGAGGCGTGATTTATAATGGCATTTGTCAGTAAGGGTGAGGACGTCGCTTCTTTGTCGGCAAATAATTATCGAGTAATTATAGACTCCGCAGGAAAATGGCTCTCTCCCCTCTCCCTCTCTCCCCCCTCTCTCTCGCGAAGATACGACGACTGCCGACGAAATATTCCAATGGTCATTCCCGTCGCTCCTGATCTCACGAGCTCGTCGTGCATCGTTATTTATTTTTATCTATTTGCCTAACGAGGCTTAATGGGCGTGGACTCGGGGGTTCGCGTGCACGTAAGGATCGCGTAAGGATTAATAAAGGGCAAAGTCCTTCTTAACAAAATCCGTGAAGAAAATGCCAAGGAGTCGGAAACTAGATGCCGAGACGCGGAGATGGAGTCGCATGTCCAATTAGCGTTAGGTAGCGACGAGCGGCAGTGACTGGCTATGGTTATTTGTCACGGCGCGGACGGGCGCTGCTAACGAGGCGCGGGCAACTCGCGGGATTGTCGGTCGCGGGTAATAATCCCCGGCAGTGGTGCCAGCTCTGCCGCGACTCTGACTGGCGTCCATTATCGGTCAAATCGTGTCCGGCCGGTAGCCAAGGGGGCGGACCAACGACAACCTCCTGCCGCGAGATCCTTCCAGACGTGTCCCGTGCGCACCGAGAGACCACCGTCCCCGCCACCCCGCCCTCACCCTGCCCCTCCGACCCGCCAGCCCATTGATATGCGGCGCAAGTTCTCGATCAAGGACGCGGGGCTGCCTGGGCGAGTCAAGAGGGTCATGCGCGAGGCATGAGGCTGCTCGACGTACGTTTGTCGCAGTGAAAGTTACCCGGTGCACACGAGCTTCGTGCCCGTCTCCGTCTCCGTCTCCGTCTCCGTCTCCGTGTAAGCCAAGTCGCCGGGACAAGTCGACCGACGACCGGGAGGCGCAATAACCCTCCCTCGACAACCAACGCCACCATAACCTTTCCCCCCCCCCTTATTTCCATTTTACATTTTCTCTTTGCACTGCTGGTCCGCCCTCGTATTAATTAATCCCCCCTCGTCCACTTTGCCCCGTAAAGTCACACGACATTAGATAGCCGGACGATTTGCCGATCCTTATACCCGATAAATGCCCCGATGACTTCGGCATACCCCAAACGTACGGCCGATCAACGATCGTTCAATACGACTGAATTATGCCTCATCGTCGCACCTCTAACGCTTATCAATAAGAACGTTTTGTCGTAAAAGTCGTATGGATTGTATATGTATCAAATACATTCATTGCTTTGGGGGGGGGTCTCATTACGACGTTCTTAGAGTCATACGTTGGAAAAGCAAAAACAAAAATTCATATATATATATATATAAGCTAAACCTAAGTACATTCGGTTGTAATACAATATAATACAATACAATACAATACGTACCGAATAGGTATTATTATTAATGGAGGGGGGGGGGGGGAAAGTGATTCGAAGATTCAAGAAATAATATAAATTTCAATGTAATCAGGGATATCGACGGGCCTGATTCTGAATTCGTTATTATAATGGTAAACGTCCGCGACGAGAGTCTGCGCCGTAATTATTTATTTAATATATCTGCCCCGTTCGATAATTACGAGACGACACGATCGATTAGGCCTTGATTTTATTAGTGTTCCGAGGGCTATCGACTTTTAACGCGGAGTGCTTGAATTTGTTTTACAAAAAAAAAAAAAAAAAAAAAAATATATAAAACAGATTTATCGGTCCCAATATTAATTACTCCGTGCCGCGGCCATTACGATTTATTTGCCTCTCGAGCACTTAGTTGAAATGATTTCAATCGTGCTCGATTCGATAATTATTCGTATATTCGTTAACAGATCAATACGTACAATCAATGCGTATAATTACATGTCGTTCTATCGCTAATCGTGAAATAATTGTTTGGTTCTCGTGGACCGAATCGCCAATTTCCGTTTTTTTTTTTTTGCATCAAGACAACAATTTTTTTTACGAAGTACATTTTACGAAGAGAGCCACAAGTATGACTTTAATACGTTAAGCGGACTGATAATTATTACCTTTATACGCATACACTTTTTCCACATTACAAATTGTATTTTTATATTTTTTATTAACTTTTGCAAGAATTATATTTTATTTTGCGGCAGAGGGCTTTCTTAAATGTTTTTTTTTTTTTTTTTTTTAATTGATATGCGCGCGTGCATTTGATTTCGATCGTTATATACGTAAGAAACGGCGCATAATACGTTATAATGATGATCTTAGACGCGTAATAAATAAAAATACAAAAATGATTTTCTGCTTTCTGACTACATTATCTGAGATAGCGAAGAACGTGAATTTATAAATGTCTTGGAGTTGCCTCGCTATTCGAGAATATCTTCTCCCCGCCCCCCCCCCTCTCTCTTAACTTTAATAGTAAATAATACACAGTAAGTCGTTTCATTATGAATATATATTAGTCTTTGCACATTGTGTAATAAGAAGAAGGAATGACGAAGAGAAACCGCGGCCTCGTCGAAATAAGATAAGTTGTTTATTTAGTAAAACAACTCGACTGCCGAATGTTCTTAAAGTACTTGGCATTTAAAATAATTAATAAGAAAGTAGCTCGGAATAAAACAACTAACTACTTAATAAAACGGTAATGATAGAAATTGATTTTTTTTTTTTAAAATAATTGTAAGTACGCATAAAATTCTCGTAAAGATTTATTTATTTTTTTTTTTTAATTTTTTTTATATGCAATAATAACTGAAAATAGAAAATTTAAGAGTCGAAGATAAGGGAGAAGAGGAAGAAAAAAAAAACGTTTGGTAGATATTTCCATAGAAATCTATCTATAGAAGTAATTGACAGTCGGTGTTTAAAGGATTTAAAGGATAATCGTTTGGAAAAAGAAGAAATGAATGATCCGAAGGGTCGAGGAAAGAGCTCGAGGCTCGGTAGCCTATCGTACAAAGAAGCTAAAATGCCTCCGGAGGATCATCGTCCGCAAGGATAATCGTATAATTATGAAAATGGCGCGCCAAAGTCGTAAGGAACGGCATTAATGAGAGCGCCCAATTATTTTCAGATAAACGCACGACAAATTGGTTCCTAATGAGCTCGCCCTTCCCGACGCTCTTCATCTGCCTCTCGTACGTCTACGTCGTCAAGGTCCTGGGACCCAAGCTCATGGAGAACCGCAAGCCCTTCCAGCTCAAGAACGTCCTTATACTGTATAATTTCCTCCAGGTCGTCTTCTCGGCGTGGCTTTTTTACGAGGTAAGGCTGAATCAGAGCTCTGAAGCATCCGTTGTTTCTTCCCTTCTTTATCTCGTGAGGTAAAAGCGAGTGCGGGGGGGAGGGGGTGCGGGAGCCGTTTCGCGAGAGGGACGAAAGAAAGAAAGAAAGAGAGAAAGAAAGAAAGAAAAAAGACAAAAACAATAACAAACGTACTCGCGATCCTTAGAGTAAAGGAAAAAAAAAAAAGTGACTCATCCGTCAACTTTTCCTTCTTCAACTTGGTAATAAAGGATTTTACAGGTTGAAGATACGCGCCATTTCGAAACCAGTTCTCTCTGTTTAATTTTTAATTTTACCTTCTTTTTTTTTTCTCTCTTTTACTTTTTTTCTCTCTCTCTCTCTTCTTTCTTTCTTTCTTTCTTTCTTCTTTCTTCAACCGAGAAGACCGATTTATTGTAATTCCACGCTCGGTGGGTAAAACCAGTTCCTTCATTGTAGCTTTATTACTCCGACAAATTTATTTTACACGAATTTCGTAGTTTACGACTTTCCCAGACTTTATACCGATAAAGTCAAATGAATCCACTCGATCTCGTGTATCATCGCCTCGACCATCCCTCGAGTCCATAACGAATTTACGCTCACTTACGATTCATTCTATTTTTATTCTCTCTTCGTATATACACTCGCGTTTTATTATTGCTATTATTATTATTATTATTATTATACAGCCTCTTTCCGCTCTTACTGCTTAGACGCGATAAGATTTTCACGCGAATCGAACTACGAGTCATACTACGTTTTCTTTAAAAATAAATATTTCTACTTCTTCTTTTTATATATATATATATATATAGAAAATTAAGAAGCAATAACCTCGTCGTAATCGCAGTGCATCGCTATTATTTTACGGTTACGCTAGACAATAAAGTTACTCTTTCTACTCGTATAGAATCTGCGAAAGTCATGACTACATCTTCGGCAATGGAAATGAACTTTTCAGCTTCATTTCCATTAACGTAATTAATGCGGAAAACTAATGCGTAGTACAATGGATATACGCTTCATTATTTCTTCTTCTTCTACTTCTTCTTCTTCTTCTTTTAACGATTTTACGAATCTTACGAGTTGTAAATAACTTACATTATCTGATTAAACAATGAAACTTTCCTTATTATCAAAATCATTGAGATAAAATCACGAATCCAATGTTTGCGTTACTTTATGATGATTTCTCGGTAAGGTTTTTTTTCCAAACTAAAATGTAAAGTACGCGAGATACAGTTTAAGCACGAGTTTTTTTTCAAAGCATATTTCCATGTACACGTATTATCAAGTTCGTGCATTAGTACCCTTTCGCTTTTACTGTATATATATATCATATATTACATACTGTATATCGTATATCGTATATTGTATATTTAGTTTAGAGTTTAGAACATCGGCTTATGCATTCTACTATAATATTGTATAAAGATCACCGAAGCGAGTGATTGGATTTACGAAATTATTTGCTCTCGTTAGTTTTTAATTCTTAATTAAGTAAGGGAATCAATTTCGTGGAAGGAGTTACCGAGGAAGGAGCCGAGCTATTGAACGACTTGAATTCACTCGAGTGCAGAAGTGATGAAATTTTTAAAATTCAATCAATGGCAAGAGCTTTACTCTTTTCGCCGGAATTAAAACGAACGAGGTTAGGAATGTGGGAGTACCGATGATTTTCTATAAGAATAAATTCTGATTTGGCATTGTGAAAATAAATCAAAATTCACAAATTAACAATACGTCAGTATTGAAATATAAATTCATCGTCTTGATTGGAGCACGAAAGCTTTCGGTATTTTCTATATCCTAAATCAGAGTTTATCGTGAATTTAGGCGAGAGGTGGGGGGGAGGGGGTGGGTCTCGGGGCAGTCGCGTTGCACGCTTGGCATCCCGCCGATCACGCACTACTCAGCTCGTATACAGCTTTGTATCGAAAGCTTTGAAATACACACCGGCATGATTGTGAGTGGGTGGGTGGGTGGGGGGGGGTAGAGGTAAGGTAAGGACAGACAGTAAGGCGTGCAAAGTGGTGCGACGGCCTGCTAGAGCGGCGACGAGGGTAAGGTACTCGGGTAAGGTAAGGTACTGGTGCGCGCCCGAGTAATTTACCTCCGGGCACCGGACAAACCCTTGTAATCCCTTTTAATAAAATGTACGCAGTGTCTGATGGGAGGCTGGTGGGGCGAATATAGCTTCCGCTGCCAACCAGTGGATTATTCCGACAGTCCGTCGGCAGTGCGGGTGAGTCCGACGACAATCTCTTCTCTCTTTCAGACAGAAGCCGTGTCACGATATGAATGACGACGACCCAGACGATGACTCTAAACAATAACCCCAATATATGTACATATACAAAATTTATCCACCCGTTTATCTACCCATCTGCGTACCTATATTGTCCACCCGCCTCTCCCCCTCTGCCCATCATTCTCCCGTCCCTTTCATCATTCTCTCTCTATCTATCTCTTTGTATATAAATGCTTATTGATTATATATATATATATATAGAGTTTTCTATTGAAGATCTAATTAATTGATCTACGAATTAAGACGAAGACCAACGATTATCTTTAAAAATTAGCCTCAGCCTGATGAATGAGCGGGAGCTTCAATGACTCTCTTATACTTCCTTTCTTTTTTCTCTTGTTAATTTTATTGCTATTATTATTAATTATTATTATTATTATATTATTATTACTACCCATATTATATTATTACTATTACTATTACTATTACTACTATTACTATTGATTATTATTATTATTGTTGTTTCTATTACAACGTAGAGGGCCTCTGTATATAATACGATGTAGCTGGGATAGGCATCGGCTTAGAATAATAATAATATGAATATGCGCCTTCTTTGATTCCTCCATCGTGGCTATCTAATAATAATGATGAATATGCTTTTAGTCGGACTATTAATCGAATGCACATAATTATAATAATTTATGGGAAACAGTTCTCTTTATTTATTAAAATGCTAATATTTCTTCTTCTTTTTTTTTCTTTTTCTTTTTATTTCTTTATTATTATTTATTATTATTATTCCATTTGACTTGTCGTATTCGTAAGAGCGGCAAAGCTTTTCTACAATTGCCGTCTCGAAATTATCCGACACTTTAGTTTCACAATTTCTTTAACGGAGTCGTTTCTCCAATAACCCCAAGACCATTATTAATTAGTATATACAACGTAGGGAGTACATTCGCTTTTCTACACTGTCTTTCCCCGCTCGGGTTATTATAATCGATCATTTTTTTGTTTTTTTTTTTTTTTTTTTTTTATTCAATCAATCGAGCCTCGGAATAAATGAGCGATATCGCTCACGCGTATCCCCCGTAGCATTAGAAATCAATCAGCCACGCAGTTTCGCCAGAAACGTTCAATGACGAACATTTTATTCATATAATCTTATATATTTCTAATTATAATTAACTTTGGTTTAGAGTTTACGAGCTTAAGGTCTTATTTTGTATTTAAAATACGGCATTTGAAAATGGATACCGAGATTTGAAAGGAATACCGAGAGCCAGTAAAACGTTCATTCCGATAAAACGTTATTGGGGAATTATCTGTTTGGTTAATTGTATGAAGGATGTCTGCATTCGTTTGTGATTTACATAATGACGAGGTAAAGAGCACCGCGACGATTCATATTTCGTAGGTATTTCGTAGGTATTTCGTAGGTATTTA
This sequence comes from Ceratosolen fusciceps, assembly GCA_018883505.1. Taxonomy (NCBI): domain Eukaryota; kingdom Metazoa; phylum Arthropoda; class Insecta; order Hymenoptera; family Agaonidae; genus Ceratosolen; species Ceratosolen fusciceps. Next base: position 1,091,977 of record RCIC01000016.1, read on the forward strand.
AAAGAAAGACCGTCAGCGTCGCTCGTTGCTCGTCGCTCGACGCTCTAAGTGCTTATAAATATCTTTCGCAATGTAAAGAGTAATTTGTAAACTCGTTCCAATCAATTTACACTATTCGCTATAAAGTTACTTTAATGTTATAAAACATTTCATAATTTTCATTGGCACGTGGGCGCGTAATGCGCGCGCAAAGTACGGACTATCGCTTCGCCTCTCTTATTCGCGAATACACGTTATCATTTATTTTGAAATAATCATAATCATAATCAAGGCTCTCGTATCGCAAAAAAAAAGATGCAATAAATAATACGCGCGTTTCGGATTAAAATTACGCGTTCCTATTTATCCGACCACCCCCCCTCCGACCCCCCGGCTTCTTTTTTAAGCGAAGCAAAGTACTACGATTATTATGTAAGCTCTTTGGACTTTTCAAAAGTTTTATGCTAATTTACGCGAGACAATTACGATCTCATTTTTTAAATTAAGCGTAATGTTAACTCCTTAATGTTAGCCGAAGGAATAAATAAATAATGTGAATTTGAAAGTATCGGATCTTTATATGGAGCGTGAAAGAAAAGAAAAAAACAAACAAACAAACACAATCTTAGCGTATTAAGGATCTCCCCGCTTGCAGTACGAATTCACGAAGTACGAAAATGATTATTTTTTTTTTTCGGTAAAGGTACTACTTTTGTCATTGCTTTGGGTATCGGTGATTACTTTCTTATTTATTTACTTGTTTTCGACGTCGCGCGTTGGCTCGCGTCACCATTAATTAAGCAATGCGCTTTCACATGTAAGCATTCACGTATATTTACAGTTTATCGTAATAAAATTATCAAAGCCCCCGTAATGAGTATTGAAAATAAATCACAATCAATCGTATTACAAAATACTCGGATCATAATTTATCCGATCGTTTTATAATTTAATATTAATTACACATTAGCGCTCGCTTATCGAGTGCAATGTCTTCTGCAGGATCGTTTATAATAATATATTTACAAAAAGACGATATCGCATCTCATTATCTCTATACATTGTATTTATGGCAATAATTTTTTTTTTTTTTTATAATCGTCAAGTGATGTATCTTACGTATAAATTAGCGCGGTTCGATCTGCTTTGTGATGGTCATAGGATGGAAAAAAGCGATTGCATTATAACGGTAACAATAGCGATACTGCCAAGGGAGTGGGATTGCGGCATTTGGTTTTATTTTACGAGTCGTAGCAGTCATAACGTTGCGACTGGATTACGATAAACTCGACATTTTATTCACAAAGAGAACTGTTTCTTATACAAAGTACTTACTTGGCTCATGATGCGTCTTCAAGAAGGACAAAAGATTTTTCGTATTTACGGGAAAATGTCCTTTCGGTTGTTTCAACAATTCGTTGGTAAATCTATGATCCCACCCCCACCCCCATAACCCCGTAAGCTAAGCTAAATTATTTATTTATTTATTACGATAGGAGCGAGCATCGGAGCATCGGAGACATTCGAAAGAATTAAAAATTCCAACGCTAAGGCCGTACGTATGTAAAAGGATTATACGTCGGATGATAATTTTTAGTATACACGTGCCGGTGCGTCTGTGTTAGCTTTACGCCGCTTATGCCGTAAGCGGAAGTACAACGTATTTCTCCATGAGGTGCGGCTTAGCCACAAGTTTTCAGCTTATCGGTCAAAATAGAGTCAAAATAGAGGGTCACAAGCCGTGCCGAGCGAGACAATCCGTTAATTTAATCCGTTAATAAATAACTCATAGAAAAGCTTTTATATTGTTATAATTCGGGCGTTGAAAGCTCGGCACCTCTTTCTAACATATATTCTATAAATTGATTTTCTAAACGCGAACTCGCTACGCGCACGCCAATGCCATTAATACGTAATATTCTTTCGTCAATATTTATCATCGTCTCGGTGAGCTTCGACTTCATCCCTTCTTTGTTTTTTTTTTTCTTTTAGTTTAGCTTTTAACGTTCTCGTTATACAAAGCGAATAATACTCCGATGGCCGCTCTTACCCACGCAATCTATATATTTATAATTAACATTATTTATCCCCTAAGCCCATTTATTGTTTGAACGTTTGTATTTCAATTACGTCGTAATATCCCAATTATTCCCAAGCCACTGTTTATTTTAAACGCGTATGCAGCGTATATATTATTACTACCGACCGGTGCATTAAGTCGCAAAGGTGGAAGACGTTTTGAGGAATCGACGAAGGTATTTTTTGCAATTACTTTTGAGATCGCTTTACTTTTAGGGAAAGCATCTATTGCAAAAGAGCTTGTGTCAAAGCAAAAATACGCGAATACGGAGTCGTGTGTTTACGGGGATATTGTTAGTTGATATTGCGAGTAACGTTTTAACGGCAGACAATCATGCCAATAATAAGGTGTAATTGAATTGAATTTAATTTAATTTTATTTTATTTTATTTTATTATATTATTCGTCGGTCGGCAGCTTGCGATCGATTCAACAAGCCATGAATCCACGAGCCGATCCATAACGAGTATTCCTATATCACTGAATGTGTTTACCTAACGAACGTATACCTACCTAAACGCCGATCTATCGGCATTGGATGGAATATTGAAGTCTCGAGGCTGGATGATTTTATTATTATTAATTGCTCGATTAATCGATGCCGATGGGATCCTTGCTTGACGACGTAACGAGGGGAAGGCTATTGCGGTACAGGTACTTTAATTAGAGTACAGCGCCTGATAAGCGACTGAAATAGCTTATAAAAGGCATCGCGGATCGAAGGAATGCTCAGCCTCGATTCCAAATAACGTCTTCTCTCAAGGCTTTTTCAACATAATAATACCTTCTCCTGTACTCTACTCTCAACAAGCCAACCTCTACTCGCCTGCAATATATATATTATACATATACATACAAGCGCCCCCACACGCACGTACACGCGAAAAAGGCTATCCCCTGCATAATGATATTATGGAAGGTGGAAAGGTGGAAAGGTGGAAAGGTGGAAAGGGTAGGGAGGGTGAAGGTTATTGGGGTTATACTTTGCTATAAGAAAAAAAAAAAAAGAAATGATAAAAAGCTATAAGAAGGAATGAGTGAGGAGGAGCCATGGCAACAATTATATAATTACTTTCCTCATACATCTTGATTCTGATCACGGTTCGATGGCCTTTGGGCGGTTGTGGTTGCAGATAGGAATGTCCGGATGGCTGACGGGCGACTATTCTCTAAGGTGTCAGCCGGTTGACTACAGCGACCGGCCCCAAGTATTACGGGTGGGTTTACCCAGTGCCTTATTAACAAAATATCTTTCCAAGCTTACAATTCAACCATTTTCTCTCCTACATGCACAACTCTTGCTTGCTTCGATTCTCAGCTTCGCCTGACTCTCTCTCTCTCTCTCTCTCTCTCTCTCTCTCTCTCTCTATCTCTCCCTAACTGGGTCGAGTGCACCGAGCGACAGTCACGCGGTCCGGAAGGGTTGAGTGGCGGGGAGCGAAGGAGAGATAGGAATTTCTGGTTTTAAGAGTGATATTTATCAGAAAGGAACAATGAATTCATTAGGCCTCGCGTACCATTAATTTTTTTTTATTTCCTGCTCGCGTTCGATTCGCCTCAATATTACGTAAACCATTGCGAGAGCGCGATTTCTTTCTTTCTTTCTGTCTTTCTTTTTTCTTTCGTTTCGTTTTCTATAATCGGCGTATGTAAGCGCTAATCAATATTACCGAGCAAACGTACGGGGGAGCCTGGAAACGAAATACTTTGAATAATCTAAAAGGAACGCTCGAGGATTTATTTAATGAACTTATAAATTAATTCGAGGCTTATAAATTTTCATAAAACTCTCTGATAAATCTACACTTTGATCCTATGGAGCAGAGGCATGTGTACGCGCTCATTACGTTCATTAAAACGAAAATAAAACGAAAAACAAAAACAAAAATGAAAAAAATCATTGAATTATTATTATTTAATTACATTAGTAGAAAGTGTAACATGTTTACTGACTCATAGCTTTATAATATCTCTCCTCCCCCATACGTATAATAATCGCTATTACTCCATCACGCATTATTATATTGCACATCATTATTGCTCACTGACAACATTAATTATGCAATTGTAAATATTATACATTTTTCTTCTTCTTCTTCTTCTTCTTCTTCATTATTATTATTATTATTATTAAGCTTTAATCGCTAGTAATGTATTGGGCAATACGACAATAACGCTAATACCTTAAATCTTAACACATTTTCTTAAGGTAATTTTCATCATCATCATCATCATTATTATCATTATTGTCATTATTGTTATTATTATTATATGAACTTATAGCAGTCTGTGTAAAAGCGCTTTCGGTAATTGTGAAGCGATCGTCTCGAATATCCGTATGTTTTTGCACCTTTAGTTTTGCACGTCAATTGAAAGGCAATGAAAATGGGCCCGAACAACACGTAGCCGCGAGAAAGTAAAAACTTTGCTCGTTAAATTGTTACCTGTAATATTACCCGTAACATTACGATTTAGGGCCAATAGGGTAACGTGGCCCGTTTAGCCCGAAATTTTCGTTCAGATACGATTCGGCCGTTTTATAATGAAAGCGAAGCTTTTAAAGCGGAGGCGAATAACCTCGCGAATGCGAATAACGTAAAATTATGAAGAACCGCGGCCGATAATACGACTGCGGGACTTTGTAATTGTCCGGTTATGACGAACGTGCGGACGTGGACGTGTGCAGGGCTTTTGAAATAAGCTGAAAAATACGTGACGGGCCTCTTATAAGGCGGCCCCGTGCTCTCTGGCCCATAAGATACATTTCGGATTAATCAAATGACGCGAGCTCCCGAGTAATGATATATGAAAGTGGCAAGGCTGCGGGGGGCGGTGAGGGGCGCGGAGGTAGGGAGGTAGGGAGGGAGGTAGGGAGGGAGGGTCGGCAAGTGCTCGTTAATGAAGCGCGGCTCGGGCCGGTAAACGTTCACTGAAACTATCTTTTCTGGAAACAGGAAAGCCACCGCGTGAGAGAGACCGGGGGGGAGAGAGAGAGAGACTGGCCGTATTAAAAAAAAGAAAACGAAATCTCAAGCTCGGTCCACATACCGATCCGGTTAGAGTCGCTATCGAGCTCTATCGGGCTCCGTGAGATAAGTACGCGCGGCGTTGTTGCGCCAATCTATTGGCCCGATGACATAAGGGGGCTAACCCTCCTCTCCTGCCCCCCGTCCCCTCGTCCCCGCCCCCGCAAGCCGGTCCCCACGCCGCCGCCGCCGCCGACGACCGACTACGACGACCGACTGAATTAGCCGATTTTGCCGACTTCGATGGGCCCCGGGTCGCCGATGCCGCTCCGACCGGTAGCCCGTTCCATTAAAATTTAAACCGTATATTTTTCCTAGACAAATAGAGACGGAGAGCGTCTAGCTGGTGTCGCGGACCCTCGATCACCCGTTCACTCGCCCCGAACGAGAGCGCTCGAGAGAAAGCGAGCGGCCGGTCGTCGTGAGCTTGGCCACGCGAATATCGAATGCCGAATGCCGAATGCCGGCGATTATAGGCCCCGCAACAAAGTCCTTATACGGAATTATGCATATGTAATCGCGTGAGGGCAAATTGCCTCCATTAGCTACCCGCGGCTACCCTCCGCGTCCACGTTTCCGCTGTTTCCGCTGCATACGATACTCTATTTAATAAAGAGATTGTCCTTGTCAATAATGGGTAAGGGTGAGTAATTTGCGCGAGAAAGACCATTTGCGTTCGGATGCTGCTCTGGATCTAACTCTTCGATGTCTAATGGTCCCCACCCCCGGCATAACGAGTTCGTACGCATTGACATTATAAGTGGCCGCCGGTTATTTACCGGCACTCGACGTGGTAAAATTGTAGAATAAAGATGGAGGATCGGCATTATCGATCAAGTATCGGGCGGGGGGGGGGGGGTGGAACCACCAAGTAAAGTATTTACTCTTCTCGCGGCTGTAATTGTAATTAACGTTCGAGCAATGATAAATAAATAGCTGGACCGGACTCGGCTAGCTTTTACGTACAGCGTTGCCAACACATGGCGAGGGGCCGTATTCGCTAATTGATTCTTTTTTTTTTTGGGCTCGCATATACATTTTACGATTTACATTACAAGCAGCGATAAAGGACTTTCCGTCTAATGGCCCGTTTCGATTGAGTGCGCGAGCGCATCACTGCCTACGGCGCTGCAAAACAAAAGGGTGCAACGGCTCTTTAATGCAACGGCTTAAGGATAACGTCGGCAAGGGTCATCCCTCGCTTATCCGCACCCATACACGCAACGACGCCCACACAAGCTTCACTCTTACCCGTTGCAATTAACACGACGTAAACAGCACGCGTGCTTCCAATCGCAAGAGTATATATATATTGTTATCCCCTAATCCATACGAATCACTTCTAGGCGACTGTAAAACAAAAACAAAAACAAAAACAAAAACAAAAAAGGAACACTTACGACAGACGTGGGCATGTATGTGCGAGCGATTCCGATCGCAAGAGTTCGCCATATTCGCATACTCACGCATTGGTTGTTTTGCCGGCCGCGTGACATGTAATCGTTGTTTTATTGTTTCCTATAATTTAACGTCGATCGAGCTCGCGACTCGGAAGAGTGTATTTTATTTCAGTGTCGAGTCCCTCCTTCTTTTGCTTTGCCCGAGAGAAGAATCGCTATTTCGAGAGGAGGACCTTTCTTTTTTCTTTTTTTCTTTTTCTTTTTCTTTTTTTTTTTTTTGTTGATAAATGCAATTAGCTGTTTTATCGACGGACGGGGCCGGCAGAGAAACCAATAGACAATCAGACCATTTTATAAAACCATTTTATACAACAATACGCATCTATGACCATGACACGCTGATCTACAATCACTTTTTATTATGCACTTTGTACCGACTTGTCTACGAATAACATAACATACAACATCAGTAGTGCAACTTCATTGCATTGCCGTTGCTCTGTTGTAACCTTCAACAATATCAATGTGTTTGTTTTCTAATCGGTTTCATTTGTAGTTTTTTTTTTCTTTTTGTATTTTTTGTCTTTTTTGTCCCTTTTGTCCTTTTCGTCATTTTTTGTCACTTTGTTTGTTTATCTTAATAATCAATTATTTCGTTAATTAATTAACTAATTGACCGTCAGCTAATGAATGTAGAGTGTAAAGTTTTTAAAATAATAATAATAATAATTGAGCTGATATTGTATTTTGTGTATTTTGTGTACTGTCTCTTTGTCGTGTGATACTAAATGATTCATTAATATTTGTCAATCGCCAATACCGTTATCCGTGTTAATATTAATATTTCTTTTCGTCGCTACGGGCATTAGATGGTCCACGCAAGTTGGTGGTACTACTTTTCCAAGTTTACGGAGTTCATGGACACGGTAAGTGAACCAAAAGATTTACGCAATTCATTATCCTTTTTTTTTTTACGAGCTACAAAGAGCTACAAAGCTCGTCATGTCAAATACATATATATATATTAAGTCAGCGACGGTAATTATTAATTATTAATATCGTTTTAACGGGCCTCTATCGTCTTGATAAATCTAAACGAATTTTTCATTACGAACGATGATTTCTTTTTTCTTTTGCCATTTTTTTATTATTTTTTTTTTTTTTTTTAATATAAAGTCCGTTTATCCCTTTCGATATATTGAACACGATATAAATGAAATTTGCCGGTAATTAAACGGCCGAACTTTGGAAAAGCTAGGCAAATGATAAATCTAACAAAGGGCTCATACTTATTTTGTCAGATATTCTTTGTACTACGAAAGAAGAACGATCACGTGTCCACGCTTCACGTCATTCATCACGGTTGTATGCCGATGTCCGTTTGGTTCGGCGTCAAGTTCACACCTGGTAAGAAGTGCACCTTATTCTCATCATTATACGTGCAACAATGATGTAATGACAGAAGCCTCCCCCGCTGCCATTAATTGTCATTAATGCCGACATTCTTATTTCTCATTAACGATGAATTCTTCTTCTTCTTCTTCTTCTTCTTCTTCTTCTTCTTCTTCTTCTTCTTTCGCGCAGTATCGGTAAATTTACTTAACAACGCTTAAGAATGTGAGGGGAGTGAGGGGAGTGAGAGAGCACGTGTGGGTGTAACAAGAGGTAAAATAATCTTTATTGATAAAGTAATTTTGTACTTTAAGGTGGCCACTCGACCTTCTTCGGGCTGCTCAACACCTTCGTACACATAATCATGTACACGTATTACCTGCTGGCTGCACTCGGACCCAGAGTGCAGCCCTACCTCTGGTGGAAAAAGTACCTGACTGCGTTCCAGATGCTCCAGTTCGTCGCCATAATGGTCCACGCGTTCCAGCTTCTCTTTATCGACTGCAACTATCCGAAAGCATTCGTCTGGTGGATCGGCATGCACGCCGTTATGTTTTTCTTCCTCTTTAACGAATTTTACCAGCAGAGCTACGCACAAAGGAATCGAAAGGCTGCCGGTAAACAATCGCCCGAATCGCCATTGATCATATTTATCCATCGCTATCGATCCCTTGCCCCGCTATTTTTATACCGAGATATAACCGAGATATTTTGCAATTTGCGCGATACTTAAAGAAAAAAAGAAAAAAACGATTAATAATTTCAAGAGTTTTCCTTCGGCTCGATAACCACAATAACTCCAGGCTTTTACTTGGAATCCATTAGCTAACGATAAATCACATAACAAAACAAGACAAATATAAAATAACGTCTCCTTCTACAGTCTTTCTTCTTATTGTACTTATTGTTCTTATTGTAAGAGAGTAAAAGCGTCGGGAGTAAAAGCTCGACTTGAGATGTTTTGATGAAGCATCGGCATTAACCGTCGTAGATTATGCCATTAGCATACGGATCCCCGAGCCGAAATCGCGCGTCGGTTGTGTTTTTTTATTTTATTATTATCATTATCATTATTATTATTATTATTATTAAGAGCTCCCGTATCAACTTGGAAACTCGAACGTTTGGTAAAGAAATTATAAATAAGCCAAGGGAACTTTCGAATGAGGCGAATTCCACGGTGCGCCCGCTCCCCGTCCCCCGCTCACTACCATTTAAAAGAACCAGTTTCGCGTGGCCGTAGGAACCGATAGGCCGGGCTTGCAAAATATCTTTTACATTAATATTTTGTAACGCGTTATTTAATAGACGGATAGAGAGAGCGGGGAGGGGGGAGAGAGCGGCAAGCACGTGCGAGACGTACCGTAAATTAAAGCTTAAAATTGAACTTTAGCAAATCTAAAGGTAAAATTCGTATTTTACCTACGGGAATAAATAATAACGTGTAAAATTGTGCAAGTGGAAATCGAAAGCAGCTCGCTTAGGCTTGGTAAGGGGGGGGGGCAAAGCCTCGATATCCGCGTATGCACGGATACGTAATAAAATCGTTAGCGAACAATTAGGTAGAATTCTTGGGGAGCGCGAGCTGGAGAGCTACAGCTTTGGCCTAGTGCACGGATTCGTTAAACTCGTTTAACTCTCACCCGGGGAGCCTGGGGAGCACCTACGTGGCCGAGCCACATTGTGGCGGTCCAAGCGTTATCTCTCTATTCTATAACGCACTGTATATTGCTGGCTGTGTAAATGACATACATTGCTTTGAATTTTGATTACAGCGGCGGCGAGGGCGGCGAGGGCGGCGGCGGCGGCGGCGGCGTCGACGGTCCTCTCGACGGCCAACGGTGTCTCGAGCAGCAACGGGAAGCTCCCGAACGGAAACACGGAGAACGGGACGAGGCGGCGCGAGGCTGCCGATTACTACGTCAAGGGCGACAGCATCGCCGCCTCGGAGCTTCACCTGCGTAAACCAGCGTTCGGGGCTGCAGCGGTCGCGGCCTCCAGCGAGTAAACCTACCCTACCTTGACTACCTACCTACCTTGACTACCTACCTACCTACCTGACTACCTAACTACCCCGCTGCAGCTTCCCTTGGCGCGACGACGTTCTTCGATGGCTCTTTTGGCGTTTAAGCGGCTCCACGTGGGAGCGGTTCCTATATATATATATATATATATATATATATGTACGTGCGTGAGGGCGCGTGCGCGTGTTATTTGTTTGTTTGGTTGTTTATGTGCGCCGGTGTCCTTAAGAAAAAAAAGATTTAACTCGCGTAGGCCAATGTGAGAAGAGCGTGAAACGATGGCTACGAGAGGACGATAGACAATTTATTTTGCAGTTTCACTTATACCAAGCGGTTGCTTTCTTTATAACATTGGGGTTATTGGGGAGGTTATTGGGGAGGTTATTGGGGAGGTTATTGGCTTACACGCAATAAGCTCACGGTCCATCTCCCATTGGTTATTTTATAAAATTACCCGCTTTTATAACGAGCCGAGCCTGCTCTGCTGGCTCATTGCGTGTCTAACGTTAGACAAGAATTTCATTGAAATCCTCACCTCAGGCCGAATAATTATCAAGCAGAACTTGGTATAAGTAGAAAGAATAATGGGAAAATGTCTGTTTTGAAAGAAGAACATGTGCCAATGTCCGGAAGATTGTTACAAGCGAGCATTATTATTGCTTTTTTGCCGTTTCCTTACTTCTTCTTCCACTTCTTCCTTCCTTCTTTTTCTTTTCACCCCACCCCACCCCCTTTTTTTTCCCTCCTTTTCTCTTTTTTGTCTTTTCGAACGCGGTACGAGAGAGAAGAATTTTATTAATTCTACCCGTTTGTGACTAAGACAACGTCGCCTTTGTAATATAGCTTGTCTCGAAAATGTTAAATATTAAATATTTAGAAGCGATACCGATGCTTGCTTTTACATCTTCTAATTTATTATTATACAAACAACTTTTGCAATCGAGGATAAATAATTCTTCTTCTTCTTCTTATTCTTATTCTTCTTATTCTTCTTCTTCTTCTTCTTCTTCTTATTCTTATTCTTCTTTCACCCCGCCCACTTTTTCAAAATACACATTTTCACATGGAATATTATTGACGCAATGAAAGTTCGCGTAAAGCTTTCGAGCCTCTCCGCGCATCTGTATTTATTATAACGAAAGGTTACCATATCCTTCTGTAGAGAATGTATTTGTCCACAAGTATGACTTTTGTACTCTGGGGAAAAGAGAAAAGAGAAAAGAGAAAAGAGAAAAGTGAATCCTTTCGCCCCTTTATTAACTTATAATAAATCCGTCTCGTATAACAGAAAGTACCATCGATTGACGCTCATCGTACACATGTAAATAAATAAAGAAAAATTCCTTCACTTCCGTCATCGGTCACTAACGCGTTTACTACCGTATTACTTACCATTAAAACGACGACTCTGGATTACGTTCGCTTGCTCATAACTTTTCCCCCCATTACATATATATATATATATAAAGCAATACTTCCCAAGCAGCTTTCCATTACTTTTACAAAATGTTATACTTGTGAGACGAATTAGTACAACTAATACGATAAAAAACGAAAAAAAAAAAAAAAAACAAAAACAAAACAAAAACAAAAAAAAACAAAAAAATTAAATATTGGTAATTATTGCAAACCTGTGATACCGGCTGGATTTAAATAATATTGTAATACGTGACCCTGGCGACTTTTACGATGAAAATATTTTTATGAAAATGTTTGATGATTCTGTATAAAGTAGTTGTGAATTTCATAATAATCCGCGCAATTATGACTTTTCGAAATTTCGCTTTATCAAACACTTACTTAGCTAGCCATATGTATATACGTATATGTACATATGTATATATATGTATATACGTATTGGAGGGCGTATTATTAACCCAATGGTTATAATGGCGTAGCGGGCGATCTTAACCCTAAGCACACACTCACATGGATTTTATAGTATTTTTAATCTTCGAAGCGGGATGGCATTTGAATTGTAAGCCGACGATAAGCCGTTGCGCCACGATGATACCTTAAGACGATTGTTGTCATCGATGAAAACGAAAATGAAAAAATAATTAATTTTACAAGACAAACAATGCACGGTAGGTAGGAAGATAAGAGATAAGCCATGGTAATTGTAATATCAAATCAAAAAATCAATGGTCTACGATTTAGGGGCGACATTTAAGAGCGACATTTAGCTCATCATCGATTCTACGTTATTATTATGTTTGATCGGGAGGCGGTGCTTGTGCCTCTCCTCGTTGCTGCACCTCACAATTATTCATCGATAACCAAACGTTATTCTAAGCTTCGGAATTTTTTTCGTGCTCTTGTGGTACTTTGACGAGGCGCCGTAAGTTTTTATATAACAATAAAAAGCATAGGCAAAAACGTAGGTCAAGTACAAACTTTTTTTAAACTAGAATGCCCATTCTAGTTAATAAACTTTAATCTTAATAATAATAATAATTTTTCATTTACAAGCACATCGATGATTTATATATATTATTATTATTATTAGTAATCCGTCGTGAAATTGCTGTTCGTGTACAATAAGGATTTACTGTATGTAAAGCAAGTGGACAAAAAGCTAATCGTAAAAATTAAAACACAATGAAGTAAAAGTCCTTTGGGAATTATTAGCAGCTCGAGTATTATTTTATAATGGTCGTATAAAATTTTACTATTGTTGTATAAGAATCAAGCGGCACGAAAAAACGAAAGGAAATACGTTGGTAATTTGTCGGCGTGCATTTGTCTCGTAAATATTTGTTTGCATTAGAAAGAAAAGGAAACTTATTGTAACTTATTGTCCATTGAATACTGTCGAAGCTTAAAAGTAATATTTTTCTAAACTTTAGAAAATTAAGGTACTTTAAAAGGTATTGCTTTGCTATATGTGTATATATATATGTATATATGTATATGTATATGTGTATTATATTTACGAGACAATGAATATGCAATATAGCGACATTGACGTAATATTCATTGTAGAGAGGATCGAAATTGATAAATGACATCGTATTTCCTTCGGAAAAAAAACCTTTATACACTGTAAAACAATAAACAAATTGAGAATGTGTCGAAGAGCAGCAATGAGTATTGGCGCACACCGATATAAGCGTTTAACACCTCTGAATATTTGTACATAAATAATTGAATAATTGATAGGACAAGGAGAAACAAAGTTATTACGATCGATAAAGTAATGAATGTACACGCGCGGTATATGATTTTTTTTTTTTTTTTTTTTCTTCTTCCACTTCGACATACTTCGACGTTATTTTTATTAGCTAAGGAGGGCTCGGCGACGTTGACTAAATGACTAAATGTACAGAGACAATTTATTATTTCGATTCTTACGCATCAAAACGTACAATGTACTTTCTGTAAATTCACGTTTGAAGAAAGAAAACAATATATATATATATATATATATGTATATATATATATATATATGTATGTATGTATGTATGTATAAATATATAAATAAAAATGCGTTTCTATAACGGAAGGGGGAAAAATTAATAGGGAATAGATAAAAGTTAATAATCTTCCGCGACCTTGCCCTGCGTCGAAATATTTTGTACATAGATAGGCTAGTTTTATACTATAATCGAGAGTTAAACTTAAAGAAAACCATTACAAAAGAACGAAAAAAATTAACGGTAAAAAAAAAAAAAAAAAGAAAAAAAAATCATCTCAAATCTGTGCCTAAAAAATATTAAATGAAACATAAATATGTCGTCGAAACTCGGTGAGAGAAAAGTGAAGGGAGCGGGGGGCGGGTGGAGGAACTGCACTGAACTCGGTGCTATTGCACCGCGAACTTTTAATTAAAATAGAGACAGAGTATCTCTTTTGCGTACCTCACCGATGGCAGATGGAGAGTAAATTAAAACAATAATGGATAACTATTATTGCAATTGACGATACGATTTTACTTGTCCGCGTGCTCTCGTTATCGCTCTGCTACTGTACACCCCCCCGCCCCGTCCCCCGCGGATCGGGAGGAACCGCACATTCGTGGTTGTATAATAAAGGATAGATAAGGAGTCACGAGAGAGAGAGAGAGAGAGAGAGAGATTTAGTCCCTTTAATGTAATGGAAACCGGAAGTTATGCATCTTCCCGAGGATTTAATAAATCTTAAGCATAAAATAATAAAAAGCGAAATGATTTAAAGATCCGAGTTCGAGCAGATGGCGACTTTTAAACTTTCTACTACATAATCATATACGTTTATAGGCTTAAACGACCACGATTATGGTCAATTACGAATAGACGGGAGGCGATTGTACGCGCTTATACGCAAGTATATGATAAAGTCATCGTTTTAGGCGCGGCTCCGTACATTATATAAGATAATATAAACGAGCGATCGAGAAAAGAAATTGAAAAGGGGGGGGGGAGAGAAAAAAAAATAACGCGCAAAGGAGTTGCCGTGCATCGTGCAACTTATTATAAATAACGGACGTTCCGACGAGCGAATAAAATATTATTAATTATTGAATACTTCCTTTTCCTCCTCTTATTCTTTGCGTCGGATTCCAATTATTGTTTTCTTTTTCTTTTTCTTTTTCTTTTTCTTCTTCTCGTATAAATGCGACGGACTGTAAAGAAAAAGAAAAAGAAAAAAAGGAAGGAAAAGGGAAGAAAAGGGAAGAAAAGGGAAGAAAAAAAAAAATTCGGCGATTCGACGAAATATTACTTTGACCAACGCAGTTCGTCAGTTCGATGCTGTTTCGTGAAGTCAGATCCGTTATTGCTCGTAAAATGCACCGCTGCTTTATTGAAAGTAAGTCTTTTGTTTACCGAATGGGGTAAAGAGCGTAATTTCCATGGGTTTCTCTTAGCGACAGCGCCGCGCCGATACTACGGGACGACACGGCGATATTAAACAGAAACTTATTATTCTACGTGGAATTTGTCGTTTACCCATTCGGTAAAGGTGATTATGGATAATTATGGATAATTGCAATGTTCTGTAACAATGTCCCCCCGTGACATTACATTCGTATTAAAGACAATTTTAACGTACGTTATCGCGACAGGATTACGTAACGTATACATTCTATAGATAAATGCGGATAGGAAATATTTTAGGATTTTCGTTTTTAATTACCTTTACACTCACACGTGTACGTGCACTTTGTATATATATATATATAAAAAACAAACAAAAAAAATAAATAAAAAAAAATGCACGTATACATTTATCTAAAAGAAGATGCTCCCCGCTAAAAAGGAATTTTACCGAAATTCTTCGTAACGTCCTTTTGTTACGCGAAGAAGAAGAAGAAGAAGTAGAAGAAGAAGAAGAAGAAGAAGAAGAAGAAGAAGAAGTAGTAGTAGGCGTAAGGAGGGCTAAGCACAATACGAGGGCGAATACACTCGACTTACGCATTTAACTCATTCTAATAGATTAATAACAAACAGTGACTTTACGAAACGTATTTTTTTATCGTGCTTTTCGTTCGAATGGAAAAATTATAAGCTACAATTACAAATGAATAATATTAATTAAATAAACGAATGGGCAGAAAGTAATTAATTGTCATTATTATCATTGTTGTTATTTTCTTCTTTTTCTTTTTTCTTTTTTTTTTTTTTCACCGCCCTCGTTATGTTTACGTGTAATGCTGATGCTATATAAAGATATTGAAAAGCTCTCTACGCATTGTGCCTTATTACTCTGATAGTTTGGAAATTCTTGGAAATTCGCACGTCGTACGTGTATGTGCTATATTATTGTAATGATAGGGTTCTATTGCCGATGGGCGGCAGCTGACCAAGTATTCCTGGCTGTGCTCGAACTGATATTCGACCGAGAAGAAAAGTTTTTATAAACCCTATTGTGGATTAATCGATCGATAATTAATCTCTTCTGATAAATAATCCGTTTATATTTTGTTCATATACCCTGTGGACTGTTTTAATTTCAAATCCTTTGAGACAATATGCACGTAAGAGTCGGTTCTATGCCCATATATATACATATATATATATATACACAAACATTTGTTACTTGACAATTTATATGCTTTGGCGATCAGGATGTTATTATAGAAAATAATATTGAGGATGGGGGTAAAGGATGCTGTTCACAAAGCACTATTTCAACCGCATAGACATATAGGATTAATATTTTAAATAAAGATACATCTCAGACCAACCTCGTTATGATATATCACATGATGTATATATTATGGTATTAAATTCACTAATAATTTAGCCAGAAAGTATATATTTAATTCCTACGTAGGTAATGAGTTGTTATTAAAAATTTATTGTAATAAATTGCTTTGGCTAAATACTTTAAAACATTATATTTTTTTTTTAAATAAAAATACGAGTACGAAAGCAACAGTATATGAATATCGAATATAGAATTTTTTTTGTTTTCTTTATTTCAGCATTTTATATTAATTTTGTTTGAATGTAGCCACTGCTCTCTATATTCGAGCTGTAGGAACATTTTTATACACATACACTCAATGGCTTAGATTCGTAATTGCACTTTTGTGTAAAGATAATATTCATTATATTCACTGGACGGTACAATGGTTTTCGGGTCTTCCGACATCATATGATGATTATTAGTTCCAACTCATTTATCGTTTGCATCAATTTTCTTTATTATTCAATCTTTCGTTCGTTCATTTGTATTATTAATAAAATATATATATATATATAAACTATTCAATTTCCACCGTAAGTAAATAAGTAATAAAATTAATGGAAGTACTGAGTAATATGAATATGAATAGTGATATGACGTTGACAAAAATAGCTCCGAGCTAGCATATACAAGGCTAGATATAATTATATTCCATTGGCTGTATTTTAAAAAATACCCTACTTTCGAGAATCGCGTACATGTGACATGTAATTCATGTTGTTATTTGTAGGCATGAATTTTTATTTTCAATCGTCCTTACTTATGCGAGGCTCGAAATATAATTGACTCGGAAGGGTTCACGGTTCAATATTCCTCCCATAAGGAGACGAGACGTTTCCCTACATCCTTACAATGTACGTGCACTAGTAATACGTAATTACGGACAATGATACGGATATATATATATATATATATAAATAACTTGCAACGGAAGCAATGGAATGTGCATTTAATTTAATCTCGAAAATAATTTATTTCCGATAACGATATTCCGGCAAGAGATTACTTCTTTCTTTCTTTTTTGTTGTTGTTGTTTTTCTTTTTGTCAATGCTAAAAGTTACCGCGGCCGCGCGCCAACGAACGTTACAATACAATTACGAATAAATGATAATAAAGTAGCCGACGTTATGGTACGGATTAACGAATAAACGAGATCAGAGATTGAGATTTATCAATTCGTATTGACTTTGAGCCCGTTGTATGGTTAATAAATACGGTTATTTGGGGGGGGAGGGGGGGCGGGGATTATATCGATCAATTGTTAATAATAAAGAGTCGTAGGGACGATGGTATTTGAATTGATCGATTGGGCGTTGTCGATCATAAAAGTACTATAAAAGTCTCCGCCGAGTCCGAGTAAGAGTAAGTAAGATCTCGTCTCGGTGCTTAACGTACGAATGTAGTTTTCTCGTGTGATCGACCGTCACCGAGCTTTGCGTAAGTTGGCGAAAGCGAGAGGAGCGGGCGCGATCGAGAATCCTCGGCTCTACTCCCGCCGTGGTGCTTCGATAAATTACGGGAATGCCACCGGTCACGCGGAGTCGTATTATAAATCCGCGATCCCGCGGACGAGCGCTCGATCAGTCGGAGCCAGTATAAGAGGGCAGCGTATACGTGCGCAGCGCCACCTTGACCACGCAATCCGAACTACCCGTGTACGTTGGCTGGCATTCCTTGCACGTGTGTTGGCGGCCGAGGGGAAGGTGTGCGTGGAGCCCGATACGCGGATACGCCGACGAGCGAGCCTTCTGTTCTGCTTCGAGTGACTAATTCCTTCCCTCTCTCTCTCTCCCCCTCTCTCGTTCTCGCTCCTGTCAAAATCCACATCCCGCCCTAATTGCGGCCAATCCTCGTCTTGCTGGTGCGCGACGTCCTGGTGCGCCCCTCCTCCCGACGCATCTTTTCTCTGCGACTCGCGTCTCCGTCATCTCTGCGGAAGCTGCTCAAGCTGATTCACCTGCTCCTGTGAAATATAACCCGTTAAATACATATATACATATATATATATATGCATACGCACACGGGCGCATAATACGCGCGTAGCAGCGTGCATTGGCAGAGGCTCCAACATAGACATATATATATATATATATACGCATACGTGTGCACGTATGTAACGGTGGTGCGTATTTGTCGGGTAGCGGGCACACTCCAGCGGGAGGAGGATACGTAGCGTAGTGGTGTAGGATTTACTACCTGGGCAGAGAGGATCGTCGTGAGTCGGCGACGTCGCAAGCCCGAGTGTGTCGGTGATAAGATAGATTGTAATAATACAAGTACAGGGTATCGCAATTGCTTGTCTCAAGATGCTCGCGTTAATCAATCGGATCCTCGACTGGTGCAAGTCCCTTTTTTGGAAGGAGGAAATGGAGCTGACCCTCGTCGGGCTCCAGTACAGCGGAAAGACGACCTTCGTCAACGTCATCGCGGTACGACAACGCCAGATCCTTGTTTTGGTTCTTTTCTTTTCTTTTCTTTTCTTTTCTTTTCTTTTCTTTTCTCCTCCTCGACGGCTCGCTATTTTCCTTAGCGCAACTACGGTCGTCAGGCGGATCCACAAGATTTTTAGGTTACCTGCCCCTCCCCCTGCTTTCGCTCGCTCACTACATTTACACGGTTCTCTGCTGTTTAGAAGCAGATTCTATTTATTATTAGCGATTCGTCGACCGTCGGGGCTCGGTCTTCACCTCCCAACGACTTTTCTATCAATTTCCCCAACATTATCGCTTTGTCAATTGTGCTTAACAATTGGCTCCAATATCTCTCTCTCTCTCTCCCCCTCTCTCTCTCACTCTCTATTATTGGCGTTGTGATTCATCAAGTGTCCTCTTGCTTAATTATTGCTCCTTACTCTCATATTCATATTTTGTTTTATAAAATTGACTTCTCTCTCTCTCTCTCTCTCGATATTATTTAAACTTTCGACTTCATATTTGTATTTTAAGCCAAGGCCAGTATATTACGATTTTCCACAATCCTTCTTCGTTTCATTTATAAGAAATCCATTGGCTTTCAATTAACATTCCATTACATTTTACAGTGACAAACAAATCATCGACTCAACATCTTCTCTAAGACAATTAAGAGATTTTCTTAATTCATTGTGCTTTATCATAAATCATACAATTTGATCATTTTGTAATAAGATTCATATTTTTTGTAAATGTTTACCAAGAGTCTTAATCTTACAATGTAATAAACAACTTTGAGCGTAAATAATTTTTACTGAACTCTTGTACTGTCCGTTATGTTATATTTTAACGATAAAAGTAGAACATGATTTACTATTCCTACAATGACTGTGTTTACAATGCTTGGCATTATACTTTTGTTTTGGTAAACAGTTTGTCATTCCAAGAAAAATCATTTTTGAAACTGACAACTGGAACACTCTCTACGTACCCCTTACACATTTATCCCTCATTATTTAACAAATAATGTAATTGTTGTTTCACTTGACTAATGCTGAACGTTTGCGCTTTGAAACATTGATAAATGTTCAAATGTACTTTTCATATGTATTTGTTTTTATGATTTAAAATGTTCGATAAGTCATTGTACACGTATAACTTTCAAAAATTCAATTACTTTTTAAAAGTTGTTTTTTTTAACAAACAATTTGTTAATAAACATTTATTGATATTAATAGTTATGCATTGATTTTATGTAAATTAATTACACGTAAATGATTATCTTTAATCATTTGCAAATTTGATTAAAGCTTAAATTAAATTCTTGTAAATATTTTAGTCTGGAAATTTCAACGAAGATATGATACCGACTGTTGGATTCAACATGCGTAAAATTACAAAAGGCAACGTAACCATTAAAGTCTGGGATATCGGAGGCCAACCAAGATTTCGTTCAATGTGGGAACGGTACTGCAGAGGTGTCAATGCCATTGTCTACATGGTAGATGCAGCGGATCCAGAAAAAATTGAAGCAAGTCGCAACGAGCTGCACAATTTATTAGATAAACCACAATTAGCTGGTATACCAGTATTGGTATTAGGGAACAAAAGGGATTTACCTCATGCCTACAACGAAGACACACTGATAGATAGAATGTAAGTTGTGCTTTGTTTTAAATTCCTGTAAAATAGCTTACACTCTTACTTTACGTGCATTATTATTCGACAGGAATCTTTCAGCTATTCTGGATCGTGAAATATGTTGTTATATTATTTCTTGCAAAGAGAAACACAATATTGACATAACGTTGCAATGGCTCATAGCGCATTCGAAGAGCGGAGTTCACTAATAACCAGTAACATCTGCGATGTCCCAAAAAATTAAATTACTGGGACAAAAAATATATAACGAAGATTATTATTGAATCGGGAGATCGAGATAAAATGAAAGGGATACTCTTCATTCTGTAATTGGAATTAAGTTATTACTTAGAACAATTGGTATCCCTAGAAGCTTTAACCCCATTGGATTGATGTGTTTGGAAGGATCTATTAAAATAATAATATTAAGAAGAAAAACTATAAATTACTAACAACTATGCTTGAGCATGAAACATTTTTATGCTGTGTAGTACGAATTTAAGGCATATTACACGCGGATGCGTAGTGGTTTTTTTTTTTTTTTTGGAAACGTGTTCTTACGTTTTGAGCGGAGTGGATTGTCGCGAGGGGCGATGAAGCGGGAATGGATTGAGAAGCGCGGGCTCGAGTTTTCTTTTCTTAATAATCCGGTCTAGTCGTACGAACGGCCGAACGTCCCCACCTCGGTCGCCTCGTCCCCCGCCGACCGATGACCCGAGGTGGGGAGGGACGGCCTTCAGGTACATTATTCCCCGAAGATGCGCGTCCCGCGTGTCAGCTGGTGACAGCTGTGATCGTGTTTCCCGGCTCTGTACGCCACAGTGTTAAGGAGATGAAATTTTTATATTTCTGTTTATACGTATATAAAAATGCTGCTAGTGTATCGGTAAGCTGTATTATTCTAGAAAAGAAAATAATGTATAAGAGACAGACATAGAGAGAATGGACGGAGAGGTTGAATGAATTTGTATACAATGCCAATTATTTTCAAAATATACAATTAATTTATAACGTTAAACGATGTGTGGAGCGGAACTATTCGAAATTGTATTTGGATAATAATTCCTCGCGCATGAGTATTTTAATTTTTTTTTTGTAATTCGCACGAGCTAGAAGTGCCAAGCCCGTAAAGAATTTTTTATCAATATTTTAAACGTAATAATTAGAAATTAAAGGCTCCACAATTCACTGTTTGTAATGTAACGAGTCCGTATGTAATATCTACGCTTAGACTTTAATGATTAACGAAACAGTGACAATAATATTCTTTATACAAATAATCATTAGATAATATTTTCGTTATATTTATTGGAAGGATTCGGATATTCGGTATAATAGTAATTTATTGAAGTTGTTTTGATGAAACGTTGTTCGATGTGGCGTTATCGAAAGGTATTTGAAAGATGCCCCAATCAATTTTTTTTTTTTTTTTTCTTTTTAAAACCATGTATTATTATAAAAGGAAAAGGATAAAGGATAAAGGATAAAGAAAAAGGGAAAAAAAAAAAAACTAGGCAATGTGTGCATTTTATTTGAAAAGGTACTGCTAAAATAGAGTCCCGGCGATCTACATGATATCACAAGACTGTTGTGTTACGTATATACATATATATATATAAATAAAACTCTGTAGACCACTTTTTAAATGTAAAAATTGAAATTCATTGCGTAAGTTTCATTATTGAATTTACGTTTCGCACACGCCGCACGCGCCACGCACACCACACCACACACGCCACACACACACACACAGACACAGACAGACACACGCGCGCGCAATGAGAGATGTTCGGTAAGGATTATTAAAAGCCAGCGTTTTCATTATAATTTTATTATTAAATTTATTTGCAATTGGTTGTTTTTATTTAGCAAGCATATTAAACTTGGGCTGTGAATTTATTTTGACTAGGCTTCTCAAATACACTTTTGCATAATAATAATATATTTCAGTTTATTATAAATTTTATATTATTAATAAAAGCATATATATATATATATATATATATATATATATATATATATTTATACACATATGAATTAGCTTTGATTTTATATGATAATTATATTTTCTCCCATTCATGGAGGACGATTCATGGAGTACATTTTATTTATATTTTTTAAGATTTTATGCAATAACGGTTTTGACGATTTTTTTTTTTATATTTTTGTTTTAATTAAAATTATTAAAAAAAAAAAAAAAAAAAAAAAAAAAAAAAAAAAAAAAAAAAAATTTTTTTTATTTTAATTTTTTAAAAAAAAAAAAAAAAAATGTTGTTACATTAAGTTCTTAATATCAATTGTTGAATTATTGAACTATTATTGAGAGAGCGAACAAAAAAAAAAAAAAAAAAAAAGAACAAGTAAAGATAAAGTATATTTTAAAAATTTGTTGGAATATACTTCCGTTTTAAATAAATCGTGATTAATTGTTGTAATTCATCGATAACGCTCAAACAGTACTTATTAATTTATTGAATTATTTAATTGTAATATCAAAATTGTTGACATAAAGTCAAGCCCCCCCCCCCTCTAAATTGCATGAAATTCCACGTCACTGCACTCGTTCGCGTAATACGCGTAATTTTATTTATCCCTAATGTTTTTCGATGAAACGAAAACATCAGTTTGTGTATTTTCCTGTTTTTTTTATTACAATCTCTCTCTCTCTATCTCTGGCGAGTGAATATACGCGAGTAAATCGGTATTTGCAATTGAAATGAAACGAGCCGACACAGAGTCGCGCATAGAGTCCCGTTCGATTCTCTATTAAACACTCAAGTCCTTTAATCGAGTTATGAATATTACGAGATTTCTAACGAACGCGTTGACACGCTAATTTGGAATATCGTTCGATCGTTTAAAAACGGGTATCGATCGAATGGACGGGCTAAGGAAAATCCCCAGTGTCGGTAATTCGAATCTTGATGCGCGATCGATAATTTTAATATTAAATCTTATTATGGCTGAAGTACGAAGTAGCGATGAGTCGCATCCACGAATTATTATTACTCGTAATAATATTTAAAATTCGGTTCGGTCTTCTTGACGTAATTTAGGCCTTCCGCCATCCACCGAGCAACTATGTATACATACGTATACATATATACATGGACATGGATATAATTGAATTTATGGACACCATGGCGCTGATGTCTCGCCGCTTCCCAGTGTTCCTGGAGGATTTCCACGATTTCATTCCTAAATGTTAATAAAGGTTTAGTTTTTACTTAGGTTGTGTGGGCATTATTGTGCGATTATATGTTGATTTCTTGTCGATATCTTGAAAATGGTCAAGCTAACACCGGACTTAATTCACCAATCGATGCAGTATATCAATCCAGTCAAAGATCGTGAATTAGATCTTCGAGGTTCGTTATGAGTTCGTTATAATAAATACTCATCGATAATGCATAACCTAATAATATCTATTGAATACCGTAAATAATAAACCATTCATTTATTTTTAGGATACAAAATACCTACGATTGAAAATTTAGGAGCCACATTGGTTAGTAGCTTTTATTTACTTTCTAGAATTTCGTATCTACTATCGTAAATAATGTCACCTTCGTCCGAAAACAAACGTCCGATTTCCGATTTAGGTGACAATATGTAACAATGTCACTTTAGATTTCCATTTTTCTTATCTCAATCTATTAAAATGCCTTATTTTCTTTCTTCATTGTATCATTAACGAAGGTTACACGTGTGTTTTTGTCTGTTTACGTATAGGATCAGTTTGATACAATAGATTTTTCCGATAATGATATAAGAAAACTGGATGGATTCCCTCTTCTGAAACGTATCAAAACATTGTTCTTCAACAATAATCGTATAGTTAGGATTGCCGAGGGCTTGGAGCATTGTATACCTAATTTAGAGACACTCATGCTCACAGGAAATATGATACAAGAGCTCGGCGATATCGAGCCATTAATTCCATTGAAAAATTTTGCGAGCTTATGCCTTTTACAAAATCCAATAACTGCCAAGCCTTACTATAGACCGTACCTTATTTATAAATTACCGCAATTGAAGTTATTAGATTTTCGAAAAATAAAGCAAAAAGAACGCATAGAAGCCAATGCATTATTCAAGAGTTCGAAAGGCAAGGAAATTGCAAAGGAAATAATGAAGAAGGCTAAAGCACAGGCACAAGGAGCTAATGGAGCTGATAAGCCAATAATAACCGTGGACGAAAGGGCTAAAATTAGGGAAGCCATTTCCAATGCTACATCATTGGAAGAAGTTCAAAGACTTAGCAAATTATTACAGTCAGGTCACATTCCAGGAGATAATAGGCATCATAATGGTACCCCATACTACACCATTAATTATATAGAATATATATTATATCTTGCAAATTATCCACTATTATACAAAAGCACTATGCGATTGATTATTTAATTTTCAACAATTAATGCATTCGTAACATGATCCCGTACTAGCTTTTAAAAATTCATTGATTTACGGATTATTATTAATGATACGGATTAAAGAAATCGTCGATGTAATAATATTAAAAAAAAAAAAAAAAAAAATTTTAAACGTTTATATTTAATTTTTTTAAAAAATTTTATAAAAAATATGGTTTTCAATCGCGGAGTAAATTTAATATCAAGTGTTTGATTTTACATTCGTATAGTATGAAAAGTTTAAATGAAGCTTAGAAGAGAGCAGCTCGCTATTAAATGCTTATACATGCAATAATATTCCAATTAATAATGTTTTTTTAAATTTTAGGAAATTCAAATATGGAGTTAATGGAAGAAGATGAAGAAGAATAAATCCTATTCAGGTTTAATTTAAGCGTATTTATTAAGGAATTAATATAAAAAGATATAATTGTTCAGATAAATTAATCGAATCACTTATCAAGCTCATAAATATCAGCTTACTACACCAGCAATTTATTTACACTTTTTTTTACATTATCATTACTATTATTATTATTATTATTATTATAATAATTAGGCGTATTTATGGTTAAACAAGCGTGTAAATACGTGATTGAATAAAATGTCGATGCGATCAGCTGCCATGGCCTGGAAGCACATTTGGTCAAAAACTGAAAATTATTTTGAAAAATGTTTTAACGCACTTCTCTTTCAGCTGGAAATATAATCAATAAATTTTTATCAATTTCTGGAGAGAAACATTTTTTTAATCCCCAATAACCCATTCGTACGTAAAAAGCTTGAACGGATTGTATATACTCTAAGCGTTAATAAGGAATAAAGTTTTTGTAAATTGTAAACAGAAGAAAAAACAGTTCGTTTTGATTTGGCATTAAAAGTATTGCGAGTAGCATCAATGATGATAAATAAAGTTCCGGGAGGACGTTATAATGTTGAGAGAAAAATGTTTATGCAACTTGTACAGATGTCAGCATGTATGATCTTGTTTTTGGTGGCGGTGGAGGGGTAGGCGGGGCAGAGAGGGAGGCATTGGTTATATCATTGGGTAGCTTCGTAAAGTTCTTTCTGCAAGCTTACGTGAAAGATTAGGTGAACTTGTATAGCGATGTTTGACTCGGTGAACCGATGGTTCAGTAGGTATTTCAATTCAGAGGCATGGCCCGAGCCTTTCCAGCCAACGAAACACGATCCATTTATTGGTTTAGGCGAGCGCAAGCAAAGAGGTAGATCCCCAAAGACATTAACCTCAAAAGATATTCTGCACGTATTGGCTTCATTGACAAATAATACCACTGTATCCCCTTTGAAAATTCATTAATAATTTTCTATTCGGAAATCGAATTCGTGATCGGCGCGATCGTATTATTATTATAGAATTATTATATTCCTTTGTCCATTATAAATATCCAGTAGGCATCGTAATATTCTATGCTCTTGACACAATTGGCCATCGCTTTTTATTCTCCTCAAAATATACCCTTCGGTACTTAAATTCATAAATTAATAGACTCGGAGCGAGATCGCAAGCTTATTAATGGATTATATTGACGGATCAATGATATGTTGATAAAAAGAAAATTCACCAAAACACTGTGAAGTTTATTGTTAAATGGCCAGCCAAAGTTGAAGTATTATTTATTATAAAGTAGAATTTTACGACAATTAAGTGTATTTATTTATTTACTTTTTTTTCTTTTCTTTTCTTGTACGATAAAAATTAGATATTCTGAATTGAAATATGATGATAATAAAGTGAAAAAAATCAAGTAAAAAAACCTTCTTCCGTCTATTTAGAAGCATAGTTCTGCCATAGTGCATAGCTTAATAAAAGTCTTAACGAATTGATTCTTTATTTCAGTTGTACACGCAACAATGGATGAGCTAAGAGCTGCTAAGATTCCAAAAAGTAAATGGGACTATTGTGCCGATCACTTACTTGAAGTAGAAAAATGTAAAATGGATACATTTCCCTTTGTTTGGAAATGTAAGGATAAATCTCACAGTGCTGTAATGTGCTACTTTGACGAGTAAGTATGGATTATAAAGTTTTAGAGAAATTTTATAATTACAACATGCATGGCAGATGACGTTACATTACTTGTAAACTGAGTTTTGTATTAAAAACGATGTTGTTTATTATACTGAATTACATTGCCTTAAATTAATTGTTTTTTTTGTTTTTTTAAACACTTCCAGTCAAATCTTAAGAATGCAGGAATTTGAAAGGGAGCGCAGATTAATCGCAAGGGAACTGCGAATAAAAAAGAAACAGGAACAGCAATAGATTTTTAAATAGCGATTATTGAAAATCTAGAAAAAGTCATAAATTGATTTAGCCTCATGTTAATTTACTTGTAACTTTTAATAATCATTAAATAATCATTTACATTAAGTTGTTGAAATTGAAATAAGTAAGCGAAGATTTTTGGAAAATTGTAATATGGTACGAAAATATATATATATATACATATACACACATGATAATGATTTTAAAATAATTATGTGGAATTAAAGAAGAAAAAGTTATGCAAATTATATTATTATTTTCAATTTTTTTTTTTTATAAATTCTGTAAATATTTCAACATTCGTAATATTATTGTAAAGAATAATTTATAAATAATAGCTTTGGAAGTAATGAATAAGAGTAATAAGATTTAATAAGATTTTGTAAAGATGTTTATTAAATTAAATTGTAGATATTGAATGAAGACAATGTATAGAAGAACGGTAGATTATAAATAAAGTATAATACATCCAATGAAAGTGAATGAACGATTACAAGATTTACATTATTTATAAGTAATTGAAATACTTATATGGAAAGAGGGTGCTCTCAACGTCACGATAAACTTTTAATATTCAAATTAAATTTACAAAACTTATTACGAATCGTATACTACAGCTATAGCCTTTTCTTTTATTATCGATGTTAGGTAGTAATTTCCCCAAACGTGATTATACATTTGTCGGGGTTTTAAAAAAAAAACAAAAACAAAAACAAAACGACTTTCATACTATTTCGAGCTCGAAATCTTCATCACGAAACACGAATCAAGCAGTTTTCACGTTGCCATTGAAATTTTAACGACGTAATTATCGAATAATTACGGCCGAGGAATGATGGCGTGGGTGTCGAGAGGTGGTGGGTGGTGGGTGGTGGGTGACGGGGGAGCGTTGTAAAATGAAGCCGAGGGATTGGGTTGAGCGCCACTGCGTCGTATCAGCTGCACATTTCGAAAGAGAGGAGGACACCAGCCCTCTGCTCGTGGAGAAGATCGATAAAGGGCTGCTCTGCAGCCCCCGACTGCAGTACACGTGTTCGTCATAAATTGTGCAAAAACAAAAACAAAAAAAAAAAAAAAAACAAAACAAAAAAAAACGAAAGAAAAGAAGAGCAAAGAAGTAATTGAAATAAGCTTGTTGTGGTGTTTTAATCGCGAAGCGCTGTACCCGGAGAGCGGGACCGAGAGCAACGACTCGTCCACGAATCTTCTGCCTACGAATTACGTAATTGCTGCACGCAGTTCGAAGTAACGATAATTCGACAGTACAACAATAATAATAGTAGCAGTAGTAGTAGTAGTAGTAGTAGTAGTAGTAGTATCAGTAGTAGTAGTATCAGTAGTAGTATCAGTATCAGTAGTAGTAGGAGATTAATCGTCGTGGCAAAGGCCGTCTCAAGTCATTAGGATACACCGGTACTCGTTGTATATCTAATCGTCCGTAAGGATTCCGGTGAAATCGTAGGTGAGAACCGAGATAAGCCTCTAAGGGTAAGTAAGTTCAGAGTATGGGGGGGGGGCGGGAAGATAGGTTACGAAGATTGCTACGTGGTACGCAGCATCTGCCGTGGGGTTATTGGGGTGCGAGCAGCATAAACGGTATTGGCAATACGTTAGATTGGCAGCGTTGGCAGCGTATTATTTTCCCAGTATGATTTTAATCGACACCCGGAATCGCAGAACTTACTCACGTTATTCGATATTCTATTGCCACGAGTATTACTTACGCTTGATAACTCTCGCGGCTTTTCAGCTTTCCACTCACACATACAGGTTATATAATATAGATGAAAAGGACTGTTAAATAAAAAAGGTCTTGATTTACGTTATTTTGTATCGTGTAAATACGTGGAATACGCACGATCGAGCTCTCGGCATTATTTCTTTATAAAAACAATATTGTCCGTTTATTTTTATTTAGTCATGTAATAAATAGTTCATAGTTTCCCCTGTGCGGTCCCGAGCCATATACGTACATATGTAGTTTCATAGGAACGTTCGCATAAGGGCCGAGAAGGGGGGGGTGGGAGAGGGCGGAAGTTCGTACACGAACCATATTGTACTATTTTCAATAAAACCTGCATCGAGATTCAAATATATAATTTATTTTGATTTAATTATTATTTTCGAACAAATTTTTTTTACAACGTTATATACACTATACATAATATATCTATTATCGTATGACGTGGTTTGGGCTTATGCGGCGACGACAACAATGCATTTATATTAATATAAGCACGCGCCGCATAATCATCCGAGTATGCCCACGGATGTTTTAATTATATACAATGTGAAAATCAAAATAACGAGGACTGCCGGGTTCGTCCCCGTGACTTTCCCCATGATAATGGTTCCACGTGTCCTCGTGTGGGCATATCGATAATGAAACGGTGACAAAATTTTTTTCCAAGACATACGGCATCGATCTATTAATTTACAAATAGAACGAGTAAATAAATAAATAAAAAAAAAAAAAAGAGAAAAAAAAACCAAACAATGAAACCGTAATGTGATTATATTATGTAATAAGATTCCTCTTATTCGAGCTTACGAAAAAAAAAAACCCCATAAATATTCTAGGCAGCACTGCCGTGCCATGCTTCTATCACTAACCATAAGTATAGAGTACCCCATGTAGTTTATAAATATATAAATAAATGCCTCTAGAGGAATAAACAAGGTAAAAAAAATAAATAAAAAAAGAGGGAAAATTATAATAATAAAAGATAAAGAAAATCATAGAAAGTAATGGATCTTATGCTATCGGTATAAAGTCATGCCTTGTTATGGTGATTGCTCTCTTCTTTTAATGGAATAGTAAATCCAACGAAATATCCTTGAAAATTACTTTTTTCAAACGAGTATATTATATAAAAGCATTAAAATAATTTATTTTAATGTGCTTGGCACGCGAGAATCATAAGAGCAAGGCATTTACGAGTAATCGATTAATTTATTAATTTATTAAAGTTAGACAATTAATAAATAATTTTCGCTCGGCCTTAAAACTATTATTATCTATCCCATTTGGAATTAGTTATAAATATAAAAACTCGTCATTTCTACGTTTGAAATCATTGCACTTACAAATACATTGTTTTTATTTATATATTTATTTTTATTTTTTTTTTTTATTTTTTTACTTACTTATTTATTTATTTATTTGATTATTTATTTTTTTTTTATTTTCTAAATTTTCTACAAATTGCATTTTCTAAATTATCTTTGTAATTATATAATGTTTATCAAAGGTTTCGAATTGCAGGAATTAATTTTCATTATAAAACTTTATTTGTCCTTGAAACCCAAATTAATTTTATAATTAAAAGATAATTTAAATTATCACGTTATATTGTTGAGTCAATATTTGTTATTCGTTGTTCAATATTTAACAATCATTACATTACAATAGCATACAAATAATAATAATAATAATAATAATCTAATTACGAATACGGACAATTTCAAATTATAAAATTATAAAAAAATACAAATATATATATATGTATATATACATACGTATGTATGTAACACTTTCGGATATGCGTATTCGCGTACTACGCGTACGTATGTCGCGTGCGTGTAAAAATCCAATTTTTACAATGTACAGTAGTTAAAATAATTGTACAAGCACTTGTAAAAGATAATAATCCTACCTTAGATAATTAAATAAAGTAAAAAGTTGTTTTTTTTTTCTTTTCTTTCTTTTTTTTTTTTTTATTATTTCATATGTACATCATATTGAGAGAAATTATGCACGTGATTGCCCTGCGCGCAATGAGAAGGACAATGGGAGACAGTTGGACAATATTTAAAATCTCGAAGCTTAAAAATCTTAATTTGTATGTTGTAATGCATGATTTAAAAGAGACTTTTGGGATTAGTGAACGAGCCCAGTTGACGTTAAAGGGATATCCGTACTTAATAATATTATTGAATACTTTTGTCCCCCGGTAGGGGGGGGGCGGGGCAGCATAAATCATGGGTACGGAGGATTGAAGGCATCGGAAAGATGTTTTATATCCGTAAAAGGCTTGGGCCGGTCAGTTAGTTGTAGCCAAAATTCAGATTACGAGGACAGAAATCGCGATCTATATTACGATCTACGTGCAATTGTCGTAAAAATAACGTCGGAGCTGAAGAAAATTCGTCGGCCTTACTTAATGACAGCTTTCGCATACGTGGATGAAGGTGGCTTGCGTAAATTCTATTTAAATACAGAGAAAGAGAAGGAAAACACGCGTGAAATAGCAAGAGAGGAAGAAGATAAAAAAGATGAAAAAGAAAAGAAAAGAATAGAAATCGTGCCTGGAACATATAGTCCGGATAGTTTGTCGTTGTCGTTGTTCTTTTTTTCTCTCCCCCCCCCACCCCAGCCCCACACAAATAAAAAGATCACGAGCTCTCTTGGATGGGTGTGCACCCCTTCCAATTTTCGTAGAAAGGAATCGCGCCGGCGCGAGGACTAGACTGCATGCGATTGAAAAATGCATAAGAAGAACCCGTGGGCGGTACGACGTCACGGCAATAACCTTCGGAATCCTGGCTCTTGACTCCACTACTTTTGGCAGGTGGCTTTTCCTCCCAGCCAGAGCTCCCGCCCGGATTTATACACGAATTTATATATAAACGCCTTTCGTACGGCGTTTCCTTTTCTTCTGCCCCTCCCCCCAAATTTCAGGCTTTTCCTTCTCTTTGTTTCCCTCGCGTTTTCAATCGGTTTCGTCATCCACTCCACTCCACACGACTCCACTCCACTCCACGACTCCACACGACTCCACACGACTCCACACGACTCCCGTGGCTCAGCCTGTCGGCTCGACCATCTGGGTCTTCACTCGGATTTGATGTCGTTTGCTTTTTTACTTCGGCGGTAGGCCTGCAGGTAGAAGTTGTAGAAGAGGATGAAGAAGATTGTCGAGTGTAGGAGTAGAAGGGCGGCCACGAGCTTGGGGTAGCCGCAGTCGAATACCAGGGCTTGAGTACTGTGCACGAATACCAAGAAAAATTGGACCTGCAATACAAATTAAAGTCAAAGTCAGTGGCTTGAACTATTTCCGTGCATTTATATATATTTATATATGTATATATATATGTATATGTATATGTATAATAACTACAATACCGATATCACATAGTTATCCGTCATTGTTCATTGTC
Source organism: Ceratosolen fusciceps (assembly GCA_018883505.1). Taxonomy (NCBI): domain Eukaryota; kingdom Metazoa; phylum Arthropoda; class Insecta; order Hymenoptera; family Agaonidae; genus Ceratosolen; species Ceratosolen fusciceps. The sequence goes on from RCIC01000016.1 coordinate 1,123,966, forward strand.
CTTAAAGATTAAAATATTAATAGCGGTGTTTTTATTTTCTTAATTCTCTCTTATTACACGCGCATGTATAGTTTTTGCATGGTGGATACGTTCCATGCTCCATTACCGAAATCTCCAACGATATAATTGAAAAGTACAAAATTTGAGGCTTTCGTGCCAGAATATCAAAAAAGCTGGATTTAATAGTTCCCGGTCTGACCAGTTATAATCCTATTCTACTCCGCGAAAGACATTACTTTTATATATATATTTTCAGATTTATCAACTTTTTGTATCGAAACAGTTTTACGATTTAAATTCCGCAAATGCCTTTCAATAATACTTATTTATTTATTTTTTTTTTTTATCATAATTCTTATATGATTCGGATATACGTTAATGTTTATTGAGCAGAGATTATCAAACAAAACAAATACACATCACTGAATAGAAATGAAATAGTTTAAAAAATAATTTAAGAACAAATTCTTCTGAATCCAATGAATACACAATAAACAACTATTGGTTTATTTATTCATTTGTTTATTTGTATATGATTCCTTATATCCATTACAGCCTTGTATTGCAGAATTTTTATTACTCACTTGCTTTCGATCATAAAGATTGATTCATATAAAATAATTATAATATATTCATTTAGTAAAAACAAAAACAAAAAAAATCTACGGATAATGTTTTTTTTTTTTTTTTTTTTTTGTATATACAGCGTAGAGATTGAAAATATTCAAAATGTCAAGTCTACGGTAATTTTTATATTTCTTCGCAATTGAAAATCCTAATCCTGTCTATTCGCAATATTTGCTCAGAATTTTTACTTGATTTTTAAAGAATGCACGTGTTGTTTAGAAATGAGTTTTATTTATATTTCTCGCTGATATTGTCTTGAAAAATCCGATTCATGCGATAAACGCGATTACTTACGCGCCATTGTTGTTATAAAATATCTTTACGCTCGATATTAAGTTAAAAGGGTATTGCGAAATAAAAAAAATAATGGAATTAAGCAGCGTTTGGCAATTCACGTTTTTCCTATTTCCATATAAAAGTCCTCTCTTGGTATTTGCATAGACGACGTTAGAGCTCTAACGAGGACAAGTCAGTCGTTAATTATAAGGACGGGTAACAAGTGCGGGATTACCTCTTAAATAAATATTTAAGATAAACATTACGGACGCGGTAAGATGTACGGGGCCCTTTCGTAATTAATAATAACAACCCCAATAACCCTTGCTTTCGGATGTTAATCCGAATCGAATTATAAATAATAACAATTAATAATTGAACGAGGCTTCGACGTAGTCCTACTCGACGTAGAGATTATTGTCATAGAGAGAGAGAGAGAGAGAGAGTAATACAGGGAAAGCCTTCGAATTGATTTGAGGGATGGGAATCATTGTAGGGTGGATGAGCGGTCAGGTCGACGAGACTATTTCATGGCGTTCCCAATGGCTCGCAAAGATCTCAAAAAGAGTCTACGGCGCATTGACCTAAAAAAGTCAGCAACGCGCTCACGGGTATTCGCCCATAAAGAATCCACTGTGGACATGTGCTACGGAATACCCCATTGGGTTACACCATAGCAAGTACGAGTGGAAGCGCGACTGGCCCCGAATTGTACGCTTATGGTAGCCATCCTTTTCTAATTACAAGTGGTCTAATTCGTTATTGTCCTCGTTATTGGGAAGGGAAGGCGAAGGGATATAATTACGTATTATACGGATGGTTGGATGGACGTATCGAAAGATCGTAAGTCGTATGTGCTCGTGTGCGCTCGTGTGCGCGCTCGTTTTAACACGTAATAAATAAATGCTCGTCGAAGCGTTCGAAGCAGCGAAATTAAATTTTATATCGATCGTAAACTAATAATCCACTATGTATTTATATTTATGCCTTTATGTGGGTGAAGCTTTGAGTGAGTTCGAGAGAGAGAGAGAGAGAGCCCGCACCGAGAGCTCGTAATAAACCATTAATTCACGCACATTACGTTAAGGTAACTCGACACGCGCGCGCCCCTACACATCGTATCGTATCTTATATAATTATAATTCTGCATTAAAAGTCGGCTGCCTATTAAAAGTTCATTCATCGATTCATCGATTCATTGTCAATGTCTCCGAGCGATCGCTGAGCTCTAGATGGAGCCATTGATTTTTGCGCACCGAGTGCAGGCCTTAGTTAAGTAGCGAGATCCACGGAGATTTTCATTAAAAAAAATTAAAAGGTCTCGGCGCGTAACGATCGGCTCACGCACTTTTTACGCGCATAGTCCAATAATAATTGCAACTCACTTGGCCAATCCATTGTAGGGATTACGTTTTACATTGCCGTAACGATTTATGTTTTTATATCGGCCGCAATAAATCGGCATGATTGAATGATCTACGAGATTATCATCACTCACGGCGGGTAAATAAAAAAAAAGACTTTGAAAATTACAAGTATGATGATTTGACGTACCGCGCTTGACGCGAATAAATACAGATCGAGGGACGTTAGCGCGAATCCGTTTCACTTTTTCGATCATAAATCGCCCGTCCGTTCGAATGATCCGCGCAGCAGTTTAATCTTGCGCAATGGCCCCAATAACCTCTCTCATTATATACAATTGTTGTTTTGTTTTTTTGTTTTTTTTTCGTATACCGATAATATAATAAGAAAAGTGATCCCGGTCACGGGCCGGCCCGCGCACCACCACGTCGACAATAAAAATAAAATCGTTACTCTGAACAAAATGACATGATTAAGGAAATCGGGCCTCGGCCCGCAAAAACGCTTCTCTCCTCCTTTCTTATGGTTTTTCTTCTTCTACTTCTTTTTCTTTTTTGCTTCTCTTTGCTTATTTGCTTTTTTTTTTACCTTTTACGGCGCAGTGTTGAAATATATGGGTCAGTGAGTGCGCGCATAATTTTATAGTTCATTTTGAAATGTGTGTTTAGAGAGTCCGCGAACACGTTGTAACATTTAACCGATCGTAGCATTTGATTTTGTAACTTTCATGTCCGTCCGCTCTTACCCTCCCAATTTATCATTACAAACATTACGCTAATTTAGCTAAGATTAAGCGCGATTAATTTTTATTAACTCCGCCTTCGGCTTAGAAATTAAGGGAACCAATGCTTGTCGGGTTGCTTAAAAGAGAGAGAGAGAGAGAGAGAGTTCGGCACGAGATATCCGATATCCGATCCCGAGTTCCCACCTAAATATGCTTAAAATCCTTAAAAAGATCGCGTCGTTGTCGCGCGTGCGTTGTGGCATCTCGAAGAATATCCACGACACTTAAACACACGTTAAGTGTCAGTATGCGTGCGCACCATTCGGTACTTATAAATCTTATAAATAACAATAAGCATGGTTTATTCGTACAGGTCTTGATGGCTTGAATAGCAATTATAAAGAAGTGGGGAATTTTTTTTTTTTTTTTTTTTTTATATATATATATAACGAAAAGTGAATTGTAGAGAATCGGAGGGCAACGCGATGTCTGATTACTATTGCGACAATAATAATGACATTACGTCCCGTTAAACGAGTCCCCGGAATACGGCGAGCGTTCACCGATTTCGATCATTTTCCACATTCCTCGGCAGAAGACGTGAAAAGTGTTGGTAACGAAGAAATACGGAATGGTTATTTCTCAAGTGTTATTAATGCTGCTGCTCTCGTAATGTAATGCCGGAGACGCGCTTCTTTTTTTTTTTTATATAATTAATAATACGTGTACGCGGTACATAATGGAATAATTCTTCTGCTTCTGCTTCTGCTTCTTCTTACTCGATCGACAGAAAATTGTTGAACGAAAAAGAATGATCGACGCGCGTATTGCCACAAGCACTTGCAATGGCAATTAAAGCTTCGCGTGTCCATTAATAATGAGATGAAAAAAAATTAAAAACTCACCAATTGAACGGTAGTCAGGTGCTTCTTCCACCAGAGGTACTTCTGGTACTCGGGACCTGCGGCCGCGAGCATGTAATAAAAGTACATGACGACGTGTACGGCGTTGTTGATGAGGTTGCCGAGGGTGCCGTGGCCACCCGCGATGAATTTCACGCAGATCCATGTCTCGAGGGGCGTGAGGGAATGATGATAGAGATGCAGGAACGTCACCTGGCTGTCCTTCTTACGCAATATGAAGAATATCTGAAAGAATACGGTTTGCATCTCGTTTGCAAATCAATTTAACATTGGCGTTACCTCGCTCGCGAAGAGGGCAGCCGGGTAAATGGTAATTTTTTGTTTTTTTTGTTTCTTTACGGAAGAAAGAGCAGCCGAAGAATTTCACACGAAGGTGAAAATTTCGTTACTCTAGTCCCCAAGGTTATTCGGCTTATTCGGCTTATTCGGCTGGGGTTATTGTGGTTACGGTACCAACGTTAAAATAACGTAGAACTTCTTAGCCGGAGCGTAGTTGCGGCTTTAGCGTCTGGATTGGATCGCGAGGGCATCGAGGGCGCAGGGAATTTTCGAAATACCGCTTTCGTTCGAGCTTGGATCGTCCTTACGATTAAATATAACGAAAGAGAGAACGAGTACCGGCGGACAGCTCGACTGAATGACGTACGGGTCCGCCGAATCATCATGATCATCATCATCATCATGATGACGATGACGATGATAACGATAATGATGATAATGATGATAATGATGATAATTGATTGGAGAAGGAAGGCACTTAGAAGGCGACACGCGAGACATTCTCTGTATTATCGTGAGCATTGAGGCCAGAGATTGAGGCGAGCCGCCCGTGGATCGAGAATACAATATATCTCGCAATATCTTTATCTTTATCATTTTCATTAGGAGCCGCTACTTCGTATTCGCACTATAGCGGCTATAATCGACGTAGACGCTACCAAGTCATCGTATTATCATATTTTAGCACGTGTTTTTTCAAAGGCATTCCTTAAAAAGAGTCCTTTTTAAAAGACCGAACTTGGCGACTCCTCCATGATCCATTGGTCACTCTATTCATCATTTCTTCTTACGTTGAATCACAATATTTCTTCTCCTTCTTCTTCTTCTTCTTGCCCGCCGTCTTTCGCGACAAAATATTTTGCGTAAAAAAAAAAAAGAAGAGATTTACGTAATTACCGTTGCCGACACGCACGATCTATTCTAATTGTTACGCAATCGCTACATCCGAGCGATCGAACCAATTATGAAACGTAAACAATCATTACCATGCAGAATATCTTATACGCTAATGGTTTTCGCTTCTTCGCCATTTTTTATTACCACAGCGTGAAATTCCATATCTTTTTTTTTTTTTTATTTTTAAACAATAATTTCGTACACTTGATTTTAGGATTAAGACACCGTTGTGTTAGGATTCTTGAACCGGTCGCTGTATAAATATCTCGTTTACACAATCCTTTGTAAAAAATAAAAAAAAAAAAGAAAAGAAGAAAAGAAGAAAATTATCGCCGCCCGTACAGGCAATGCCATTGAATTCTCATCATGTTAATTCGATGTATCCCCTATAAAAGCAAAGACGACGATAGTCCGTTTCGTTCGAGAGGACGAGCATCCGTCAATCGTAGTCAAGTCGTAGTCAATTATAGAAGGAAAATTACGCCCACTGCAATTCCTTATCTTTTCCCTTTCGTGCTTTACGAGCGCGTTATTTTCTGACGTGTCTGCTCGTAGAATAATGACCTCGTAATGACCTTACTCTCCTATATATATATATATGCATGGATATGCGCTTGTGCGTGTCGAGCATGCATTGGCCAACGGGTGAGGGAAGAGCCGGTGCGGGGAATCCGGCGAATACCGTGTCGCAAGCCGTCAAGAAAATTGAGAAAATGACAACAAGCTCGATGCCCACTGACCGTCAATTATCGAATTAGTAAATGACGATTGGATTTATGATACATGACATTCTGCACGGACACGCGAGAATGTATACCATTACCATACGATACCATCGTGCCACGAGTTTCAATGTATTAGAGCCGTTAAAGCCAATGGCTGACGACCCGACGACTTGTCATGGAGCAGAAGAAAAAAACAAAACAAACAATTGTACTCCCATAGCCAGGTTCGGCTATTACGGGGTTATCTCGGACGAATGAAGGACCGTAGCCGTAAGAAGCTGCTTACTTACCGTGTCGGCGAACTCCGTGAATTTACTGATGAAGTACCACCAGCAGAGATTGGCCATCCGCAATGCCGAGGGGTGGTGCGAGTAATCGACTGGTTGGCACTTGTAGCTGTAGTCGAGCAACCATCCGGACATTAGATGCTGCGAACGTAATAAAAGTAAATCATGGGGTATAAATGGAGATAAATCCAGTTGCAATTTAGTCTCTTTTTTTTCTTTTTTCTTTTTTTTTTCGTTTATTCAATAAGTGACTCATCGTCATGAGCGTGTCTACGTGTACTTAGAACTCGAACAATAATCATCACGTGCACGGAGTTTTTTATTTTATCAAGGAAAAAAGGTTAAAAGCAATTAGACGGGGAAAGACGCGGTTGACAACGTAGAAAAGAGATTTTCATGAAATTTCAATTTTGCAATTGAAACTTAACGTAACGTAATGTAATGAATAATTTTTAATGAAAATTTCTTAATACGTTCGAGGACATTGACTTTTCTCTATAGAATACAAATTGACGAACGTCGGTTTATTATTGGTAAATAATAACAATGATTAAAGGTTAGAGGAAGCTGAGAAGCTCGAGTCTGGCGGGTCGAGTAAAATGTAAAATTCATTTTCCTCGGAGACATTATGGAAACGACAGGGGTCACGAAGAAAAAAAGATTTATTAGCACCCGAGTCCACCCGCGTAACTGATTGTCCATACTAAGAGGATGAGAATATATTTTAACTCGTATTAAAACTCGTTAGCTCGATAATTTAAAATTGACGGTGGGGGGGGGGGAAGAAGAAGAAGAAGAAGAAGAAAGAAACGTACTCGCAAATAGGCGTAAAATAATCTCTTTTAATAGTATTCCCCGACCTTGGAATTTTCATTAGAAGCCGAAGCCGGCTTCTTGCATATTGTACATTACATTCTAATAAGACAAAGACGTAAAGAATCATTTTTGAAACGTACTTTGTATCTGTTCGACGTTCGATTATGAATGAACGTTTTGTAATTCCCTTGTATGCGTGCACGTGGGCGAGCAATAAATCAATTTTACCCGTTATTCAAGTAGATAATCGCGATCGTTCGTACTTGGGAAAGTACAATCCTTAGAAATCCTTATAAAGTTGTGCGGATTATCTTATCGCCCAGATATCGAAAGCGTGACGTGTCTCGGGGAACGCGAGGTTTATTGGGGCGGGGGGTGAGGGGGGCAGATTCTCTCTCGGAGGCCATGCGATATCGCCGCGGCGCTTGGATTAATTGGCCGTGAAGCGTCCGAAGGGAGAGCCGAATGATCCGTCGATCCGTCGATCCGTCGATCCGAAATTCTTAATTCGTAATTCGAAATTTAACGCTCAATTATTCCGGCGTTATTCTTGCCGACACCGAGACACCGAGCGAGCCTTCCGTTAACGATTGCGACTCCTTCGCACGAGGCAAAAAGGCGGAAAATCCTTTAAAATTACAAACTCTTTCTTTCCTTAACTATTTTCACTTCCGCGAACGAACTCGGCATTATTATTACGGCATTATTAGCATGTCATTTCTCGCTCACTGATCCTCTAAATCTTTTCAATAATCTCTTACGCGCGCTTTATCGATGATATTCTCTTCTTCCCCCCCTCTCTCTCTCTCACCCCTTCCTTTTCCTTTCCTTTCCGTTTTTGTTTTATATTGTTATTAATTATACTTATACTTATAATTAATTAATTAATTAATTATTATAACCGACATGTCGATGATATTCGTTCGCGGGCCGGCCGATACTCGCATAAACTCAATGGAATTCGATGATCAAAAAAATAATTGTCAACGGCTCGTAAAGTAAATTCACACTCGTCTTATTTACTTATTTGATAAATGTTGTTGGTACGCAGGCGGATAAGGCGAGAGCGTGGCGTGTGTCGGGCGCGTTTTCGAAAATGATTAGTGGCCTCGTTTCTCCGAACGAGCTGCACGTACGTAAAGTTTCTCTGGGATTCTTTAAGATGCAGTGCTTTCAATATAGAAAGCGCTCGCGCTCGCTCCGATCTACGTGAAAATGCCTAATTGCCGTGTATTTATTTACAGTAAGTGTTGGTCGGGGCGGCGGCGGCGGCGGCTCGGCGGCTCGGCGGCTCGGCGTCTCGGCGGTAATATAACGCTGAGCGTACCTCGTAGAGCATTCCCAGGGAGAATATGACTTGGAAGGCGTTGTAGGCGATGAGGACGCTCCTCAGCTGGAAGGGCTTGCGGTTGGCCATGAGCCTCGGCCCGAGGAGGGTCACGCTGTACAGGTAGACGAGGACGATGACGACCGTGGGTACGGGCGAGTCCATCAGTGGCCAGTCGCTTACCCGCGGATCCGAAACTGTCGTTAGGATCTCGGTGTACTGGTCGAGGGCCATCCGCACCAGGTCCTCGGCTCCCGATATCGTACGGTTAGCGTCGACGACGACGACGTCGTGGCGGGGCTCCGGCTCGAGCTCCACCACCAGTTCAGCTGCCGCCGATGCCATCTCGATCGCCTGTCCTCTCCACCTGTCTGTATGCAAAACCAAAGGCAAGGTCGTTATTCATTTAGCCCTCAAGCATGGACTTTATCGTCCTCATAATAAAATAACGCCGATAAGTGCAAGGATTACGCGCTCGAGGTAGACTCGGGCCCAATAACGAACCGTAACCCTTTTCCTATTACCGTATCACTTTTATCGAGGCTCCACAAAGTACTTTTAATCGGCATCTTACGAGCCAATTTATCCTCTAGCCTTCTTTCGGATCCGTTAATTCTCCGGCTTTTCACTTCACGCGACGTGATAATGATGCACAACTTCTCTTCTTTACAAGAATGCTAATATCGACAATTACGATAGAAATTTAGACAATTATTTCTACTCTACATCGTACGATTAATAAATAATAAACACTTCATCCTCTGGCTCACGTGCGCGTTTTCCAGAATAATCAAATACTTTATATATATATATATACATATCGATAAATATTATTATATATTTTCATTAGAAGACGCGTATAGTTCAAGTATTCGAGATCACTCAATGATTGCTCTGTGATAAAAGAAAACCGAATAAACAACATTGATTTCCACCAACGAATCGTAACTCTTTCTTAAACTTAAGGCGAATAGAGTCATGTTCTTAAGAATTTTCAAATTATTTATTATTTACCCGACGCAACGACTGTTTTCATCTTAAATTCCCCCCCCTCTCTCCCTCTCTCTCTAATAGATTACGAAAAATCCAATTACGCATTATAGTATAGTTAATGGCAAAACTTTTAATATTTAATATTTAATCGCATTATAAGTTTATGAAAATATAACGCTTAATAAGAAGGTCAATAATAATAATAATAATAATAATAATAATAATAATATATTGTAATTCGTTATAATTCAGCATGTAAAGCCGAGGAATAAACTCGCGGCGATAAATATACTAATTAATAAACGTTGCTTTAGCAGCGACCTTGAAACGAAACGAAATAAGAGGAAGAAAGGAGACAAGGGGAATCAAGGGGCGCCGATACAAGCATCGAGATAACTAGTTTTATATGAATTAATTACAACCAAGTTCCATTGCACTTATTGCGAAATTAACTTCGTTTAAGTTGTTATTAATTTTTTGCTTTTTTTTTGCTTTGCTTTTTTTACGAAATCAGTTTTCCTGTGCATTGGATCATTAAGTATTAACGAAATAACGGTTCGCGAAAACGAGAAAATTGCTCTCTCTCTCTCTCTCTCTCTCTCTCTAATTATTATTATATTATTTCAGGTGGAATAATTTATTTTAGAACGCATTCAATGGAAGTTAAATTTGTAACTTGTCAACAACAAAAAAAAAAAAAAACAGTTAAGGTTAAGTTAAGGTTTTTGCGGCGCGCAATAAAGGGGAAGAAGGGGAATTATCTTAAGGATACCTACCTGATTATTTATCACAAATATTGCACGGTATTATTATTATTATTATTGAGAACCGAAAGCAAGATTCTTTAAAAAAAAAATAGATCGATATTTACTCAATATTATTGTCCGTACAGAGAAGAACAATGCCGAAAAATTGGAATGTCATTCCTGGCATGTCTTACGTGTCCTGTAATTATAATAAATTCATTTATGGATTGCAGTACCGAAACTTGATTCGGAGACTTTTTTTTTTTTTTTTACACAAATACCTTTTACCCGTAGTTTTTGTTTACTTTTATTTTCTTATAATTATAAGGTTACGGCTTTAAAAATATCATTATTTTCATTTGCATGAAATACTTGCTCTCTCTCTCTCTCTCTCTCTATATATATATATATATATATAATGCATTTAATAAGCACTGCCGCGTATAATAATTAAAATAATAATTACTCGTGCTCCTAATAATGATAATAGGAGCTAAATATCTCAAATATCTCATGGGATTGCTCCTTTGATTTTGTCGGACGCAGAGTGAAATGCCTTGAGTATTTCGAATCGCAATAATTTTTAATGCAATGTCTCGCGATTCGTTCCCTTTTACTACTTAAAGACCTTAAATCACTTTGGCGCAAAGCCCTTAAATGTTTTCGGAATCGGCAACCTTACGACAGCGCTCTTCCATACAAAATTACTCTTCTCACAATATAATACAAGGGGCTAACGATCTATTGGTTAACATTTACCCTTACACACTTTTACGTATTGTATTAAATTAACAATTAAGCGCGTTTGGCAATAAGGAAAAAAAAAACAAAAAAAAATTAGCTCGATATTACACTTGCGCGTTCATAAAAATTCCAAACAATTTATTTCTTGCAATAGAAACAATTTTTACTAATAATATACGCGCGGATTATTAATATTTGTTGTTGTCTTTTTTTTTCCCCCTCAATTTTTTCATTACGACTTGAACGTCGCGCTATGGGAGCTGAAATATTATTAATCCTTGCTCTACTCCCGTGAATAGTCATTAAAAGAGGTTGGAATTTTTATCCTTGCCATATGTTGTAAATATATATATATATATATATGTAATAAGTCAACATTCATAACTCGTTTTATAATTTCGTGCGAGGGCTTGAAAGGCTCTTTGATACAGAAAATAAACGCTTTTTATCTAGAGGATTTTTTTCTCCAAACGGTCGAGCTTACAATTATTTTAACGTAAGACTGATGCGAAGCTTACAAAATTATTGTATCGATGCCACAGAATTGTATCATTACGTGCGGATAGTAACGAGGGGGAATGCGTCAAATTAGCCAGAAGCTTTTTGTTATTTTGCGAATCGTTGTCCTTCCGACTAGGGCGAACCTAGTTATGAACCTAGTTTACTATTACGACCTTTCTGGAACGAACGAACGAACGAACGAACGAACGAAGGCAGTTGGTGGCCGCGAGCTACAGTCAATTGAGCAAGAGAAAACTTTTTGAACGCGAGAGAACTCACTGTCATTTGCGCGTACGTAGATTATCGGAGTGCCGGGGCCGTGCGCGCGGACACGCGAGCGCGATCCATCGGTCAGTCGGGTTTTTCTAGGTCCTGCGCAACCCAAGACACATTTTGCTCGTTAATTTCCCAATCTGCGATAGAAGGAAAAAAAAAAAAAAAAAAAAAAAAAATCATACAAGATCTTGCGGCCGTTAGATACCGTAGGTATTCGCTTGATTTGCCGGAGCGTATAATTAATTAACGTTTGTTTACGAAATTATTAGTAGTCGTATTAAGGAATCGGGTAGAGGCGGGCGTCCGTTTCGCTACTTCCATTTGATTTAGAAAAATACTCGTTGCGCAAATAAATTCTAAAAATTCAATTATTTTTTTTGTCTCTCTCTCTCTCTCTCTCTATCTATCTATCTATCTATCTATCCATCCATCTATCCCTTTGCCCCGCATGGCAATGGGATTTGATTTACTGTACGCGAAGGAACTTATTTATAACACGCGCATACGCATGCGTATACGACGTATTTGAAAGAGGACGTAAAGGAGCGGGGGAGCGAAAAGTTTCCTTTTTTTCTTAATAGGCGAAGGAAAGGTACGTAAAGGTAAATAAAGGCTAAATATGTATTTAGCCGCGAGTGGATCGACGCCGATGACGAGCTAATGATATTTTTCTTACACTTTGCTCCGATTTGTTTGACTTGAGCGCGATAAGCAGAAAGTCGTTATTTCTCGAACGGCCTCGAAGCGTCCGCGTATCTGCTTTTATAATACATGAATTCGTTACTTTTATTATTCTCTATGCTATTTTTGCCGGTAAGTTAGGCGTTACGTTGCCCCGTAGGAGATAATCGCGTCTCGGAGGAAACTTTCCAATACTCTTCTCCTCTGCTCTCCTCTGCTCTGAAGATTTATCCCACCGGTCGGATCGATCGATCGCTCGGCCTGTGGAAAAATCCGGCCCGATACTTCACAGCATACTTATGAATAAATATAATATATATTATTTATGAAGAAGGAATGAATAGAAGAAAAAAAAAAGATCTGGAATTGATTTTAACGAGCATTTCCGCTTTGAATTCTTAAAGCAAATAATAAATCTCTTTCGAGCGCGTTTTTTTTTTTTTTAAATATCCTCGTTAAAATTCGTATTTTACGCGACGCCGGATAACGAATGTCGGAAAATCCTTAAAATCCTTCAAAACGAAGGAGAGAGAGAGAGAGAGAGAGAGAGAAAGTAGGAAGGAAGGAAGGAAGGAAAATAAAGAATTGTAAATATACATTGTGCATTATAATTGCTTTGGTATTCGTGAAAACAAGACAAGACTTTACGAATACGAGATGATATTTAAATGGCGTTTACTCGTTCGAATTTAGCTTATTGGCCGTGACCGGAAATTTATTGTTCATTGCAATTTTCAACCGAGTAATTTTTTCCCATAAGAAATTACAACAACAACAACAACAACAACAACAACAAAAGTAAATAAATATAAATCTCCTTTCTTAGCTCGATCGCTTATTTTTACCGACTTTCATCTGAAAATACGTCCCATTTGCCTCTGGATACGCAAACTGTACGCAAACTCGATATAATTATAATTTTTATTTTTTTATCCCCTCCGTCGTTATTAATTAGAGGCTGGTAATTTATTTAAATAGAATCCCGGAATGGAGTACCTGGAGCGGAAACGGCTAATGCTCGAAATATTTGTACTCGACGATTAAGACGTACGTACCCATACTCGCTGTACCCATAAATTTCAATAGACGGCCCATACTTTCTTCACTACGCCATCAATAAATAAATAAGTATAAATAAGTATAAATAAAAGGAGTTGGAATAGAGCTTTATTTAGATGGAGTTCCGTTTCGGGATCGGGATCGAGATCGGGATCGGGGCAATTATTATTTAGGCCTCGATACGTAAAAGCGTCAAGGATAAAGGATAAATATAATGCGATAAATAATGGTTTGGATTAATTATTTAATTAATAACCGGCGAATGCTTTTGGACTTGTTTTTTTGTTTGTTTGTTTGTTTGTTTGTTTTCGTCGTTCCTCGACTAAATGAAAGTCTCGCGAGGAGGGAAAATATAATTTGTTGGGAATTCGCTTAAAGATGTGACGTGGATTCGATGTATTTATTTATTAGAGTCGGTAGCCGACGGCTGCGGTTCTTTTTTTTTTTTTTTTTTTTTCATTTCATTTCATTTCATTTCCGCGCGAGGACGGACGCAGCGAGACTGTCCTACAGCAAGTTTCTCATCTACGAGGTCATCTACTAGCGATTCGTCCTACTTCATCCGTACGATCAAACGCTTCCTTTCTCTCTTCATCGTTCCGTTCTCTCGCTTTCTCTCATTCTCGCTTTCTTGTCCCTCTCCCTCCCCACCTCCACCTCCGTCCCCCGCCCCTTCGCGGCCGTACGATCTTATTGGCTTATCGTGTGGTGGTGGTGGTGGTGGGCAAAGTGGATAGGCCCCGCGGATGGTGAAATTTCATGCTCACTCATAATGACATTAAAATCTCGGCTTGTAATAAAAAAAAAAAATAAATAAAAATAAATGAAAAAAAAAAAAAAACATAATTGAATAAAAGGCGCGTCGTAGAACCGGTTGAATTGTGTTCTAAATACAGCAGTCGCCCCGTTATATTTTCATACCGGATTTTATTCTACCAATAAGACCTTTCCCCCCGCCCTGCCCCAACTTCTTAAATACCACGTGCGCGTCTCCCCCCCTCCCCCCACAACTCTCGATTAGGCGAGGGGCCGCGATCGTGCCCGCGATCGCCCTTACGCTGAGCAGCCGATTTCATTCTCTAAGACGACGATGGGCCTACCGATTCCCCTCCCCCCCATCCCCTAACCCGGCTTTCGGGGTAAATAAAAAGTAAATGGAACTGGAAGGACGTGGCACCTTCGTGGGATTCCTGACTCCTGTGCGTAATGAAAAGATGGACAAAACAAAACAAAACAATTGGTCGAGCCGAGCGCGGCCTCTTCAAAGAAAGAATAATACTCAACGATCACGTATTTTCATGGAAAGTATTGTTTTTGTTTTTTTATTATTTTTTTTTTTTTGTTTTTTGACGTTGATCTCGTAGTACAGCTGCCACCCATGCAAATGCAAATCCAGTCAATAAATCGTCGTCCAAGCGATATCGCGTTTATCGATAAACAAAAAAAAAAAGAAACCTTTATTTACCCCACGTTTAATAATATTCCAAAGCTCATTGAGCGCAATGAATGCCGTGTAAAACGAGGAAATTTTGCCGATGGAGCTTTTACTACGCCATCTTAGTTGTTGCCGTATTAGAAAAAACAAAGCGTCGTTTAGCCCCGATAGAACGGGGATGAAGAATATTCATAATAATTCGTCGATATGTATTCGCACGTCCCGTTCGTGGACTTTTACTCGGCACTTATCGTTCCCCGGTTATCGCCTCTCCCCTTACGAAGCCCCCCCCCCCGAATTCCTCACTATGCCTTCGCTTACACCAGCATCCGAATCCCCGAATCTTACTACGCGTCAGCGGTTCGATGACATAACCCGTCCCACAACATGAGTCCCAAGCAAGCGAAGCACTGGACCCCACCCTGTCCCCCTCGCCCCCCAACTCATCTACTTAAATTCCTTAAATGATCCGCAACGCAATTATTATCTCGAGCCCTCGAAGCATTTTTTTTTTCTTTCTTTGCTCTTTCTATCTATTGGACGGAGCGCCAATGAGTTTTCGAGACGAAAGCGCGGGTTATCGAACAAAAGGATCGCGATTACTCCCGGTCGTCGTGCTCGGCCCGTATAAATTAATTCATTTGACCATTGCTTGGCTTCGGCAAGCCCACGGCCGTACACCGTTTCTTAGACCGTTGTAAAGAATGTTACAACTATCCTGCACCGCCAGGGAATCATTTCATTCTTAATCTAATAATCCTACTCGATAGTCGTCAGCTAAGTGAATTCGACTAAACCAAGAGTATTGAAGAGTAAATTGCTTGGCGAAACAATGGCGCGGCATAATTAACAAGTTATTGTTGCTGTTGTTTTTATTTTTCGCTTTCACGTTCAAAGTATAGAAAATTGAAAATGTTATATTTAATGAAAAGCTGTAATTTCGGATTTTATTGGGAAAAAAGAAGCAGAGGAAGCAGAAGAAGAAGAAGAAGCCGATTACCGATACTATAATGTAAAGTACGATTTTTTTTTTCCTTTACCCTTGACGGTGATCGCCTGAAACTTTTACACGTATTTACAAATACCCGTTATTCGGAGCATAAAGCATCGACGGGTTTTATTATTGACCTGCCTTTAGAAACTTAGCGAGGACGAAGGCTTGTAGCCTCGGTCGGATTAAGGGAGAGGCGAGGAAGGATGTCGTCTCTGCAGCCGAAACAACGTCCCCAGAAGTAGGCCTTTTGCACTCGTATAATTATCATTGGCGCATCGGCAAGATCTATTGGCGGGCTATTGGCGGGATATTGGCGGGATATTGGCGGGATATTGGCGTCCGGCGGTGCGCTCGCTCGCGCGCACGTGTACTTGTGACGCCCAATCGATTATTCATTTCTTTCTCCATGACTTTTTCTTCTTTCCTGACCAAGAGAAAGAGAGACTCGCTCGACTCGGCCGGAGATACCACCGCTACCACCACTACCACTACCGCTACCACCACTACCACCACTACCGCCACTGCTGCTGCTGCTATGAAGCTACGAAGCCAAGCGTATGGATTGAACGGTACTTGCTACGGAGAAAGTCCCGCATTCACGTGGAGGGGGGGGGGCGAGGAGGAGGAAAGACGTCTTCTTTTCTCCCGAGGCTCCCACTCATTTTCTTATCATCGGTCTCCTTTCCCCCAAAACATTTCCATTCGGCCGTCTATTTTTATTTTCCTTTATCGGCTATTTCGATTCAATTGCTCAAAAATATTCCAGCTCTCCTCACTTTGTAGGTTAACTAGTCGCTGTAAATGCCCGTAAGGGGCCGTTATTATTTATAACTCATTGCATTTATCCCATTCCCCCCCCCCCCCGTTACAAGTCCCGCGTTTCAAATACTTTCCTTTGCGCGGTTCTCAAGTCTCACTTCATTCATTATACACGAAAGAAAACGCACGTATAAGATTTATATTGTACGTAGACCCAATGTGCATCATGCATACTGTTACACGCAGGCTAGAAAAACCAATGCCGATCTATGACTTATAATTACAAACAATACACGTGTTCTAAATAATAATAATTTATCAATTAATTTTTTCATTTTAAACTTGAAGGTTATACGTATTTACATTACGTTTATAAGTTGATTTTAATTTGGCTCCCCCCCGCCCCCGCCGCGGACAAGGAAGAAGATCTACAATCACTGCTTGGAATGCGTTCTATAAAAAAAAATAAAGGCTCTTACTTGTTTTTTTTTTTTCTTTCTTTCAATAGTTAGATATTTGACGAAAGAAATTGAGAGAAACGGTACGAGGATTCATCTTTAATAAGGTTATAAATGTATACAGATGAAGGCTTTATCCGATGACCATAGGATGACTCTGATGACTTTCTAAAGCAGATAATATAAGCAGATAGAGCGGGGACTTTTAACGTAACGTATTTTTAACGTATTCTCACTTTATGATCTAGGATAATTAATATTCGAGTGTAAATGCAATGCAATGCAATGCAATGCTCTGATTTGATGACGATCGAGGAAAGTTCCGTCGAGCTTGCCCTTTTAACTCGGAAGACCAAAGGACTCGATAAAATCCATAAAGAGGAATTTCTCTCTCTCTCTCTCTCTCTCTCACTCGGTCGGAAGGACGACGTGCAGGGGATGCAGGAAGTAACGGGTTGCACGAGTCTGAGAAAGATTTCGAGCCTCTTGCCGAAGGTCGAGTAAGCGAGAGTCTCCAGCTGACTATTATGCGCGTGGGCCTCAAGCATGCGTGGCGGCCAGGCCAGTCGTACAGCCAGTACCCGGTGACCGGGGGCCCGTTAGTGGGTAAGTGGGCCATTTGGATCGCCGTCCCACAGCACGTAATTATCAATCCCGACGGGAGCAGCGCCCCTGCCTCCGCCCGGCAAGAGTACACCGCGTTACCGGTACCATTCCACCTCCTCCCGCTCTACCCAAGGAATTCCTCCTCCGTCACCTCCCCCCCTCCCTGCCCCCGCTCCCTTATCGCCGAAGTCGCGGATGGTCCGAGTGAGAGAGCGAGTGAGAGAGCGAGTGAGTCAGCCGGTCAGTCAGGCAGCCACCTCCTCCCCCTCTTAACTTTCCAATTCGACGGCAGCTGTCCCCGCTGCATCCAGCACAGGCCGTGTCTCGATCTCCTCCTCCTCCTCCTCCTCCTCCTCCTCCGCTCGCCGCTTTCGAGCCGTGATTGATCTCTCGCCCACCCCTTCCCTACGCTCAATATTCTGTTTTTTGACCGTTGACGCTTAGCGCTCGCCTATTAATGCTTGGATGAGTCCTTAATCCTACGTCCGAGGTCGAGTTAGACTCCCCGCGTCGACGCGCCGATGCCCAGTTAACGTACGGACGAGCCAGGCGATCCTTAATCCCAAGGTCCGCGCATTTCTGTTGACGCGGCGGGACAAAAGTGCCGGCCGGCAAAAACGTCGAAGCTTGCACATTTCCTCATTACGCCGGCTCGGTACGTAACGTTCGGCCACCGTAATTAGGCCAATTAAATGTCTTATTTCTCACCGAATTGTAAATAAAGGCCGTCCAAGTGAATTGCCATTGAGCACGATCGTTATTTATGCCAGATAAAGAAGAAGAAGAAGAAGAAGAAGAAGAAGAAGAAGAAGAATAAAAATAAAAATATTTTCAATAAAAACACAAGAGGAGTTCAAGTTATGATGATTGACGTGGGCTTTATCGTACGTAAATTAGGCCACACGGAATTCATAACTTGACCCACAACTCACTTCCACTTTATAAAAAAGAAAATATTCTATTTTTTTTGTCTCTCTCTCTCTCTCTGTTTATTCTGCTGCTGGCCGCGGGTCGCCGTAATCTCGCGGACAATTGCCTCGAATCTACGAGACTTGGAAGGAAGGGAGTGAGCCTTGACTAAAGGTTTGCCTCCTACGGTAATAAAGTAGACTAAATCAATCGATTATTAAGCCCCTAACGATAAATCAATGATTATCGTAATCGACGATGTACAAGGGGATTTATTAGCAGCGTTCGTAAAGCTTTAGATCTCTTCGTCTCCGTACTCTGGACCCGATTTGGGGAGGGGGGGGGGGGGGAAATTTGTATGGTTGACGCTACAAATTGTCAGTCTTATCGATAACGGCACTCCCAGCGCGTGCCCTTACCCATCCGCGCGTATACACGGAGATAGAGGGATGGAGAGAGAGGGGGTGACCACGTAGACGAGGTGTCGATTGTCGATCGGTCAAGGTTGCGCTCGAATTTTGACAGAACCGACACGGGTATTTAGAAGAAAAGATCGTCGCTTTACAGTTATGCTGGACAGATTTAAGCTGACCTTGACCCCAATAGCGCGCACGAAGGCGAGATTTATACATTTTACTTACGATTATTTCCATGTAAAGAGAATAATATGATATACGCGCATAAGTCACTTTTCGAAATATACTCGTTGTTAAAGGCAATTAGAAAGCTGAAGCTTGCATTAAATATGCAAATAACTATGCCAGGCGCCATTAGAAAATTTTCGTATTTATTGCCAAGTTCGTTTCGTTTCCTCCTCCTCCTCCTCCTCCTCCTTCTCTTCTTATTCGTTGGCGCGCAATCCTCACCGATTGTTGATCAGAATAGAAAATAACGCCCGCTAACCCTTTAGCCCGTAAACGGAACCAGAACGGAACCAGAACAGAGCGGAACAGCTGACTTGTAAATGAAGGGGCGGGGGGAGGTTCGCTAAGACGTATAAAGTTGAAGGGGGAGATGAAATTGCAAACGTCAGTCAATTAATTAATGCGAATCCTATTAAGGATGGTGGGTTATAAATGTTTTTTTTTGTTTTTTTGTTTTGTTTTGTTTTGTTTACCGGTATACCGGAACAGCCGAGTCGCAGATACTAAGACGAAAGCTACTAAGGATACTAAAGTAATAATATATCTCTCGAGAGACTGGAGCGTAGGTATTAAATGACGTTTAATAAGATAACCCCGATGGCCCACTTTTGGCAAATGTCGCCTTGTAATTATAATGTAATCCTGAATGAGGGCCGATCTCGTTCGTAGCCGTAGTTCGGGGTTATTGGGATAAGCAATGCCGGTTATTGGGGTTCGATCGGCCGATTTACGAATTGTTGTCGGCCGCAGCAGGTTGGCGAGCGGGTGAGCGGGTGGGTGGGCGAGCGGGTGAGCGAGCGCTCGTCCGAGGCATAAAATTAAAAAGTTCTCCTAGAGAGTAATCAAAAGTCGCGCGGGAGAAATCTCCGGTGCTCCTCCTCCTCCTCCTACTTATGGACTTTCGAAAATCACGTTAGAGCAAAGCGCGCGATACGGAAAGAGTGGATGGAGTATCGGCGGTCAGAAAAAAAGGCGCCGTTAAATTGTAAGGAGCTCAATGATCTTTAAAGTGAAGCAATGAGTTATTGGGGTCTCCCGTTGGGCCGGGCCACGTGGCCCGGATCAGAATAGGACGGGAATACGTAACAATAACCTCGTCGTCGTCGTCGTCGTCGTCGTCGTCGTCGTATCTCCAGCCGGTCGCTACAGTTGGCGGGGAGGGAGGGAGGGAGGGAATTTCTCTTCTTTTCACCATTGATTGATTCCGTCGGCACGGCAAGTCGGAGCCGCGAAAACGGTACGCGCTACCGAGCGAGCGCCCCAATAACCTTCCCTCCGCTCAGGACAATCTCTACCGCTTGACCTTTTTATTCCCGGAGCAAAAGCTATATCATACCTCGGTACATCTCGGTACGACCGGGCAGACGTTATTCGGTCGCGACTAATTACAACGTGATCGACATTGACCGTCCATTTACCCACCACTTCCGTATTCATAAGCAAACGGCTTTTAAAAAAGCTTTCGTTCGTAAGGACTATTTGCTTTCGATATTTGGTAGAATAACGATAATAATAAGATGAAGAGGGGGTGAGGGGAGGGGGCGGCGGCGGCCGTTACGATCGATTCTCTATCGATCGTAACTATCAGAGCAAGGAAACAGTAAGCTTGAACGAATCTTACTACGTTCGGATTATTCATATTTTCAAATTCATCATTTCGGCTTAGCTTTATTGTTATTATTACTGTTACTTAGCCTACGTACGGCTGCACTTCTTTTTATAGTTTTTTTTTTTTTTTTTTTTTTTTTTTATATACAAGCCGAAACCAAATCGTAAACATTTCCTTTTTACGTTTGCACTTTCTAATTTAGGATTATTTTTTTCAATATACGCGCGTTCCACATACTTTTCTCTTCCTATATCCATCTTCCTCTTCTTCCTCTTATTCTTCTTCTTCTCTTTATACCTGGCACGTGGATTTTTGAAAGTTTGGAAAATATCCCGACCTCTCGACGACATTTGGTATTCAAATTTCTTATTCCCAATCAAGGAACTTGGCTTTACGGGAATACAATAAATATCGTTGCGCTCAATTCGGATCGAAATACGTACTAAAAATTTATCGAGAGTATCGAATGCATTTGTATAATAATAAGCCCAATAACCCCGTTGAAATTTTCGTCAGCCTAGTTGTTGCTGCAGTAAAGGGAAACCTTTTCCGAAGTTTTATAAAAAATTCCGAACTTTTCCGTTTGTGCGGCAACGCGAAAAATCCGTATCCGTCGATACGATACAGAGTTCGCACAACAATCCACCTACGCGATATTCAACTGGAAATTGAACATTTCCAATGATTCCATGAGTGAGTTTGCGTACTTGTCATTTAATCGTGATCGTCTAGGTTTTACAATTATTTCTTTACATTTAGCTGAAAAGCCGAGGATCCACGTATCCAAGATTTACGAATAAGGACGTGTAATGGATTTCATGTCCTTTATGGAGTTACTTTGAATACAAATAGTTGAAGATCTTGATCAAGACGTATTGACGTTTATTAAAGAAGATGATAAATGAAGTTAGATCACGAGTAATCCGTTTGCCTCGTAGCAACGAATTTTCGTCATCAATGCAATGGACTTTTCGATATTTTTGTTAACGTTGAAACAAAGTTCACCGATTTCTGTTTTGAACTAGAATTCCAATAGTTTCTAATAAAAAGAAAATGAGAAGAAAAAGAAAAGTAAACGAAAGAAAAAACGATATAAACGTTTTTCAACTATTGTAGTTGAGGGGGTGAAGGGGGCGGGGAGGGAAAATGGGGAGAAGCGAATGGGTACGACGTAAAGGCAAAATTTTAATCAGAATAAAGCGTCAAAGACTAGTTTCCTTTCAAGTTTGTCGAGTATTTGAAAGTAGTACCCGAGTAAGCGAGGATTATCGTTTTTTTTTTTCTTATTTTACTTTTGTCTTGTTCGTTTTTCCTATTTTTCTTCTTTTTTTTTTTTTTTTTTTTTTTTTTTTCTTTGCTTCTTATGAATTATAAAATCGGCCGATAAGCTTAATTAAAGTGGATGACTATTGGTAATTGACATGTTGTGTGTGCGTGTGTGTGTGGGGTGGCGGGGAGGTATGGCGGGGAGGTATGGCGGGAATCGAGTTTCCCCATCGCATTCCCGGGCGGCTTAGCTTTTTTTTTTTTTTTTTTTTTTTCCCCCCCCCCCCGGGCAGTTTCTTCTCCATATAAAACAGGAAAGAGTGAATTGCCATCGGTGACCGGACGCGTTTAGGTTGCGAAAAATCGGCTCGGCGAAGGTCGCCGGGTTCCGTGCGACCCCAAGTTCGCGCTTGCGCTGCCGCGGCTCGTACGCGCTTTCACGCCCGGCCGTCAATGAGTACCGCGAGTACAAAGAGTACTTACTGGAGCGGCTCGCGGCGAGCGTTTCGGAATCACAAATTCTCCCCCCCCCCCCCCGATAGCTGCCGATAATACTCGCAATAAGAGACATTTTGCAATGAGAGCGCAATCCTTCCCTCCAGTCCCCCAATAACCCCAATAACCCCAATAACCGCTTCTGGGACGCTGGTCGTGTTATATATATATATATATTGTAATTGGTAATTAGTAAATGGTCGGTCTAACCCCAATAACCCCAATAACCCCGTCGTCTTGCCGTCGGAATCCGTAAACGGTATTATTATTATTTCGGAATACGCCGATGAAAAAACTCGCCTGGAATTCCCCCCCTCCCCTCCATCATAATTATTCGCGCAATTCAAATATTTTATTTTCCTCCTGGCTCGCGTATAATAATTATTCGGACGAAGGACGTGGATCGATCGCACCCAATCGAACGAAATCGAACCTAATTCCGAATCCTTCCGAGGATAACGAAACGGAGAAAGATAAAGAGCGCGAGGCATCGTGTCAGCCTTGTCAGCGGCACTCGTGAGATGTCGTAAATTTTCCGTAATTTAACAATACCGTGTATTTATTGGCATTTATTGGTATTTATTGGTATTTATTGGTCCGCTTCGCGTATCTCGGGGCCGCCTATACATTAATTACTCTGGCACTTTGGCTTTGGGTATTCGGTGAGAAAATGCCGCCGCAGAGCAGGAAAAAAAAAAAAAAAAAAAAAAAACTGTTAATGCCGCGCAACCTCCGCGGGACAAAAGTTGCAAAAATTTCGTCGTCGCGAAGTTAAGTGCGTTCGCGCAGCGCAATGATTTCGATCGCGTAATCGAATTTTTGCAGCGAGTCGTCGTAGCGCCTTAGCTACGTGCCTTTATTTAGCCCATACATACGTTTTCATTAGCGGGGTTTGGAGAACGCGAGGAGGGACGGCTTTTCAGTCGGGCGCCTACTGCGCTTACACGGAGACGGCAGACGGACACGTTCGAGGGATTATACGTACACCTGTTTGAGGTCTAGATGAGCGCGGGAAACCAGTTTTTGGAAGGAGCGCGGCTTTTTCGTCACGGAATGTCTCTAATGAAATAAGAGACGCGGACGGCAAGGGCTCGGGACTCGAGACTTTTTTTTTCTTTCTTTTTTTTCTTTCTTTTTTTCCTTCAAAAGATCGTGAGGCAACGCGACCTCCCCGCTCGTAAACTTACTTGCAGTGCGGGGGCTTTGAGCCTCGCGTATCCGAGCCCAAGGTCGTTTAATCGATCGGATCGACGATCCACGTCCTCGAAACAGGACTCCCTCTTACAACTTTTTATAGGCGTAGTTTTGGGCGAGCGGGCGCCCAATGACCTTGGGAAGGGACCCCCGGGGGGCTATAATCAGCGGTTAGTGGGATGGACGGAGGAGAGGGAGGAATGGGTTAAGGCTCGGAAAGGAGAGGCTAGTTAGATGAAATCGGATCGGGCGCGAAGCCGATAAGAACGGGTTGCTCCGGTCCCGGAGACCGGGATCGCGTATGGCCCGCAATGGTCTCTCGTTGGGAAAGACCAGCTCGAAAAATGGTCCAGCGACCTTGTGCCAAATACGAGTACTGGTTTGCCGGCGTACGCGAGCGCGCACTTGTGCAACGCTCTAACGTCTACGAGAATGTCCAGCCTGAGTCCTCGAGTACCTTTCATTAGCGTACCCGCCGCCACCACCGCACCCACCGCACCCACCGCCGACTACGACGACGACGACGAGGACGAGAGGACGACGAGTCCTACCCCCCCCCTGTCAATTGTTTTGCTTCAGTGAGGGCTTGCCTTCTCGTTATCCCTTCTCGTCCGCGTCCTTATTCCTTAGCCCTCGTCTCTTATCGTGTATTCGATGTATCCCAGCCAGTCGCTGCACCCAGCTCATTAACTCGACTCTACTACGACCGTGCTATTCGGCCACGTGATTATTGGCCGACAAAGATTAAGCTGTTCACCTCGTTTTCAACGTTATTCTCATAAATACGGCCGTGCTCTACGCGCTTATTTTATTACGTTAAACGGATATTCCGCGGCAATTGGCTTTCAATGGCCAACGATTTCGCGTATTTCTCTTTATCGACACTTTCTGCCAAGGTCACGTCATTCCTCTATCCGAATCGGGTATTTGAATTTTTCAAATCCAAGTAAAAATCCTAGCTTAAATAATACTTTTATTCTGCCGCTTCTTCTTCTCGTTCTTCTTCTCGTTCTTGTTCTTGTTCTTATTACTTAAACTGGTTTATTGCAGGTGCGCGTATATTGTCGTACATGTAAAGGCTTCGATTCGCTTGCACGTGTACGGACAATACGTCGATACGTCGCTTATAATAATTTACTGATCATTTGAGAATCGAGGGCGAGGAAAATTACATATCCTTCGTACGATTATCGTATTTAATTGAAAGAGCAATTCGATTCGGGGAATAATTTACGTTGCGACATTATCACCACTGCGATTAATTTGTTCTTGTTCTTTAAATCGAACGATTCGTAAGGTTGGCAGCCGCCCAAATTACAATAATTCAAGCACGGGAATGCCAATGCGAACGGCTCTCGTATGTGCATCTAGATCATTCGCGTATTGGCAAATAAGGCGCGTACGTAATTGTCAATAACCTGGCAGAAGTGGTCGGGCAAAAGTTTATAACCTGCCTGCCATTCTGCCTGAACGAACGACCAAATCAAGTCGAGTTAAATTAACCGAGCCTGAAATGCATGTATCATCATTAAATGGTACGTGTAAACACATTGGGAAATAATAATGCAGCGCAGGACTAATATGCGCTCGGTCGCTTTGGAACGTTGACGCGTTATTGGCAATGGGATATTTTTTACAAGGGAGACAGTTGATCTCGCGCTAGTAAGGGAGGGGGTGGGTGGGGCTGAGGACGAGAGGGCACACCATGGGGAAGTGAGGATTCGCGGTCGCTGGAAAAGGGTGGTCCCCCGGGCTGTGGTAATGTCGCGGAGCCTGGGCGAGTCCGAGGGCGCGACACTGACACTCCGGTCCTTACCTTGAGCAGGACACGGGCGTTGCTCCCCCTCAGTCCCCGAGTCCGGAGGGACCGGCGCTCGACTCTCCAACCGAACGCTCACCGATCAAAACACTTCACAAAAAGCTCGTCGGGGGGGGGAGCTGGGACCTCCCCCAGGGCTGCGCGGCGACAAACTTGACGCGGGGGTACCGTGCTCCGCGTCAACGAGCCCCGGCACCACCGACCAGCGGAGGAGCGTCTGTCGAGGATTGACCGTATCGCCGGCCTAAGCCCGACATCCACGGATGCAACCGGATGCGATGCTGCGCGAATAATGCGCCGGCCACGAGCGGCTACCTTGGCTTTTAACTGCCGAGTGACTGGGGCCCCACTCCCCGGTACCCCCCATCCTCCATCCCCGGTCCCCGGTTCCCAGTCCCCGGTCCCAGGTGGCGGTGGCCGCGGCGCTGCTGGTGGGGGGGGGGAGAAGGGACCGCGAGCTCTTTTGCTTACTGTACCTGGACTGTCCTCGCGGCTCCTCTGACCTTTGGCACCCAATCGATGTACCGATCGCGATTCTTCTGGACGTTAATTATTTAAAAGAAAATAAATAAAATAAAATAAAATAAAAAAACCAAAGACAAAGGAATCGCCCTTAAACGCGGCCTCGTAAGGTAACCGGATCCAATCGCTGCTTACTTGTCCTTGATGACCTTGCGTCGTACGGAGAGCAAGAGTAATAATAATTATAACTAAAAAATAAATAAATAAAATAAATAAAATAAATAAAAATAACCAAACAGCTTGTCGCCAATTACAACTGGCGATGTATAAAAAAAAAACAAAAAAAAAGCTATTGGGAAAATCAAGGGAAAGTCAAGGCTTCGCTTTAACTTTAAATCCACCCGAAAGATCAATGTTTTACATTCCTTAATTGGATGGGATTTTTATTAAAATAATTATTACGTGCATTATAATAATTATTTGCATGAATTGCCGAGACTGGCGACGTACCTGTCACTTTTGTCTGATTAAAAGCAAAAAGCAAAAAAAGCAAAAAAAGAAAAAATAATGTATAAAAAGTATCCTCGACCACGTGCGCAGTAAAACGCACGTCGACAATAAAAGGCAGACGGGGACTGGAGCCGAATAGGCTAAATCATTTTCGATCGACGTCGCCTCGCCCTATCAGATCCTGTGGACTTCTGTGGATTTCTGTGGATTTCTGTGGATTTCTGTGGATTCCAGCAGCTTGCACAACAACGACGATACGGTGCGATGGGGGGTTTTTTTTTTTTAAAGAGATGCTGGGCGGGTTCTCGGTCCAGGTGGAGAGGAGGATGGATTTGTAGATCGGAACGTGGCGGGAGAATAGAAAATCTTAACTAACTGTAACGTCGTTTAATGGTACATTGGACGATTGGCCTGGAAGACGTTGAAAATGCATTTTTATTCCCTTTAGAGTACGAAATGCATTTCATGCCGATGATGAGATCGGGGGCCTTCCGAGACCCGAGGAGATCCCATAAAAAAAATTCAGGGCCGCTCCACTTCCTCCGACGAATAATATTAATGACTCTTTTATTCAAATAATACGAGATTATACGTATCCGTATTTTTTATTATCCACGAATGGGCCCGATATTCTATTGCGAAATAAGAAATAATTATATGCAGATCGGCACAATGGGGCGTTGTGTGTGTTTTTTTTTCTCTTTCTTTCTTTCTTTCTTTCTTTCTTTTTTTTTTTTTTTTTTTTTTTTTGTTTGATAATTAAGGATAAACGTTATTTTCGTGGAATCCCATCGGCGGCTTTTCACGAAGAAAATGGCTCCCGATCGTACTTGCATCGTACTTATCGGCCTTTTTTGTCTCTAATCCCGGCGGAGTTGTAGATCCGTTCCGTGGCAAGACGAGTCTTACGTCGAGGAAGAGGCTATTTGCGTACGAAAGAAATAAAAAAAAAAAAAAATTTGTTTTTTCTATTCCTAACGACTAACGCCACCGCCACAAGGTTCGAGCCTCCTCCCTCCTACCCGTCTCGCCCGCGTAAATTGCGCGTAAAGTAGTTGCGTACGCGATGCGTCGTAGTGATTTTTTTGTTTTGTTTTGTTTTTTGTTTTTTTGCATACTCCTTCCCGTATAATGGACGCGCGATTGTGAGGAGAAGCCCGGGAAGGTGTGGGGGGTGGGGGGAAAGTCTCGCGAGGGTTTTTATTCGGTTTTTATTATTTAATAAACGAGGCGCGCTCGCTCGGCCGGGATTCGAATATTCATTAATCCCGCGCTGTAGGCGAGCGCGTACCTTCGGCTCCTGACCGCTCCTGACCGCTCCTGACCTGCCCGTTCGATTTAAAAGGCCTTTGAAGTGGCTTGGCCAGGGGGCTTTCCCGTACTGCAATGTCGCCTCTGTCAAAACTATATTCCTTTACGGGGATCCGATCGAGGCATCCGTTCGTAATTAATGCAATTCAAAAGATGGCGGCATCGCTTCCCACCTCCTCACGTGACCTTGTCAACGTCAAGACAGGTCTTCTCCCGTCTCTCTCCCGTCTCTCTCTCTCTCTCCCACCCCCGCCCCGTCGAGCTCCGGCAATACTTACGGATACGTAATTCCGTGGCATTTCGCTCGTTAACTCAGCCATTAGCGACCGCTTCGAAAATGCAACATTTTTTTACCTCGCCTCCTTCTCGAAGGCTCTGTCTAATTGACGAATGCCGAGAGGATCGGGGATCGAGGATCGAGGAGACCTACCCGTAAAAACCTACTGATTTTGTTTCGTTTTCTTGTCCTTTAAAATAATTCTCGTACGACACGCTCGTTGTTTCGCTACTTGGTGCTTACTTAGGCTTCGCGAGAGGGCTTGTAGGTGGTGGGGGGGCGGTTGGCTTTCAAGGTCAATCATATAACCGGTATGCCCCGGTAATAATCGGTAATAATCTCGATCAGAATCTCAAGGGAAGGTGAAAAACATCCCCATTCCCCGTGCGTGGCTTACGCTGGCGTCAAGAAGACCTTCGTCGGTACGGGCATCGATCATTTCGATCTCTCGGCTGCAGTACGAAAGTACTTGTTGCGACTGCGCTCGGCGGAACAGCGGGGACCGGGCTCTCCCGGGCAAGGTTACCGCTCGCTCGCTCAAAGACCTTTATTATCACCGCTCTCCAGCGCCATTCGCCCGACTCATCCTTACGCGGATAATTAAAAAAAATTCATCTCGAGACAATTACCGACCCAATGACTCCTTCTACTTTACGAGCTTTTAACGACAACGACATACAACGACATACAACACGTACAACGACAACATACAACAGCGAGAAGAAGAATACATCTGGCCGAGTAAACAAATTAAAAATGACTCTTTACTAAATCGAATATCAAGATCGTTCGCCGCTGATTCGCTTACGGTCACATTAGCACCGGAAAGCGCGCCGTCTCTAATCAACGCGATGACGGTTTTATTGAAAAAAACATTATACCGACCACGAAGTGCAAGCGAATGCTTAATGATATTACCGGAAACGCGTTTTTTTCCCCCCCCCCTTGCTGCCTCAATTATCCCGGGATAATGATTTAATGGATTTGAGAAATGCTCGTTTACCGCGTTACAAAAACATTTTTTTACCCGTAAAAATATTAATAATTAAGCAACGATTTTAAGCCTCGTGGAAAAAAAAAAAAATCTTCTCTCTCTCTCTCTCTCTCTCTCTCTATCCCTTGTTTTATCCGTTTATTTTGAAGGTTGCGCCTGCCTTCTCTGGCAAAATGAGCTTTCGTGCAAATTCTTGCGCACATACCTTTTTTTATGCAATGCGCCGAATGCCCGGCACATTTATTTTAAAATTATCATACGTTGCCTCATATTATTTATTGATCTGCATCTAATGATAAATCTCCAAGTGTAACACGTGTCCCGGTAGATTCGCGCACTCGTACGCCTACATTGCGCATGTGGGCATAATTCTTGAATCAAAAACGTATTTGCAATATAATATATATATATGAAAATACATAAAATTCATGCTTTTATTATTTATTATTATTAGTATTATTATTATTTATTACTTTTAGGAATTTTCTATCTGCTTTACATGTGTGGTTCACGGAACCTGAATATGATGTTTCGTACGAATTCATAATTGCTCCGTTCAAGCAATGCTTTTAATTACGTATAAACAATATAATATATATATATATAAACTTAATATAAATAGAATTATGAATGGGAAAGAAGACAAGCTCCTTCTCAAGCTAAAGAATAAACTGGTATGCGCAACTCCACGTATGAAGTACAGAATGGAAAAGTATAATCCTTTAGCGTTTCTTTGCTTTCCATCAAATTCGGTCCGTTCTGAATAAAAAACCCTTTTGTTTGTTTTTTTCTATATATACAACTAAGTTTTCTTTTTTCTTTCTTCTGCGATTAATATAATTTGTCAGGAAAAGACGTGCAACATCGGAGCTGCATTTACGTACTTGGGGCTATTCTACGATACTTTTTAAATACACAAGCAGAAGAAAAAACTCGAAGGAGAAGAGGAAGAAGATTTTTTTTAATACCGTCTTGCTATCTCGTTGCAATAGCTGCCGGACAAGTATTAATTAGTAAAAAAAATAAATAACAAGCGTATTAACGACATAGGAATAATTAGTTTGTATTATTGTCTTGAAATACCTTGCCATCCGTGCTGATTTAATATCGGCTGATAAAGCTCCTCCCCCATCCGAAAGTTGTTTTGTATATTAATTTTTAAACGATCGAAGCAATTACCTCGTACGCGTTATCTCGTGCTCGGGGTAAAAAGCAAATTTTTACGCCTCCGGGGTTATCTTCGTTCGGCGCCTACAAACGATTCGTAGATTTAAACGCATTGTACGCTATACGCCCGAATAACGTTAAATATACAATCGAATAAATAACTAAGAAGTCAGATTAAGGTTTTTTTTTTTTTTTGCTTTTTTCTATATATATATATATATAATTTGCAGAGTTTAAAGGAGGAAATACTTGTCACTTTCTCGAATAAAATTCTCGATGAATTCTGCTTATCGGCAAAATAAAAATCCAAACTCTAGCCTACAATTAATTTTCAATATAATATAAAACAAATGTATATATATATACATTATACGGAACTGGGATCGGTGAGTTTCGGTCAAGTTCCGTCTCCTAAATAACGAGCGGCTCGGTCCCGTGCATCGACCGATCTACGAAAAAACAAAAAAAAAAAAGAAAAGAAAAGAAAAGAAGCAGAGATCCACGAACGCCTCGTTTCCAAACTAGTTTTCTTAATCTTTAACGCTTTCAAAATGTCCGTCTGACGATATAAGTAATATATATATGACTCGACGGACGAGGTGCGCCTCGCCGCTTTAAATAACCTCCCCGCGTTTCGGAATCACTACTACTACTACTACTACTACTACTACTACTACTACTACTACTACGATGAAAAGAATACAAAGGACGGCGGCACGCGAACGAAGGAGAGAGACATCAAGTGTTGTCGAGTGGTGTACAGGCTAATAAAGAGTTATCGGGGTGGAAATTATCGTCGATAGTTTAAGGTAAGCTCGCTCGCCCCCCCCCCCCATGGATGGAGTATCGGGGAGAGTATCCATCCAGTCAACGTCTAGGCCATCCTCGGCCGAGCTCTACCACATTAGCTTTCGCTTTATCAATGCGCAGCCGATCCTTTTCTTTTTCTTTCTTTTTTCTTTTTTTTTTTTATTTCTTCTTCCTCTTCTTCTTCCTCTTCTTCAAGTAGGTCACCTACATTTATCAACGCTTGGCCATCCCACCGAATCTATTCGTAATTATTAATCCCGAACATTGATAATTATCGGCTCCAGCAGTTTTCATTGCTCCCATTGTCGATTTACATATTTCATGGACACGTAAACAATACGCTTCGGCTGATCCCGATGTTTTATTTACCATTCCCTCCCTCTCTCTCTCTCTCCCTCCCCCCCTGCTCCCCAGACGCAATTAGTTCCCAGGAGCGCCTGGCTTCTGCGGCATTTACTTACCGTCGTCGTATTAACTATTATTATTGTATTAACGTGGACTTTTCAACGTTTACCAATTCACGGTTAAATATAATAATACGGAACGAGCATTCGTGTGCAGTACAATGGCGTAGTCGATGTAAAAAGGCGGTGGGGGTGGGGGGCTCGAGGTATACTTTCTTGGCGTTGGAGCGCCGGGTTTAAACAGCAGATTGTTCTATTTACACGGATCGTTAGAATGTAATTTAATACGTAACAAATGTATATACGAGTTGCGATTATTGGCCGCGACCGGTTGCCATTACAACTTATTACAATCCAACGTATGCCCAATAACCCCAATAAATCCGACTCCTCGTAAATACGAAATTTATTAATTACAAAATGTAATAATTGTCAACGTAATCATATACACGGAATAATACACGGCATATTACGTATTGATATGCGTAAGTGTAGTGTACTTAGACGCGGGCGTTATATTTCTATGTTAATGCTAAGCGTATTCATGACAATGATCGTAAAAATAGTTTTAACTAATAATAACGCGCGTCTGAGAGAGAGAGAGAGAGAGCGAGAGAGACATGCATAAGGAAAAAACTTACCGTTGCCTTTGTACTACTTCGAGGCTAAATTTGAATTTACCGAATATTAAATATGGGCGCTGGAGTGATCGAATCGATGTGTATCGAGAGCAAAAACCATTTTCTTAATGACCCATTAAACTACATTCTATACATCTCGTTATACTACGCTTTAGGGATTAAAAAAAAAAAAAAAAAACCAAAAACAAAATGTTGAAAGCTTTTTTATAATATTCTCACGACGATATTTATCGTCGATATTTATCGCACGACATTTATTTATTCGTAACGTTGCAGCTATGAGCATAAGTCTCCGTACACTATAAAGATGTGTTACAGCTACCATGGAATAATTACTCTCATAACCGTCGAATACTAATTTCAATACGTTTCCCTACTATTTATTATAATTTTAATGACGGGCTTATTAATGCTTAAAAGACCTTAGGTCTTGATGTGTTTTAATTTCTTCTATGAGTTGCAAATTTCGCAAAATTTCGCAAACCGCGTTATTCGCATAGTCAATATATATATACACACACATTACACTTGTTACATGAAATGTCTACGCTTAATAAACATCACAATTCACCAGTTACGACGAAGACATAACATTGAATAATAATCTTACATTGATTATCCTGCCCATTTCTTTCTGTATAATTTACATTTATATTTACTTTAACGTAACGTCATAAAAAAAAAAAAAAAAAAAAAAAAAAAAAAACGGCGGGATTATAATTTTACAAAATATGATCTACTAATGGCCGATACGCGATACATTATTTTTTAATTAATCGCGAAAGCAATGATTACTACAATTGCTCAATGCTCAGCGGAATCGTGTGAATTATAATCCAGAACGAGTTTGTCCGGCCTTTGTAGAAATTCCTTGTCTTTCAAATAAAAAGAAATACACGTTCATTCATTTTTACAACATTCGTTTCAAAATATTTCCATATTTACAAACAAGACCAATATTTACGCGTAGCAAGCATTCCCTTTACGCAATTCCAACAATTAATTAATCAATCAATCAATCAATTAATTAACTAATTAATTAATTAATAAATAATATTTGTAAAGATACAATAACCTTTTTGTTTATTTTAATGGCAACAAAAAAGTATTCAATTGTCGGCCTTCTGGTGGATCGAGGGAAGCGTTATTTATCTAAATTTATAGACTTTTTCCGTACCAATGACGGTGTTTGGGCAATTGATTTAATAAAAATTGTTGTTCCGGAATACGGAATCTGGTGGATATATTCATGACGTTAGTTAATGAACGATTGAATTTCATACGCGAAGTAATTATTTCAAATCTCTCTGTAATGGAATTTTGTTTTATTGTCATTTATCGGGATGGAGCAGAGTCCATCGTTGGTTTTTATAATGGTCCCAATCAATTTGAGGTTACGTGCTCGTCATGCAGGTACCTAAGGATAAACATTAGTATGGCCCGCTCAAGGTCGAAACTACAAAATTTCTATCAAAAAAAAAGGTAATGAATAACCACTTTCACGATTCCGTGATCGTAAAAAAAAAATCGAAATAATATATTTATCCTTCCTGTACGCTTAATAATAATAATAACAATAACAATAACAATAACAATAATAGCTCAAGTAAGTGTACATGAGATGAAAGGAGAATTGTAACAAGGTCGTCTACCCGAGTCGTCGAGCGAAATATACGACTTATTTCGTGGACGTATTGAGCGATAATTATTATTAAGGATGTGCGATATTTATTGAGGACTGCATGCGAAAACATTTATTGCGTAACTCTCGTTCATTTCTAACTGTTTGCATATTCAAGTGCGTACAAAAGTCATAGGAGGTTCTTTAATAACGTACGCGATATCAACTTAGCAGTACATATGATCTGTACATGTATTTCAATGTTTTTTTTTTTTTTTTTTACTAATAAACGAATGAAAATTTATTTATACAAATGCGAAAATAACAAAGTTTCGCTTTCAAAAACATATTAATATGATATTAAAGAACTAAATCGGAAACAATGAGCGATTATATTATTAATTTATTATAACTATTATATTAATATTTATTAATAGCATACGTTTCTTAGTCGTAACACTAATAATATCATCATAAGCTAAGTATGCGTCAAACATTTTTTTAAAAAGTATTTTTAGTTCCTTTAATGTTTTATCTGCATTTGATCGATTACGTATTTCGGGACATAAAATGTAATTACTGTAATGAGAGAAATTTTACCATTTCTAAAAAAACAACCGTTTAACAAAGAAAGAAATGCAACGTTCAACGAATTATATTACAATAATACGATAATTCAGCAATTTCTTTAAGATAAGTAAAAGTATTTTGCATAAATTTATTAATATTTCTATGCACGGATCGTTTTTTTTTACATTATTTAAGCCTAGAGCTAAGTATTATGAAAATGAAGGAATTATTTGCGCCTGCAAGCCGGCAACCGCGAGTGTTCGCGTGCGTATATGAGTATCATCAGACGGCGCAGAACTTTAATTCTATTCGATATATTTTTGTTGACAAGAATCGAATGATTTTCATGATTATTCTTAAGATATACTTTATCCGTTATACTAAAATTAATATAAATTTGTACTCGCGATGTAAAATGCTATATTTTTAGCCTAGCATCTATCGATTCTGCAATTATTTCCGAGAATTAACTCCCCCTCTTACTAAGTACTTACAATTTCTAAATAAAATACGTATTAGTTATTTCCGGCTCGCCGAAGAGCAAATAATTCTTTTGAATTTAAACCAGCTTCCAAAAGCATATATATATATATATATATGAACTGCTGTATAAAGCGTAAGTAAGTTTTTTTATTAAATTTTATTATTGACATTCGTGTGACTAGGCTGAATGAATAGATTATCCTTTGCTTTACCATTAAATTAAGAGCTTTTGAATAATTTTATTAGTTATTAGCATCATAATTCCAATAAACTTTATCTTAAGTCAATTTTTCTCCTTAAGAATTACTATAATAATTAACTTTTAATTAATGAAATACAAGCTTTTCACTCGTTGAGACGATCGTTAAATGTACATTTTCGTTCCCTTGTATTGAATATAAATTTTTCCTTTTTTTTTTTTATGCATAATTCGTTGGTAACGCGTATAATAATAATAATAATAATAATAATAAAAAAAAATGCCTTTCTAATAATGAACGGGAGGTTAAAAATTATATATATTGAAAATGGCACGGCAGGTCGCGTTGGCTGAGTTAGAATCGAATTACAATCCGTTAATTGAACAATAATTTGAAATTGATAATTGTGAAATCTTGACATGTGGTAGTAGTTCACTTGGGATTACACGTATATACTGATTTGGAATGAAAAATAATGCCGTAAGGTAATTTAGATCGTAAGAATGGCGCGCGTGCCGGTTATTATTATTATTAAAGAGCTTGGAAATCACTCGTAGGAATTCGTTTCGCCATACGTGTGTGCGATTAACAAATTCTGCGAGGGGGGGGGGGGGGGGGGGTCGAGAACTCCTGGACCCATTGCTTTTCCACGTTGGCTTTGACTTCGTTCTTTTCCTTTTAGAATGTAAAGCAGTGTGAGTGTCGAGTTATCTTCGTAATACTTTCTTGGCAATGTCCATTTACAACGCAGTAAATACGTCGTTTTACTAAGTGATCGTTATGAACAGTTGGTTTTGTTTGCTAAATAAAATGCACTTAAGATGGACGGACGGGCGCGCGAGACTTTCAAAAGGAGTCGTCGATTTTACTTTCAAATGGAATGCGCCCGATTATTGTTGTGCGATAATAATACCTGGATTGGCCGTAAAGCAATTCCAAAGCTTTATCTCGCGTACGGGGAGGGGGGGGGGAAGAAAATCGCCATTTTTCCATCGTTCATCAACGCGTCGATCAAATTACGCAAACGCATTTACGTTACGTTTACGCTGTAATATAATTATTTATTAAAAATATTAATTAGTCTGGCGAATAATGTTTTTTTGGGGGGAGGGGGGGCCGATTGGCCGGTTCCGATCAAATATTATCAACGCTCCTATGACTATATCGCAAAGTGAAATTACGTATTGATTATATACGTTCCTTCTCATTTAAAATTCCATTTGATCTTTAAAAAAAAACAACAAAGCTCCGTTACCCGAGTTGTTTGTTTTTTTATTTTATAAAATGTTATATCGTGCCATTAATTAACGTGTGAATACTATTGTTTTAATTGCAATAACTCTATTGTTCCCTCCTTTTATTCCTCCTTTTCTTCTTCTTCTTCTTCTTCTTTTTTCAACGTATACACAATTTCATTACCATACATTACCCGCGATAATGTTTTTAACGTACTCTTACCAAATACGCGTGCGCGTGCGTGTATATAGGAATTCGGGAGCACGAGAATCTGTAACGAAACGAATCGCTGGTTGAAGATGAAAGAAGAGGTAATGAATTTTCAATTACGAATGCATGAATTGAGGTAAGTACGGACATTTGCCGCAACCTGTCAATAATTATATACAGTAGCATCTCAAGTTGGCTCAAGTAAGTATTGCAGAGACCATTGACGCGAATGCACCCGATTGTCCATCATAAAGATATTATTATTGTTATTGTTGTTGTTGTTATTGAATGTATTGCTTTGAGCGAAAGTCAAGTCGTAAAGTACACTAGTTACGAAAAATACAAGTCATTAATCATGTATAGCTGTAAATAATAAATAGTTTCTTTCTGCAAGCTTCGTCTGCTCGACGATGATTTTACTCGCATACAAGGACAAACGGATAACAACGAGGTATCACTGTTTTATCATCATTCTTTATCGTGCCGCATCGAGCATAAAGATGACTCCGATGTCATGTCTCTCTTCCTTATAATGAATAAAGTACCTCGTCGCACAACGGCGATCGATAATTATTAATAAATAAATACGGTCACTTCGATTCCAAGTATAAAGCGCTTGATTTATTATTATTGCGACATTCCATTCCATGCAACATCCAGCAGTGGCAGTTGCTGCATATTAAAATAATGCCGGTAAAATTAATTGTGCATTTTTGTTTATTTGCCAATTTAAAAACATTGAAGACAATTTTTAACGATCTTTTTTTTTTTATATATATGTATATATATATATAAATGCACACGTATATAAATTAACGTTAACGGGTTTATTTTCATTGAATTCGTCACAGCTGTGCGTATTCGCGATAATTAATTTATAATGACGTACGCGCAAATTGTAATAATATTGAATCTTAAGTAGATAATCACAGGGATATCGAAACGTTACGTGCGGCGCAGTAAATTTCACGACATCGTTATCAATGAAAATTAATGGAAATCATTCGGTGTATGATCCATGTTTCACAAAACTTCATAATAATTCTATAAATTAACGCGGCGACAATCTTATGGAAAGTAATCCAAGCGACCGATAGTGCGTATTTCTGAAATTTTTTATTTGAAATGATAACGAATGGAATATAATTAATATAACTTTGTAAGCCTGTGATACGAGAAATCATTGGATTCCGCGCGTTCGGAGATTTGATCTTCTTGGGAGAGAAAATTTCAGATTTCAGCGTTGTAAAGTAATTGCAATGTAATCTTAACTCGGGGGCGTGTTTAAGTTTAAATTGAAAAAAATAAATAAATAAATAAAAAATAAATATAAAGAGAGAAAAACATAGAAATACGAGTTTATTCTGTCCGGTGTAAATATTGCGGGATAAGTATCGCGGTGTCTCGTTATGGCTTTATTTACAGAATAATAGACATTTTTCTTTCACATATATATATATGTCCTTTCCTTTAAAATATTATGTAAACAAAAAGTGTCGAGTCTCTTTTATTCATTATCCATATGTGTCCAGCGTGAGTAAAAGTCATTCGTTATTATTGACTGGTAATACATTGCGAGCTTTGACATTTACATAAATTCCTGAATAAATGCTCCTCCTCCTCCTCCTCCTCCTTCTCCTCCTATAAGTAATTGTTATGTTATTTTCTTAACAGCGATAAGTAATCCGTCCGAATGGTCTTTAGTCAACGGATTTATCCAAATGTACAGCGAAGAGATGCCAAGGGATTCGGTAAAGTAGAATTTGGTAGCGCGTAACCGTATGGTTATTGGATAATCAGGCGCTTGCGAAATAACGGCAGGAGTCCGCGACAGAATCCGTTGGATTGGAAACGCCTGGTCGATTCCTTATTTGGCACTTGATTCGCGCGTACCTGTAATTGCCGAGGTGATTTACTTCCCTAACGTTATTATACCTATCTTGTTCTCCTTCGCCTCTCCTAATCGGCCGTTAGTTTCTTTACTCCCCGTTAGAATGTATCTCCTCGCTGCGCGCGCGCGCGCATCGTCTCTGACTTTGTCGCCGATTTTGTTTAGACCGAGAGATTAAGAATAATGGCCCTCGAACGATTAATCGTAACGATATTCAGCCGGACCACCTCGAGTCGAGTGGCTCTCGGGGCTTCCTCCACGTCCTCCACGTCCTCGTCGTCCTCGTCGTCGTCATCCCCCTCGCCCCCACACACGATCTGCTTCCGAAAGAATAATTACCACGTGAGCTGGTACCGATAGTGCAATAACAGACTTGAAAATTCACTCGCGCTATGCTTTTATTTCGTAACCAAAGTGCAAAAATTATCCACGTCACTCATAGTACTTCAATACATTTAACTACGTTATCTCCTACTGCACTGTATTTTGCTTTGCTTTGCTTTGCTTTTGTTTTGTAAACGAATGCATAGAATGGCGAACCCCAATAACCCCAATAACCCCAATAACCTGCTGGAACGGAGTACCAGTAATTCTTATAATTCCCTAGCTAATTGAGATGTAACGAAGAGAGAGAGAGAGAGATTAAAGGAAGGACAAACAGGAGTTTGCGTACAATGCCGATTGGTATTAACGGGCAAATTCAAGCAGAGCATTTAATCTTGATCGTAAGAGCCCTCGGACCTCATGAATAGAGGATCTTGTCGAAAGCTCGTCAAGGGTACCGGAAGCTCTTTTACGGTAAAAGTGGATTCGGCTTCGATTAACTAAATTATTAAAAGGGTATTAGACAAAAGAAATTGAAGGATATCTCTTAAATAAATTCCTCTTAAATTAATTCAGTTTTTTTCATTAAAAACCCTTCGTGCAATTTATTTGCTTATTGCGAAACTTATTCGAAAGCTCGACTATTACCATAACGTCGTAGTAATAGTATCCCCGATACCTAACTCCATTTCACAAACTATACTTTCGTTCTATCATCATCTATTAACAATCAATCATGTATTTACTATTACGATCGACTGTAACAACGAGGAGCCGATTCCCTTTTTCCTTTAATTCGAACAATCTTACATCCACGTTACGCATACGCGAGCGCGTGTTTTTTCCTACCATAGTTATTATGCAGCCCCGCTACGTACAACATTATTATTATAGTACTAGGACAGTCTAATCTAATATATCCGAATGTTATTTACATTTGAGGATTCCGTAAAGCTATTTAAAATTTTAATTGTCCTCTTGATCTTTGTAAATTATGTATACGGCCGTGATACTTTCAAAAAGAAGAAAAAGAAAAAAAATTACGTTCTTGCATTAATTATGTTGTTTACGTTGCTCGACACGTGGTAGGCATCCGTACATTTCCATAAATTTAAGGATATTTGAATTTTAATTAAGCTTGATCGCTGCTAATACGTGCCCCGCCCCCATTCCTGTGCACCAGTAATCCTCGTTATATCCTTTGGACCCGCTTTCGTAAGTATCGGATTGCTTGCCCTTCCATATACCGACCGAGGATACTTACTTACATGCTGCAATAAACAATGCCGTTGTTAAGCGATCGTACATTGAAATTTCAGTGATAATGGCGGCAATTAGAAATTCGACATTGGTATAAATAATATATATAATGCCCAGAAGATTATTGAGATTAAATCGCAGGAAAATCCATCGAGAGTCACGTGACGTTACGTTAATTTACTACCGAAGATCATTGTCATCTCTCTCTCTCTCTCTCTACAGATTATTGGGAATAACAGCAATGACAGCTGTACGTAAGTATAAGTAAGCGAATAAAAAAATTAACTACTGCGTAAGCATACATCGCCGCCATACTTACTGTTATTAATATTTTAAATAATAAAATATCTAAGTATTTTAATATGATATTTCGCAAGAAACGAAATATAAATTCAATTTACAATAAGAAAATTCGAAAATAATCCAATAAGTTTTTACTAAACCAAAGTAGCGCGCGCCTTACTTATTATTGGTATTATTATTGGTATTATTAGTATTATTATTATTATTAATATGAATTGTTTTACTATTTTAAAATGAAAAAAATAAAAGAAGAAAAAAAAGAGAGATAAGATTTTTCGGAATCGGTAGTATTTGAGTAAAGTAAACAGAAAAATAAATTAGCCATTAGAATTAGTAAAAGCCAAAACGTCGTATCGGTTTATCATAGAATAAGCGATTGATTGCGTGCGCGTTTAGTTAGAATTGGGAAAAGGAAAAGTTCGGGTAAGCCAATGCATATTCAGCAATGTTCCGATTACGTACGGCCGCCGCGTCCATTTAAAATAGTCCAGGTTACATTTTTTCCAGGTTAAAACTTATTTTTAACGTATTTCGACGGTTATTCTATCTATGCGTTATAATTAATCGTATACGGAAGGCGATCGTTTAACGATTTCCTGTTTGTCTCTCTCTCTCTCTGCGTAACCGATTACTTCAGCGCGTACATATCGAATGACTATTATATTATTCTCCGTCGGCGTTGATCGTATGAGTTTTCCAATAATCCCAAATGAAGCCTCGTTTAGAGTACGTCGAGTACGTCGAGGTGTATTATTTTACTCACTTGCGGCCAATAGTTTTAACGCTATTAATGACAATTAATTGTCAATTATTTCGTAAAGTTTATCATGCAACTAACTCCCCGAGGATTCGCTATTCCCCTGAACTATCGCGTATTATGACGAGAAGAAGCCGAAATTTCTCTACTCTTTTTCAAGGTTCCTTATTCTTTACTTTGGTTTTACGACAAAGACTCCACTCACTCACTCACTCACTCAAAGCCAGTTTCTCTTATTCGTTCTCCTCATATAAAAGCAGCTTTTACTTTCTTCGCCTTTTATATTATCAGATTCGTTTAAAGAAAGGGGTTTTTTTTTGGACATTCTAGGCTGAAAACCCTCGTGCCCTGCATCGATTAGGTTTCCCGGCCCCCGTAAGACTACCTATGCGAATTCTATTTACGGATCGCCGGTAGAAAAGATAGAAAAGGTCATTGCAAAAGGCATGTAATAATAATTTATGGTACCCCCCAGGATGGGAGGGAGGGAGGGAGGGACGGTCGGATGGTCGGACGGTCCGAGGTGACCTTCGGCTCTCATTAGCGCTCATAAAGAGAAACAATACGAGACTGCGTAAGCCGTTTTTTTTTTTTTTTAAAGGAATTTATTAGCTCGTAAGGAGCTGAGAGTACGTACAAGAATAAAGAGATCCAGAGATCCCGAGGAACGGGAGTGGCGGCTTTGATCCGAAAAGGGTTCCTCTGTGCTGCGGTTCGTACGGAAGAATTTGTTGCGAAGAAAGTGACGTGCGGAGAGGCTGGAGGAGAAACGGTGCCATGCACGTTTACTTCGACCCTGATCTAGTTGCAACGTATGTATGTACGTACACACAGGTATCGCTTACAACACGGCTCTGTCTCGCGCACCGATGCATCCTTAGAGAAAGTACGCATGCCCAGGAGCCAACGACTGCAGGCATTATCATTACTTACGTGAGCTTCCCTTAATTTTTTTTTTTTTCGTTATCTTGACACGTTAAGCCCCTTCTTATTTCATTATCATAATCGATACCGTAAACTTCGTTCGTCCGTCCCCCTCCCCCCCCCCCCTCTACACCTCTCACTGCTCGAGGCTTTAATCCCTTATGCCGCGTCACGCAAATAATACAGATCCAGTAGGCGTTTATAATATTCGTCCCGAGAGAATAATATTTTCGGTTCCCTGCACCTTTGCTTTAATGCTAAACAAATCAAAGACTTTTTTTTTTTTCTTCTTCTTCTCTCTCCAGACATTCTAACGATTGCCCGCCTCGGACGAACGTTTTTACCGTGAAAAATATTATGTCATCCGAGGTGTTAAAAAGCAAAGCCTATTGACTCGCACGTCCTCATCGTTTTACTATTTCTTTCTTTTTTCTTTCTTTCCTTTTTCTTTCTTCTTTTACT
Source organism: Ceratosolen fusciceps (assembly GCA_018883505.1). Classification (NCBI taxonomy): domain Eukaryota; kingdom Metazoa; phylum Arthropoda; class Insecta; order Hymenoptera; family Agaonidae; genus Ceratosolen; species Ceratosolen fusciceps. The sequence continues at coordinate 1,166,217 of RCIC01000016.1, forward strand.
TTATTATTACGTTATTTTGATAAGACCGATGCCTGTGTCGAAAGCCGAATGAATTTTCTCTCGTCGGCCGGCAATTACGTAGACGTAAATAGAATTCTAATGGTCCCGCGGTAATAAACCATATACCGATCCCATGCCCGTCGCATTACCGTCAATCCTCTACGGATACAAGAAAATATCGGCTCCAACCCCCCACCCCACCCCAACCATTTATTTTCTTCAATTGGCTCCAGTAATTTATCACACGAGTCGGGAGGTTTAAGTTTAAGGTCATTAAGGGATTAGCGAGGGGAATACTGCAAATAATGTCCGGGCTGTCGCTGCGGATCTTTTTGGAGAAAGGATCGTGTGCGCTCGTGAAAAGTATATTATATTCGCGTAAAACAAAAAAAAAAGAAATAAAGATAAGAAAAGAAAGGGGCGAGAGGAAAAATTAACGGATTAACGGGTCGCGCGGGAGATTAGGGAGATCGAGGCCGGATGTCGTGTCTTTGAGCGTTAGATGCGAGTTTTCGGCAAATTTCAACGTCGTTGGTCGCTTCGCTGGATTAAAGCCTCGTTAAATAGAAAAAAAAAAAATGAAGCAAAGGCCGGTTTAACGAATCTTAATAATTATATTTAATTACATTGCGCTAATACTTTAGCGAATAAATAAACGCACGGGCAACGTGTCGGCTCTTCTTCCTGGTCGTCGTCGCTGCTGTTCTCGTTGTTCTCGTTGTCCCCCCACCCCCTCCACACGCCAGCCAAACCGTTAAGAATTAATACAGTCCGATCAATACAATAATCCACTCATCCTTTGTCACTTATGAGAATTTCCCGGCATTGAATTTTAAAGACTTTGTATTATAACATTACGAAGCTTTATTCGTAAAGTAAAACATTGTCTTGTCGGGGCATGTAATCCTATTTTGTTATTTCGATTTTATAAGCGGACGGCAAGGCATTGACAATCACAAAATATCGATAAGATCTTTATTTACGCGCTCGATCTCCGCGCTCTACCACTTATTTATTTGTCCAGCCAGCTACGTTAACGTGAAACTCTTTAAAAGATTCTTATGAGAAGGGCCAGCCGAATTGTAAATTAGATATTTCTCGGACAAACGTGGCCCCGCGATCGATCGATCGATCGATCGATCGGCACTATACTCTCACGGCTATTACGTTATCTATTATCACCGTTCGTTATTTATAATAATACGACGAATTGAAAAGGGAAAGGTTATACGAAGCTCTTGATATCCGTTTTTTCTTTTTTTTTTTTTTTTTTTGTTGTTGTTGTTTCCTTTATTATCGTATCCGTAGGTAGGTGACATTACGTATTTAAATTTCAGTCGATGTCGGTGCGAGTGGCCGGTACGTCAAACGACATAAATGCCAAGAGGCGTAACGTTACGTAACCTATAAACAATTAGGATAAAACATTTCTTCTTCTTCTTCTTCTTTTTTCTTTTTTCATTCAATTATGGATTACGGAACGAGGCGCCTCTGACGACGGGGGCGGGAACCGAGATTTTTAAGGGACGGAAGCCCGACGCCTCGCAAAGACGTATCATGCCTTACAATAACCCCAAATAATCTTCGAACGAAGCCGCTTGTCGACGCTGATTTTCAATTTACGGATAATAACGCGTACGCGTGGTTTCCCCTTCCAGGCAATTCAACAATGAAAATCAATGATTGCTGTGTACGGGTGGAGAAAGCGCGCGCGCGCGCACGCACGCACGCACGCACCACAGAGAGAGAGAGAGAGGGGGGGGGGTGGTGGTGGAGGAGACCCGAGGGAGAAGGAGCGAGATAAGGGCAAGAGAATCGAGCGTAACGAATGGCGATGGATAAATAAATATAAGGCATTTGAATGTGTGCCCGACAAATCTAATGTGCCGGAGAGCCGCGTAGCCGTGCCGTCGGAACCCAGGTCAGCCCCACGCCACCCGGGTGGGCCCCACTTTCCGCATTCGACGCTCAAGAGGGGGACTAAGGAGTAGAGGACTCGAGAGCCGCGAACGACCCGCGGCAGGCCCAGTTGTCGAGGAAACGTCGCCGAGGAGCGCGGCACCGAGCGACAGCAGCCTCTTCCGCCGCCTTTCGGTGCTCTCGTCGCTCTCGAGGAGGAGGACGTCGTACGATTCCGTGGTCCGATTATCGGTGCGCAGCGCGTCTCGACGCTCGCTATTTCATTTCGGGAGCCCGGATCGACCCCGGGCATCGGTAGCATCGGGTTTCGTCGTCGTCGTCGTCGTCGTCCCCGCCCCTCTCCGCCTACTTACTACCTCTCGCTCCAATTATCACCGTTTGCCCAAAGAATTTCCCTCCGACGATTTCTTTAGAGCTACGAACCCGCTAAATAAGTCATTTCAAATCTACTGACGACTCAGTGACGCTTTAATGGACCGTCGGTTCATCCATAACCCCGGGCTCGAGCTCCTTCGTTGTGACAATATTTCGTTTTCTTTTTTGTTTTGTTTTTTTTTCCCCCTTGCCTCCAGCTCACCGACCCTTAGCGGACCCGTTCTTTTAACTTTCTTAACGTCAGCTCTCGGGAGGGAGGGAGGGGGGAAAGGGTGCCGTGAAAAGAACAGATTCCGATTATAACCAGCGTTCGTGTAATAAATACGGAGAGTCGTATGAATATATATATATATATGCACGCACGCATGCATTTGTACGAATGAGGGCGGATCGGTTAGGGATATCGATAAAGAAACGTTGATCAAGCGCGATTGTATATCTAAAGTACGTTCGGCACGGGTGGGGAGCTACCGATGGGCTGGGCGAACCGATTCAGTGTCACCCTCGGCCCGACTAATGTCTTTCTTTTGTAGTTGTTGCAGTGCCGCACTCACACGTGAATCGCCCTTGGATCAGAAGCGACTCGGACGCTACTTTTGGATACTCGGAGAGATCCAAAAAAAAAACCCGTCGTTTTTATTAAGATAAGGAGGAGGAGGAGGAGGAGGAGGCTGTAGAAGAGGAGGAGGTGGTGGTGGTGGTGGTGGTGGTGGAAGAGGAAGAGGTGGACGCTGGTGGAGCTTCGCCAGGGGAGCTTCGGATATCGTCGGGATATCGTCGGGATATCGTCGGGATATCGTCGTAACGCAATCGTAACATTCTATCCGGATTCCATTCGACCGAATGACCGGAATGGATCTGTAAGCAGAATCGGCGTGACAACTGGACCACTGTAGTTTACAAAAGTGCATGGACTGCACGGATCTTGTTGTAAATTACAAAAGTAAGTATCCCCGGGCCCCGTATCGTTAGCATTCGATATAAGGACGAGCTTTGAAGAGCGCGGGAGGAAGGCAGGGAGGAAGGAAGGAAGGGGAAATTTGTGGGATAGAGGCTTGCGCGCGCGCGCGCGCGCACGACAGTCGCATGTTGACACTGGAAAATGAAAGTATACTATTTGGCAATTGGCTCGGGTGGTCGGAAAGGGCCGGCAACTGGCGAAAGTGGACGCGTGCTCGCTGCGCAAATAGACCGCGACCGGTGTAACAGAGAGGGGGATTAAGGCCGATTCTAATGCCGAAGGAGCATGTGTGCACGTTGTCGATGCAGCAGGGCCTTTGACGTTATCTACCGATCTTCGAGGGAAATGACAAGGACACACAAGGATGTCCGCTCGATCGATGTATTAAGTAAGGATCAGCGGATAGATTGTCCTCGCGGGTTTACTGGCTGACTATTAATTACCGGCTAAAGGTTAGCGGCGGTGGCCCAGATATCCGGCTAGCCATCATAAGGAGCGACTTTCCTTATTAGGAATTAGGTGGTTATTAGGTGGTATAGTTAGGGAAAACTGAATTTTCTCCTTGGCCGTTGTTAAATGCTCGCGGGCTCGCCGGCTTCTTCAATCCTGGCTCATTGTGCGACTTTGTCGAGCGGCGACAGTCCCCGGCTCTCGATCTCTCGATCTCTCCGTCTCTCGATCCCCGTCTCGATTACGCGCGGGCCCCCCTCCAATCTCTTCTCTCCTAGAGCGCAGCGCGTTGGAGCTTCCGCGTGCGCGGCACCGAGACACCGGAGAAACTACTTCGCTTACGTATCGGATACTATCGCCGCCAGTGATTTACCTTCTCTAAACGAGCTTGCTTGTAAGAAAGCTCGGACGTAGATGCCGCAGATATCACGATAAATATCGTAAGGCCGTTGGTTTGAGAAAGGCTCGGAAAAAGCCAGCCAGGCCTTACCTGTACGGGAAAAACTCACGGATCCTTAAAAACGAAGCGGGCCGATGATTCCTTGGAGGGGCCCGTTCTTCAGTAGTAGAGTCGCCTAGTTATTGGGGTTCAATAGACTCGGTAGTGGAGATTGCGGCGGATCATTGTGATCGCGGGTGAAATAAATTTCAGCCGATAACTTTCTACGCGTCCGTTGGATTCGGAAAAATCCGTGCACTCTGTTTCCTCGGATGGAATGTTCAAGGTGAAAGCCACTCGTGCGCCGTGCAAAAATTTGGATGAACCGTACCGACTTCCCCGTGATATCCGTCGTACCCGGTCGTGAATATCCGACTCCTGTCACGTCTACGATACCTTTCATGATCCGAGGGAAAAAATCATGAATAAATCCCAGCCGAATGAGCATCCTCCCTTGGACACTGCGTTACATCGAGCAGAGCCGAGGTAATATAATTATTACACGGCGAGGCGGAGGCCTTCATTAGCGCCAGACTCGGAGGACTCGGCGGGTGGGGGGGGGCTTACTCAACCGCGGACGGGATGACTTAACGGAGACGAAAAGTAACGTCGTTGCATTGCCGGGCGTTTGAAATAATATTCGGCATTCATTTGAAAGCGAGCGGCTCGGACGCTTTTCTTACGGCCGTAGCCGCATAGCCAACCTCGGGGAAAACTTTCCACGGGAGACTTATCTTTGCTCGGCAGTCGCGGGTAAAGGAGCAGCTGAGCCGCCGGCATTGAGCGAAAATCTCCGCTCCTCTAATACTCTAATGCGCATACGTGAATAGAGACCAGACGCGATTATGTAAATAAAAATCAAATGCACGGCGGGAGAAAGTTTTTCAATCCCCGCGGTCGCCTATCTCTCTCTCTCTCTCTCTCTCTCTCTCTCTTCATTTGTTTCGTGGTGATAGCGAGCGAACCCACGATACACCGTGATTTACCTTATTTACCGCTCCTTAATTCGCTTGTAGATTACGAGTCGATAGTCACGGGCACGTAAAACGCCTCGGGTGCAAATAATTTAAAAATACACCTGCTGCACTTAATGTATTCTGCCCTGTGCGAGCTCATCCATAAGCAATTTTCGTCAAAAATAATGATGAAATAACGATGAGTTTAATGCCTCGATTCCTTCCATTCCTTCCATTCCTTCCATTCCTTCCATTCCTTCCTTTCCTTCTTCCCTTTATTTCTTTCTTTCTTTATTTCCTTCTTTCGTCGGCAATCGATTCATTTGTATACAATACAATGCAATACAATGCAATACAATGCAATACAATACAATACAGCGCTGATACATATTTTTTTTCGCGTTTCGTCGCTCGTAACGCGCATACATTCTTGATTAAATTGTTCTTGTTTATAAAAAAGAGGAGCGAGGCGCCGTATCGATCGCCGTGTCCTCCAATCCGATTATGAAAAAGACCATTCGCCGATTCGAATCGATCGATGACTTTATATATATATATATATACATTCAATATAATGCGATATAATTGATAATTTAGACGACTTGGCGTATCGTCGAGATTTCGTAATGTCGCGTCGGCTCTCTCTCTCTCTCTCCCCGCTCTTATCCGCGCCGCCTTCTGTTTTGGCGATTTTTATAAAAAGTGGGTCGGACGGGGGGGGGCGACGGTGGCGATTGTCGGGTCGGGGGTAGAGGGAGGGAATCAGCTGGCCCATAATAAAGAATCGAGCGGGCGAGCGAGCGAGCGAGTCATTGGAGCGTAAAATGCTGAAAAGTCGGCTATTGCGTCGGTAATGCACGAGGTTGCGGCTAGTCTCGCTCCGGGTTTCGCAATTATCGCAGGCGAGGCTGGACTCTCGGACAGGCGGCCCCGGGACGCGCCGCGCACCGGGTTACTTTCGATTTTGACGCTACGGGATCGGTCCTCCGCGCCAACCGCTCCAATTCCCCGCCCACTCCTCACTCCGTCAAAGTCGTCGTTTTTCTGTAATCGAGCTTCCCCCCGAGCTTCCCCCGAGCTTCCCCCGAGCTTCCCCCGAGCTTCCGAATCGGTGAAACTGCACCCGTTGGTCTTTGCGTCAGCCCAAAAACGCCAACTCCTCCTCCCCCCCCCCACATTATTACGCCAATCCATTATTTATTCGGGATTTTTTTTTTTTGCCTCTTCGTCTTTTTTTTTGTTTTGTTATGTTTTTTTGTTTTTTGTTCAAACGCACGACCCGTGAAAAATGTAATGCCATAAAATTAACAGCTCGGACGGCATTGAGGATGAGGAGGCTCGATCCGCGTGTCTCCGTTACTCGGCCAGGGTGAACGTCGCCTGCCTCGGCTCTTCGGCTCTTCTGACGTTCTGGACGTTCGGACGTTGGGACGTTGGGACGTTGGGACGTTGGGACGTTCGGACGCAAATTAAGCGATAATCAAGTGAAAGTGCGCGCTAGAGGATGAATGAATTTCTTGTCCCGTCTATTGCGATATCTAATGGCACGTATAATCGGCCTTTCAATTTTTCTCAATCTCACACCGACACCTCAATTATTTATACCTTTACGTAAATCGGCTCTTTCCCTCCCCCCCCCTTTGTATTCGTAACTTTAACGACCCCGACGATTTACCATCGGCCTCTATCCACTCTTTTTATTTTTCTTTTTTCTTTCCCCCCTCCCCTCCCCTCCCCTTCCCCCATCCGGCGATGCGTCAACGCCGTTCGGACGATTACAATAACATTGCCCAAGCTTTTTGAATCTGCGAATGCCACGGACTCGTAGCGCGCTTTCGTCGTGGTAAGCGGAGCCGACGGTCCGATTATCTGCCTAAAGCAGAGAATTTCTCCGGTCACGTGACTAGTTTTTTTATACAATGAAAAATGGTAGAGCCGACCGCCGAATTGCTTGGCAATGCAACCAGTGTTGGCAATGTGGCCAGTGTCTGCTTGGGATCCGCGGTTACGAGGCTCATCCTACAGCACGTCGACAGAGCGAGAAGAAAATTGCCGTTATTTAAAGGAAAAAGAACTGGATGGAATAGTAGTCGGTTAGTTAGATTGGGAGTCGTCAGATCGAGGACATTGTAAGAATTGCCTGCTGCTGGCGTACTGCTGCTGGCGTACTGCTGCTGGCGACTCGGGACAATTTCATTGGTCGGCATGCATTGGAAATTGGACCGACGGAGCAGGCTAATGTGCACTATGATATGCTACGTTGCGCGCAGATGCGCCCGGGGCACCTTCCCCCGTCTACCTTGTACGTACGCGCACGTCATCCATGTAGTTATGAGTCGCGAGCCCCGGGCCCAGAGAAAGGACATCGAAGGAAGAAAGCGTGGCAGGAAATCGCCTCCCCGGCTACCCCTCGTCTTTCCCACTAATAATTGAAACGTCTCTCTGTCTCTCTCTGTCTCTGTCTCTCTCTCTCTACGTCTCTACGTCTCTACGTCTCTGTATCTCGCCGTAGAGAATATAGATATTGTATCCGGGGGGAAAAGGGTAAGGCTGTCTCTACTTGTTATTTATTGACGGGTTCTTCGCGCAGAAGAAGCGAGACGCAAGAAGAAATACATCCGAGACCTACGTTCCGCCAAAATTCAAATTGCCAACAACAATGGACATTAAGCTCGCTATCCGCTTGACTTTTTGATTCGACTGCAATTTCCCAACAAAGTGGCATGGGGGTTATTCGGGGGGAGGGGAGGGAGGAGGAGAGAGAGAGAGAGGTAAGGCACGTCCCTCTAACATTAGAAATTCGCAATGGTCTGTTCGACGAAACTTTTCTTTCCTTCCGTGCGAATTCCAGCAATCGGGACGAAAGAAAGGCTTGAATTATTATCTCTTACCGAGGAAGGAATGACTTTTGTCGCTACTCTTGATAGAACTCGTGGAGCGCACGCATACGCGCCCGTACACAAAGTCAATTGGTGATACGCGTACGTCTTTTTAAATTAAGGACAAAGGAGATTGACTTTACTTTTACTTGAAGAGTGAAAAATTTCCCTGAGAAATAATACTGAAGCGCTGATACGACATTTTACAAGAATTTTACTCGTAACTCTTCTTTACAAGCGATTTATTATTATTAATTATTGTTATTACAATTACTCTCCCCCCCTGACGAAAGTAAATTTATACAATTTATAAATTTGTCCGATAGATATTCAACGAGATAACGAGATTTACTAAGAAAATGCCTCGATTCTTTAAAATGCTAATTTTATTACTTTTACGCTCGACTATGTAATATCTACAAGCGATCGAATGTATATGCAATGGACTTGCGAGCGGTTAATTTCAAACAAAGAAGCGTCGGTCTTGCGTTCGGGACAAAGTAACGAGTTGTGAGTATAGATTATAAATTGGTAATTAGGATTGTGTCGGATACGTCGTATCGGCCGAGGAGGATCGATTAATTGTGAGCATAAGCGCTTGCTTGTGCACCGGATTCCCATGCAGCCGCGAGCCACGAAAAAAAAAATAATATCCAAACGACGATATATTTCGAGATCCGCGTCATCTGACGAATGTCATTGTTTACGCGGAGCGATATTTAATCGACTTTCGCACACCGCTCGACCGGCTAATTGTAATTTTACGCAATTGCACGGCGTTACACGACGCCCGGAACTTTGGTTGCGCGGTGGTGGCGGAGGTGGCGGAGGTGGGGGCGGGGGCGAGGTGATGTCGAGACCAGGACTCGCTGAGCCAGGTGAGAAAGGGAGGCGGGCCGGTGTTGGTCTTTGGCGCTTTGTATTAAAAAGAGGTGCGAAGCGCTGACGCGACTCCTTCACCTTTGCCATCGTTATACATTGTTTTTGTATTTTAATGATTTGCTCGCAATCTTTTTTTTTTTTTTTTTTTTTGGCTTGCGAAATACCTGGCGATCGCGGCCGATCATCTGACTAATCCGTTTTGTAGCTGCTGTCGATGCACGACATAACGACGGGGTCGCGCGAGTCCCCTTTCCACCCCCCACCCCCGATCGAGCATTAAATCTTGACATTAACGATTCGCACGGTAAATCATCGCTCGAGTCCCTGAAAGTACAAGGATCCTCACTCCCCCCTCTCTCTCTGTCTCTCATTGCCCCTCGTTGTTTACTAATATTCGCTGTTGCTCGATTGCGCTGTTGGATCGATGACTTCTCGACTTGGGCCTCATCGCGCTTAACATATCGAACGAATAACGTAGATGGCTGGCAGATATTATAAAATATAAAGCGCTACAGCGTTCGCTCGTTTTCCCATAAACTTATGCAAATTCCAAACCTTATTCATTTATTTATAATAAATACCATTGTTGTTTATGATACGTTGTGCGGTAACGGAGTTACGTCCTCTAAATCATTATTCTTTATAATACCGACGGGTGAACGCGGAGACTCTGCAATAATACGTTTCTGCTCCCGAAGCATTTTAATTCCATTTCATATTAAAAGTTCGTTCCGTTTTCATTAGCTTTCGACTAATTGGGCTTATTTCGGGCTTATCGTGTATTTTCATTATCGCATTTTTCAACGTTTGCCGCCCCGTTCACGACGCCATGCACGCCTATATCCTATTTCTTTCTTTCTTTCTCGTATTTTTCTTGTCTTTTCGTTTGAATGATTGTGGCTCGTCGATGTCGTATGGCGCCCCCCATCGATATTTCCCATAATCAGCCGTGTTTTGCCTTTAGAATCTTGCGAATTAAAAAACGAACTCGCCGAGGGGCGGGGGAGCAAAGTCCACGTGCTGAGAAATTGGAGAAATCGTACATACACGAGGAATCAATCGTATTATTGCCGCCGTTGCGTTATTATGGGATCAGGGTTTACGTAATGAACAATAACACAAGTCGCCTATTCTCGAGTGCGCAATAAAAATATCATTTTATTGAACAATTGAAAAAATCTCCCGTTTATAATGTACACTACTCCTAATGACGGGACGGACGGCGAATTAATACCATTTACGGGTAATAAGCTTGAGCCAGCCTGCTCAATAAAGTACATTTTCCTCGTATCGAATAATCTTATGAAACTTCAGGGTTCCGGATTAGTCGAACGCCGATCACGCTGTAATATTAAAACGCTTGTCACAAATACATAGCGCACGAGCTCACATGGGGTACAAATATTTATTAACAACGATTGAGAAAAAAGTACACGCGGGCCGATGATAATTCCAGGATAAATTAGGATAAATTGTTCGTGAACGTCGGCCGAGCGATGATTGCGTGACGATGGGCCGGTATCGGTATCGGGGATCTTTCGTCGGTCTAGATCGGTCCGAGTCTAGGAAGTCTCTCTATCTAGGAAGTCCTTGAAACAATGACGGTCCGGCGTCCTTGGGGGGCGTAGTCAGAGAGTCGCTCGGTCGAGCGAACGATACCGCGGCGCCGAAAAATGTCACTGCCCTCCACGAGGATCGTCCTCTCGCTCGTCGCACCGGATGCGATTAACCGGAAGGCATCGGGGACCGGGGGCACGAGGATACGACCAGGAGTCTTTATTCCGACTCCTGGTCGCTGATTAACCGCTGCTCACTTAAAGCCCTACCGGCTATTACCGACATCATTTCTTACCCCTCGATCCTCGTCGGCTTGACTCCCGGGCGCTCGCTCCGATCGCCACAGCCGACATTCCTTCTAATATCAGACGCGTTACGCTTGCCGGCCAACTCTACCTAAGGCTCGCCCCCTCCGAGACCCGGTGACATTGACCACGAAACGACTCGTCAACGGACAAATGCAAACGACGCCCTCGATCATCGACGTTAAATTGTCATTGTAAAGAGAATATAATGGTTATTATTCACGTGGACGTAACGTAATGGTAACTACCTCCCCCCCCCTGAGCTTAACCATACGAATAAACCCCCTTCGGGCTAATTATATCGTTTGCGAATTTCGATGAATTTGAACGAGTCGAAGGGTTTTAAATTCGATTTCGATTGAGGGAAGGGCATCGGACGCGTTAAAAATAACAAACGCACGACCCGTCCATTGACATTGGAAGCCAATATAGTTCATTAAACTGTTTATAACCCGGTACTCGGTAAACAAGCGGCACGTTAATCAGCTTAATCAGCTGCCGAAACGTGTCGAGGATGAGGATAAGGGCGAGGGTGAGGGTGAGGGTGAAAGGAATACCGTTGTGATAGTACCGAAATTATAACTTCTTCTTCTTCTTCTTCTTCTTCTTCTTCTGTTCTTTCAATGTTTGGCAAATTTTGCTAATTTCGACACGAGCTGCTTTCTCGGGGGGGGGGGGGGCGCCTCGCTCGAGTCCCTTAAAAGCGTCGCGTTTTACAAGCCGATTCCCCACGAAATTTCATGACATTTATACATTTACAAGTTGCAGGCTTGACAAAATGAACAACAGTAGTTTGCACAACCCCGATCTAGCCAGCGGCTCGAACAATTCCATCTACAATTTCTACAACAAAGTCTTTTGGGAATTTTCTGGTGAGTCATTGTTATTAATTATATATAATAATAAATAATAATAAGCAATGATTGTCGTCGTGTAGTTTGGTTGTCCCACCCGAGCAATCATGGCACGTCCCTTATAAAAAAAAAAAAAACGCTAGATCATCGCCCTTATACCTTTTCCCCTTGTACGTAATGAATAAATCAATAAATATATAAATGAAATCGATTGCTCGGTTGAGGATGTAATTGATGTAATTGATGTAATTGATGTAATTGATGTAATTGATTGGCCATTGACGATTGAGTGAGGTAAATGCGAGGGTAGCCGAAGGCTCGTCGACACAAGATACGTTAAATCGCTAAAACTCGTTCGTGCGCAGATACGCGAACGAGGGACTGGTTCCTGCTGTCCTCGCCGATCCCTGGCATCGGCATATTGGCCACGTACCTCTACTTCGTGCTCTCATGGGGTCCCCGGCTAATGGAGCATCGCAAGCCCTTCGTGCTCAAGAACACCCTCATAGTTTACAATTTCCTGCAAGTCGCCCTGAGCGTCTGGCTCTTCTACGAGGGCCTGGACGCCGCCTGGCTAAGGTATTACAGCTGGAAGTGCGAGCCCGTCGACTTCTCCAACACGCCCGGGGCACTAAGGGTACGACGACGATCTGAGATCCCCCCCCCCTACCTACGAGATAAGAATTCCTAGAAAAATATGTAATCGTGATTAATTGGATCGATAACGACCGATCGTCACCTTTCGTTGCAGATCGCGAGAGCCGTCTACGTTTACTTTTTAGCGAAAATTACGGAGCTGCTCGACACGGTCTTCTTCGTGTTGCGCAAAAAGGATAAGCAAATTTCCTTTCTGCACATGTACCATCACACGGTCATGCCGATGGTTTCGTGGGGCGCGGCCAAGTATTATCCGGGCGGCCATGGTACATTCATAGGTAAGTGCAAGTGCTGACCGTCAGCTCGACGCTTCATATCCTTACAATTTTTTTTGACCCCGTGAACGCATGACGTCACGTTCCTACGAACCCCTTACTACATTTACAGGCGTAATCAATAGCTTCGTCCACATAATCATGTACGCGTACTACATGCTGGCCGCCATTGGACCGCAGTTCCAAAAGTACCTCTGGTGGAAAAAGTACATTACCACCCTGCAAATGGTAATTATCGTACGCCTATGGAAATAGGCATTTTGTAATGCAAATCGATTTAAACAATCGATGTTATGTTTCGCAGGGCCAATTCTGCCTGGCCTTCCTGCACAGCTGCCAGCTTCTCTTTTACGACTGCGACTATCCGAAATGGTCCCTAATTTTCATTCTTCCCAACGCCATATTCTTCTACTTCCTCTTCTACGAGTTCTACAACAAAGCCTACGCGTCCGATCCCAGTGCTAAGAAGATGAAGAAGATGAAGAAGATGAAGAAGAAAGACGACGACGACGTGGACGACAACGTGGACGACAACGTGGACGACAACGTGGACGACAACGTGGACGGGAGGATTTCTAATGGGAAATTACAAAACGGCGCTCTCGCGAACGGGAAAACGCACGAGAATGAAGAGGGCGGGAGGGGGGAGGAAGCGTCGACGGCCGATCGTGAAGATTTAAAAGGAAATGGAAAACTGAAGACGACATAGTTTTTATTTTGAAAGAGAATTGTTTCCTGTAAATAGAGAGTAAATAAGGTTAATAAACGCGAAGGCCACGTAATCGCGGATATTCTATTAAATCTTCACAGCAATATTCATCCCCGTATTGTCAAAAGTGCTAAATTATTACCAATAATAATACCAATAATTAATTACCAGCCGAACGATACGTTGCAACATCACATTTCGTACGATCTTCTCGCGGGCAAGATTTTCATTTGGCCGAACGTGTTCGAACGACCAAAAAGTATTTAGAAATACATATATATATATGTACGTACGCATGTATGTACGTACGTACGTATGTATATTTAACCTAAATACCGTTTGCAATGGCGTGAAGAAAATTATTCATTTGCTTCGACTTTGAAATGTAAACCAAATATTTTTTTCTCAAGATCCTTCGCTGCCGTACAATTTTTGTCCCTTTCTCGTAATGAACGTATTGGTAGTCCCATAGCATACCATTATTTACTATCAGTGCGCATCGGTTACGATTTTAGAACGTATTAGCTACGATAAATAGTCAGGAACGTTCCAGAGAACGGTGTATCTTCATTGTCTTCGTTCGTATTTCTTTCCCCGCCCCCCTCCTTTTTTTACAATAACCGAGCAGTGGGTGAATCTGAAAATATAGTACTCGAGTCGTTGTTAACCCTCACCTCTTTACGCTTTAATATCTCTTAATTCGTGTACCTGTAACTTTTTTCAATGCCGCAGTACGTAAAAGAATCATTACGAACAGACGAACAAAATGTAAATTTACAATTCGCAAGCTCACAGTGGACAATGCTTGCACCATTCATAATAACGATAACAATGATAACGATAATAATGATAACGATAATAATGATAATGATGATGTAGGCTGCGTCGAGGGAGAGTGTAATGTTCGGTTACCGTAAATCACCCTGATCTGCGTGAATGTGGCTTGGACGTCACTTGAGCGACAAGACGGAGTTCGGCAATTCTTATAAGTCACAAATAACAATAAGAGAATACAATACAATACAATACAATACAATACAATAAGCAAATAAGTAAGCGCTTGTAAATGCATGCTGATACGTAAAGTGGATCGACTAATATGATATAACGCTAATTTTATATACAGTTATAATAAGATAGTGTAATGAAGATAAACAAACATTTTCCAATCCATTCGAGTATGTATAAAAGAAAAACAAAAACAAAAACAAAAATGTACTTGATTTTCAATTGATTATGATAATAATTAGCATATTGAGCTCCAGTACGGCCTGTAATAGCCTCTCGTGACGATTATGGCTTAGCCGATCGTCACCTGTGAAACGAATAAAAAAAAAGAAAAAAAAGAAGAAAATGTAATATACGCAATAATTGTTAGGAAGATGCGATTAAGCGGGTGATTAAGCAAAAGTGTTGGTAATTTCTAAAAACAACGGTATTCGAAAAAGGAATGAATTGTAAGCAATTCAAAGCAAAATGTGTATAAAAACTGACAATTCAGATGCATTGTATTTTTGGTAAATGTGTGGAGACGCTTTTGATTTTTATAATAAACAGTTGGTTTAAAAAGACAAGGGCAATTAAATCATTTCCTTGATACATTGGACGATATATATTTGCCGAGTCAGAGTCAAGTGTGCGTGGGAGAGCTCGTGTCAGAGGGTTGCATAGACGGAATTTCTCAATAAACTTTATGTTTTATTGTAATAAAAATATACTATACAAAGAAAAAAGGGGGGAGGGTTACGAATTTTACGAATTTTATATATAACATTCGAGGCGCTAGTTATTTTGATTTTCAAAATTCTATCCGAAATCTTTATTTATTTTCGCACGCATGATAGATAGTATTATTATGCTTTGCTCGTGTACGAACGAGCGGACGACGCGCAATCGTAGGATTGTTAACGTAAGTAAGTAATTCAATGGATCAACGTGAAGAAACGGATAAACGGATAAACGGATAAACGGATACAAGAAAATAAATATCTCGTAGATTTTACGTAAAATCGGAAATTTGGCATAAACTTTATTGGCTTTGTACGCGCGTGTCCACCATTGTCGGCTGGCCGATAGATCCAAAAAAAAAAAAAAAAAAAAATCCCCTTACAGGCATGTATCTACACGATGATACGTATATAGACGCACGCCTCGTGAACTGTGTCACGCGCACAGTCAGTCAAGCGACGTTCGTTTCACAATGATTTGTTTGGCCGATACAAATGTGTTAAATTATTATCGAATGAATCGTCATTTAATAAAGCGATTGCAATAACGAATTAGGCGCCGAGCGAGTACGCGTATTATTACATTACGGCGATCGATGCCTAATTTGAAAAGACCTTTTAATTATTTATTAATCCGCTAGTCAACGCTATTTTAGTGATCGAGCTAATTCTTGCATACGCTCTTAGCTTAATAATTACGAGCACTCGTTGTTACACAGACAAGACGACTCGCATCGCAAACACGCCTTCAAAACATCCTTCTCTTCTCTTCTCTTCTCTTCTCTTCTCTCTTTATCTCACGTTATCTTATCCTCCTTTCTCCTTCTTTCTGGCCGTCAACTCTTTCGCTATGAAGTTTTCTGCTTTATACAACGGGGAACGGGCTACGCGCATTATATATAACAGCTCTCTGTCGATTTAAAGACTATTTACAAGGCCATTTACAGATTCGGATGGTCCTTACTCCCACACGGAAACAAATAAGGACATCCCTCGTCGCCGCGGCTCCTCGCGTCCCATGAATATCCAGAGCGTGCAAATATATATATACATATATATATATATATATATATGTATGTATATATATGTATATGTATGTATGTATGTATGTATATGTATGGCCGACGATGGCTTGTTTGGAAAAACACTGGAAATCATGAGGGAGCCTTGGCTTAGATCTTCTTCGACTTGGCGTAAGTTTTTCTGTAGAAATCGCTGAACAGATAAATGAATATGACGACGTTGGTGACGAAGAAGTACGTGAGGGCCTTTGGCATACGGCAATCGACGGCGAGGGTAAACATCAGATAGATGAGCATCATTCCGAACTGGACCTGAAATTCCAATTCAAATTGTTTATATGAACAAATAAAGTAATGCAACCTATTGATGGGGTTATTTTGCGTTCCCTTCGGTATTTTTATAACAAGAGATATAGTAATAATTACTCGTTTTCCGGTAGGATGCGATTTAACCCCCCCCCCCTGAAACGCGAGGAGATTATCTTGCGAGACGAACGGTTCCCACGTGTTTTTTTATAAAGAATATAGATTTTATATATGTGTGTAAGTAGTGTATAACTCACGAGTTGCATCCATGTCATGTACTTCTTCCACCATAAGTATTTCCTGTACTCGGGTCCGAGGGCCGCGATCAGGTAATACGTGTACATGACGATGTGTACGAAGGAGTTGAGGAAGCCGATGACAATACCTTGCTCGCCCGGGAGGAACTTCAGATAGCACCACGAGAAGAATGCCGTAATCGTGTGGTGGTAAACGTGGAGGAACGACACCTGATTGAATTTCTTGCGAAGAATGAAGAAGACCTGCAATGCTCGACGTAACATTTCCCCCATTAAATCTCTATTTCGATTCGTTATATTTCGTATCGCATTGGCTTGATTATAATACTCACGGTGTCGAGAAGCTCGGTAATTTTCGAGAAAAAGTACCACCAGGCACCCGCCGATATCTGCAACTCAAACGGAACGTGTACTATTATTATTGGGGTTATTGGTAGGAGGAGGAGGAGGAGGAGGAGTAGGCAATCGTTCGATAGGATATAGGATCTATAATAAGGGATCGTCGATAAGGAAGAACGGTGTAACGGTCGATCGATCGATCGATTTTGTAAATGCAGATAGATATGCCTAATTCGGGAATACGAATTAAATATGCCTTTTTTTTTTTTGATCGAAGGCCGCTCGGGCCCGTCGAGGAAACGGAGGAGCGGGAAGTTTCGGAATTTGGAAGTCCGATTTACCTAATCTACAATAGAAAATGTTAATGATGATCCGGACAATAGTAATGGAAGGATGGTAGATGGGCCCGAGCAATAATATTGAATTTCAATGCCGGTAAAATAATAATACTTAATGAGAATTCAAATCTTCTTGGCTATCGGTTAAATCATGGTACTTCCGGGGCAATCCCGAGCCCCGATTTGTATAAACTTGATCGTCTATTAATTTTAACGCTCAGCATTGTAAATCGCTTAAGGGGATTTGACCCCGATTTGAGGAAAAGTGGATCCACGCGTACATCGGATGATAAATTTTAATTTAATTGCAAGCGAGTTATTCCGGAATACATCCACACGACTTTACGAAGCGTTAAATTCTAATGTATATATCTCTCTCTCTCTCTCTCTCTCACTCGCACGCTCTCGCTATCTAAGCTAAACCAAAAAGGTTATTGGCTGCAAAGTAAGAGGATAAAACGATGAGTTTGAGTGTAAGGAATGCTGGCTGTCGAGGCGTCGCACGTGAAAGCCGCGATCTTTGCATTTAGGGAACGGAACTCGGCTCCCGCGGGACGCCTGCAGATCGGGGGTTATTGGGGCGAATGAAGAGAGAAGAAGAAGAAGAAGAAGAAGAAGAAGAAGAAGAAGATATAGAAGAATCTCCCTCACCGTGGACTGGAGCCTGTCGCCGGTCGTGTTGCAGTTATCGCTGAAGGAAAATACCTTGGAGTCGACGTTCAGGGCCTGTATGAAATTGATAAAAAATCTTATCATCAAGTCATTGGACGTCAGGGATGTAATAATTAATATCCGGTTGGGCGTAATTGACGCCCTCGTCCCTTACCATCATGGTTAGCCAAATGCTGAATAATACTTGGAATCCATTGTATAGTATTATAACGGCTTTCAGCTCGAAGGCTGGCCTCTTTTCCATCATTTTCGGGCCGATCTTCAGGACGAAAGTCAAGTAGGCGCCGAGTATTAGGAGGAGGGGCTTAGGCGAGCCCATCAGCAGCCACGAATCCACCATGGGATCTGTATTCAAAGAGGAAATTTAAAATTAAAGCGGTTAAGCGGTAAAACCGAAGGGACGTACGTTCTCTAATGCATATAATATGTATTCGAGTAACGTAACGACGTGTGCTCGTGAACACCTTCGCCTTAAATAAAACAATTAGGGACCCGATGACTGACTGCATGCACACATGTATCCTGGAATGTACGGTAATTTATGGAAACGTAAACGTACCGCGATGACTCTAGGGTATTCGTAATAAAATCATAAAAAGCCTGCATCTCTGCGTTGCTCCCGTGCACGCACGACTCGCTCACCGTGTACTATTATTATTGTTATTATAATAATAAAGACATTATCGATTTCACGCTCGTTTCACGCTCGTTTCACGCCCTCGATCCCACAAGGGTAGTCTATGGGGGGGGGGGGAGGTTATAAACTATTACTTAATAAATTACAAAGCCGTAGTTAGTTATTTGCGTACAATTTGCTTACGTAATTAAATGTATTAAATCGTATCGTGCGCGCGCGCGCGCTAATGATCGGCGAAAAGAAAATTTTACGGCTCCTAGGGGAATAAAACCCGCGTTATGTATAATAATAGACCCGATGCTTTTTATTGTATCTTCTTTACTATCTCGCTCCGCGTTTTGATTTATGATTTACAGCAGTCGGGTAGAGCTGTTTGGCTCGCCCCGCGGATGATGCGGATGATGTACCGAGCAACGCGGCCTGTGAATTACATGAATATGTTGTTTTTTTTTTTTTACCAATGCGTCAACGTACTGCGCGAAAGTATAAATAAAATACCTTGCATCTTACGTGTTGTCGGTACAATAATACAATCGTTATGTATTAGGTACGTATTAATTTATTCCGCCAATCCGGGCGTCAATTAATCCTAACCCGATCGATTATCCTCAGTATACGAGGGAATATAAGATTCATTGTTACAAATCATATATATTATATATTTATGTATATATATATTTTCCGCATTGAAGTTGAATAAGTACGTTATGTAGCAGTTGTTGGGTTTACGATTCCTTTTCATTTGCAGGCACCCGTGAATGCTGTTAAGCTTTTATTTTCCGCGTAAGCACATTCCACCCTTTTCCACAACGAGTGGACGCGTACGCGAGACACTTACTTGAGAATAATTTACAAGGATAATCGGGTAACCTGTCGGGAATATTTAAAAATCTTACTTATTAACGTAATGTCGAATATTTCATTGAACCTCGTAAACAACGACTTGTAACGTTTACTTCGTCGGTTAGCAACAACGGCAACAACAACGGCAACAACAACGATGATTCGATAGTACAAGGAAGAAAACGCATTAGGAATTTCAAGAAAATCGTATTATTTAAATGATGTCAGAAAGCGGCGCTTTAAATAATCAATACATGCTCAATGTCCACCGGTGATTTTTATAATGCATACAGATGGCGTGCAAACGTATCCAATGCCATAAGCGGCAGTTGCATTAGTTTTAATTAGTCGAGCGAGTGTCGGGGAGATGAGGCCAACAACGAGGAACGCTCGCTAAGTACGTCCAGGCTACTACAACGAAGAGTTATTTTTATTTATTTTTGCTTTCGGTTTTTTTGTTTTCGTTTTAAACAGATTGGCTTTGCCGGTGAAGTTCAAAGGGTTCAAGTTAAATCGTTGCGGCTCGATACGTCGCAGGCAATCCCTTGTATGCGTGTACGTAAACAAATACAGCAGCCGAAGAAACGGAACGCGTTCGTTGAAAACGAGCGTGAGGGGGGCTTGGGGCGGGGTGGGGGGATAGGCTAAGAATTTCCTCCGGGTTTCCCGGGCAATAAAACGAATCTACGAACGTTGAAACGTGGAACGCCGAATAAATGAATCCCCAATGGCTCGGCCCGTATTGCCAAGCGATGCGAGGCCCCGATGAATTTCGGCGCTCGGGCGCATGCGCGCCACGTTATCCCGTTCAGTAAAACAGGTGACCCGGTTCGACTCCACATGTGTCCGGCAGGCCCCGGCAGCCCTAACGACGCACGGGGACGCACGGGGACGTACGGGGACGTACGGGGACGCACGCGGACATACGGACGTACGTACGTACGGACGCCGCGACTCGAGACCCGTTTGCCGCTTCCATCCTCCTCCTCCTCCTCCTCCTCCACCTCCACCTCCTCCCGCGGCCACCGTCCGGTGGGAGAGGATACGGCGGCGGGGAGGTGAGGCGGGGCGCGCGGGCGCGCCCGCGCGCCTCACCATGGCCGATGCGTCGGATTTTTCGGTGAAACTTGGGCGGATTTTTCGAAACCGGCGACCCGGGCTGCCCAGGAGATGACCGCTGGCCGATCACGAGCTCGCTTTTCGCGACAATTCGCTTTTTATTGGGTCAAGGAGTGCTTTCTGCTGGCTGTAGGCTATTTCAAAAGCTATCTCCAGCCGTTTTGTAATACAGCCGATGAATTTAATTACGCGTGCCAGTTTTTACGTGGTTTTGTTTGCTTTTCGTCCTCTTCGTCGTCTTCGTCGTCTTCGTCGTCGTCTTAGTCGTCGTCATCGACTTAGTCGTCGTCGTTCCGCGACAGTTGCGAAAAAATTTCTCTCTCTCTCTCTCTCTCTTTTTTAACGCCTCGATGCCCCTAACGGAATATTTTAACGCCCCCGATCGCCGTCCCCCTCCGTGCGACGCGATCGGCGACCGATTTTTTTACCTTCAGGATACATTTTATTCTCTTTCGTTCATTTTCGTTTTCTTTTCTTTTATTCGCGTGGCCGATTACTCGGCGGGAGCGTTCGGTCGTCGGCCCGATACTTCCTTAACAAGCCCGCGCCCGCTTTTATTTAGCCGATAGCCGGCGTTCCGCCGACCGAACGCTCCCGCCGCCAACTCCATTCCTTCCTCGGCCTTTTGATTCGTTTTACGGTTTTCATTTATAAATTTTTAATCCTAATCTTCGTTAATGTACTGACCTCTTTAAATATTTAATTTCCTAGAGAAAGTTGAAAAATCGTAATAGACTTTGCCTGGAATTTTATGGGGATAATTATTTGATTTTTTTCTTCTTCCTTTTTTCTTCCTTTTCTTTCCTTTTTTCATTCGTTCGTTCGTTCGTTCGTTCGTTCCTTTTTACTTTTATGTCATTTATTTACACTGGACTCTCTCTCTCTCTCTCTCCGTCTCTCTCTCCGTCTCTCCGCGAGCTCTTCCCTAATTGTTTATAAGAAAATCTGATCGAAAGAAAGTACGAGACGTACGAACGTCACGTCCCGTACAATTCCCATGGAGATAAAGTACAAACGTTTCTCCAACCTGTCATTCAACGACGTCGTGCCGATTTGCATTAAAAACAATAAAAAGAATTAAAAAAAAAAAAGTACGAGACAGCAAACTTGGTTAACAAAACGAAACGACGAAGCAGAGCCGCACATTAGTTTAAAACTGACTTGGACCTTTTTTTTTCCGTTTCTTTTCTTTTCTTTTCTTTTCTTTTTTTTTCTTTTTTTTTTAATGGCTACGTAAGTAACGTTTTCTTTTTTTTTTCTTATACTTTGGGAATATATTGCTTTTGATTTACCAATTTCTGACACGTACGAAATGCCATTAATGTATTTCGGCAAGAAAAATTTTTAAGCCTTAGAGAAGGTATTTATCGCGTGTCAATATTCGCCGTGAGCTTCGTCTCTTTTCACTCGTTCTACGCTTCTCTCTCTCTCTCTCTCTTTATTTTTTTTTCTTCCCCCCATAACACTTTTCAAAGACATGTCTTACGTTTTACATTGAAAAACGATGTCTTTGGAACTTTTCGGGCATGGCTCCCATGCGCACTAAACTCTAAGGCCACTTTATTAACATATTTTATTATTATATAGTCCATAGATAATTTTTACCTTTATTCGACTCCAGGATCTCATTGTAATTACTAACGACATGGCCAATTATGCTCGCCATTCTTCCAATCTTCCTCCTTCGGGTCCTTTATCAATGATACTCTGAAAAGTAATTCGTTATTATTTTGTCTGTTTGTTTCTTATTTTTATTTATTTTTTTTTTATTTTTTAAAAAAGGTCGATTTAGTACCAAATCATTAGAAAATGTACATTATTTTCAAGGACATACATACGTATAGTCTTGCAGAGTTATCAAGCACAAGGAATCTCAAATATTTAAGTAGATTTACTTTATGGCCCGTAATGCGATATGGAATTTTCTCGCTAATGCATCTAGCCGTTCCTCTATCATTCCTATACGTGAGAGTAGTTTTCTAATGAAATTGCGAATGAAGAGTTTTCGAATAGCAAATTTAATGAAGAAGAAACGTACAAGGCATAGTAACAGGACCTCGTAATCCAACTGAGGATGTATTCAAGATCTGTCGTTTGAGATGTTGAACATTTTGTATAAACTCTCGACGTACGTATACTGCGTAGCATTAATATAAAGTATTTTTATTGTATAAATGAATTTTCTAACTTCTATCGGCGAGTTTATGCACGAGGCGTTAGACAAATAACGTCGCTGTCTAATAACATATTAATTTCTGTATTTAGATAAATTTGTGAAAAATATTTTCAGAGCCAATAATAATGGACGAATCATAGGAAATCACTATGTATATATATATATACGTGTGCATATGTATGCATATATAAAGAGGAAGAAAAAGAAGAAGCTATTGGATTGATAGAGATTAGCGGAGGCACTCTACTTTCGAATGAAATAAATGGCCTGATTCAATGACAGCGTATGCTCTCTTATGATGTATTTCTTAATTATATTTATCGTTTTAAGAAAGGAAGTAATAACGGGACGTAGTGTTAGCTTTTGTTCCGTAAAAGCCATATTAATTTATACGATTCGGTGATATTGAATCGAGGACGTTTAGGAATTCGTTGACTTGTATGGATGAAAATTTGTCGATAAGCGCTCGGATGATTAAAATGTTATTGTCCGCCTAGGATGCCGATGATAAATTTTACAGTCGCGCGATCGATTGCGCCTCGCGCACTACGTCTTACCGAGAGTAATAATTGACAAATAACTAGCTGCGAGAGGTGCGTGCCGATTGCCTCCAGGACTCTGTGCCGACATCTCCGTACTGCTGACCTCCGTAATGCATAGGTAGTACAGGGACGACAACAACAAGGTCTGACCTGGGCTCTGACCGGGGCGAAAAGAGGGTGGGCGGTCGTGCGGTCGTGCGGGAGAGGGCGGGAGAGGGCGGGAGAGAGAGAGAGAGAGAGAGAGAGGACCGAGCGGGAGTGTATAAAGCGATACGAGAGAAGTAGTAGTACCTGGTGTATCGGCGAGGAAGCCGAGAATTAACCGGCGTCCAGATTTCCGGGTGGAGATGTATGGAGCTGCTGGAGTGCAAGCGAATGGATGAACCAAGTGCGTATCAAAAACTGACGGTTTTAAGAGACACCGGTCAGAAAGCCCAAGACCCACCAGTTACTGCTAATTGGAGGGGGTAAACTTCTGGATCCGTGATCCCCACCACCACGCCGTCACTTTTACATCAAGTTTAATATTGTTATTTGCCACCACGTATTCTTTATAGTTTCAATTTTCCCAAACGCTCGTCGCTTACAATAAAACGATATTAGATTTTTTTTTTCTTTTCTTTTCTTTCTTCGTCTTCTTCTACTTCTTCGTCTTCTACTTCTACTTCTACTTCTTCTTCTTCTTCATTTTTTTATTATATATTTTTTGTTTCTTTCTTCTAAAGCTCCTCATTGTAATGCCCAAGTTTCGTATTCCAAAGAATCTGAAACAACGAATCACAGTTACCGTTAGCTCGATCTTTTCACGCACACGAGCTTCCAATGCTTAGATACAATTAATACAACGATTCATAGATTTCTTCAGCTATTCAGTACATTATTTATACGTTTATAATTTATAATTTATAATTTATATCTTTCTTCTTCTTCTTCTTCTTCTTTTTTTTTATATCTTAATCGGAACATTAATCGGACTTTGCTATCTATTTCTATTCTCACTGAAAATATTTAAATAATAAACCGTAACGTTTCGCTTTTAATAATTAAATATAAAATTTCTCGCAATCGCATGCTAGTTAACGTTATTTCTCAAGCCTTTGGAATTACAAAGGAATTATAAAACCATAAATCAATATATATATAGTTTTATATTGTTTTTATTTTATTTTATTTATTTATTTTTTTTTAATTTCCTCAATAACATTTTCTTATCATTCGATTCTGCTTAGCTATTATTGAGGCGCTATTTTCAAAATCGAATTCCAATGAATATTATAAACTACGAGGGTTTGTTTCACAATATCACAAGCCAAGTAACCTGAATTCGTTTAACATTCAAAAGTCATGTATTCCTTTATCTTCATTCGAAGTTTTTTCGTCTATAGGATTGATTTCGATTACAACGCCACGATAGTTATTTATTATTACATAAATTATAAATCGTACGAATTGGCAAGCAATTCGGGCTCGGGCTTTGCGAATTAACCATTGAATTGCCGGGAGGAAGAGCGCGGTGCCGGTAGTAAACAAATAAATGAGTAAATAAAAATCGCAAAGTATCGTCGACTGGGCTTTTATAATTTCCGTAATAATACCTGCTTGAAGAATATTATTATTATCAATGCTAGCGGAGATAATGCGAGCGCTTATGAGTTATTAAAAAAAAAAATCCATACATTTTTAATGGTAGTGTGAATAAATTAGTGACGTAAGGGAATTTTCAATACCGATGCACGCACGTCTACATATATAAATAAATTAAAATTAATATATATAGATATATAAGGATTGAGAAGTGAGAACGGGCTAGGAATATTAATAAATATCTAGGCGCTCATTGTTTTGAGCTTCGCTACTTACGGAGATATATCATAGACGAGCGTCCGATCACTTGACGCGCGCGTGCATAGAGAGAGAGAGAGAGAGAGAGGCGGGGAGGGAAATTTCATTCGGAGGCTCGAGGGTTGCGAACTCTCTCGCGGCTTCCGTTAATTTCCTGTCGACGTCGGATCAAGGAATCGAGGATCGAGGTGCAGTGCTCGCCGCCTCGGTGATTTTCCTTTCACGATTTCCTTACTTTGGTCTTTATGCGGATGCTGCCGCCACTTCTACTGACATTGATACTCTCCTCCAACTCTAAAATCCAACTTAACGTCTTAGCTGGTGAAAAAAAAAAAAAAGTCTAACGCGGAACTCGCGTCCTTCGTTCGGCAAGCGCAAAAGCGCAGCTCGCTCGGCTCGTTTGTTTAAAACGAATTCAGCCCATTATACGCTCGAGGCCCGTCAACATCATTATACGGAAACGCAGGCGCGCGCGCGCGCGCATCTCTTTGACATCTAGTTACGGCTATTCTTTTACATTCCTGACTACTTCGAGCACGTAATTATTAATGCGACGTTTTGTCGCCTCGTAGTTGCGCCAAAGCGATCCGGGCAATTATAGATATTGTGCTTTTTTTCATAAATACAATGTAATTATGATTTTTTTTTTTTTTTTTTTTTTTTTTTGAAAGTATTAGAAGAACGCGCGCGTCGGGGTCACGAAGTCGTAAGTATTTCGATTAACAACAACGAGGCCTCGCGAGTGAAGAGTCAACTTCAGCGACCCCGGTGATTTGTGATGAATTATTATAGATGGATAAGCGTTAGATCGCGAGTCAGATCGGCGTTTCGCCAAAGTGGTTCAAAGCCCAATACGATCTTGAGCTTCGGTATCTACTTTAAAAAAACGGCCGCGTAATTAATAATCCGGAAGTATGGCGGGGAGGAGGGATATATGAAAAACAAGGTTACTAGCTCGCTCTTTCAGATGCAAATTCCCATCGAGTATCGCGAGCACTTCAACATTAGGTACAAAAAACAAGTAGGGTAGAACGAGAAACTTGTTTATTCTATGAGGAATGGAAAAAAAAAGAAAAGAAAAGTTCAAAATTATTAATCATTCGGTTAGATAGCGAGATGGATAGATAGATATCGCGATAGATAGATAGATAGATGGATATTTGCGCGCGCGTACGTGTGGATGTTGTATGCGAGTGAATATACGTATATATATATATATTAATAATTCAGATTGTCGGCTGAAAGTAAAAATAGTGAATATTCGAAATACTGCAGGTCATAGAGATTTATTGGCGCGGGGGGAGGGGGGAAGGGTGGACGAAGGCTTGGAATACGTAGGAGCGGATAGCGTTTAATTCGTGGCGGGAGGCCGAGCTCGGAAACAAAAAAACTGCTCAAGTCGCGACTCGTAAGAACGGTTATCCAAAATAAGTCAGACGTCGAAGGCTCAATTCTATCAATTTCGGCAATCAATACTTTATTACTCGCCATTTATTAAACCGAGACTCTGAAGAAAATTGCAAGTTATTTATTTTTATTATTATGTACATATAATAGCATTGTTCTACTTAAAACCGAAAGCTTATAAAGAAGAAAAGAAAAGAAGAAAAAACAGAAAAAAAAATCATGAAATTTACATTCTCATTGAATAAACTAATAAACGCGGATAATCCAGATATCTGAATATTCGATAAATTGATTGTCTCTATTCGGCTTTCTATTGTACGTGAACGCGTACGTGAACGCGTACTCGAGGCATTATTAAGGAAAACCATTGGAGACCGGGGCGGCTCGGTGGAGCTTCTTCTTGTCTATAAATGTCGTGACGTCGGTAGCCAAGCTACGTAGCACGAGCTTATTTTTGTATAAATTACCGGTCTTAAATAATTAATTATTATCATTGGCATTATACGTGACGTTGAATTTTTCAAAGCTTTTTTTTTTTATTCTCATAATGGCAAAATAGTCCGCGAGTCATCTGAGAAAAATAAATTAAATGTTACGCTGTTTTAGAATTCGCGCGTAAAATTTATGCTCGTGTATGGGGGGGGAAAAAAAGGCTTATTAAAATTGGAACGGATATTATTGTTTCAACGAAATTCCTTGCCTCCTGTACTTTCTTCTTCTTCTTCCTCCTCGTTTTTCTTTTCTTTTTATAGATACTCATAAACGTATAGAATGAATGGCGAACCAGTTAAAGATCATTAATCGGAATAGACAATAATATAATAGTTATTTGCAAGCACTCTTGATAATTCCTAAGGTTTTTTTATTGTTTTTGTTTTTGTTTTTTTTTTCTCATTCAATATATATATATATATATATGTATATTGTAGACGTTTAAAAATGTTAGTGACGTGGAGTTTTGTACGGAGGATGATTCGCAATACATCACGATAAATAATAAACCAAGTTGTAAATTAAAAAAGTATCATTAGCTCCAAGCGTATTCTTAATTGTCATACCGAAATCAAATGATGATAATATTTCGTTATAATAAATCGGAGCTGCTCGAAAGGTCTTTAGGTCTTTAAATTCACGTTATTACGCTCTTACGTATGCGACATAGCGCGCAGATAAAGTAGTAAAAGTAGTAAAAGTATCGGTCAATAAATACAAAATTGCTAAACAGCTTTAAGTTTGGTCGGCGGCATGCTTGACAATTTAATGTATTTTGCGTAAGCCGATTGCAGTTGCCTAAAATCCCAGATGAATCCATAACCTTTGTTTCGAAACTATTTCTTACTCATTTGGGATGAAGAAACGGGATTTTCGGTTGTAACATCGGTTTTTTTTTAAAAAAATATATCTCTGATTTCCGAAAACTAAAAGACATTCATTGAAAACATTATTCGTTATTCGTTATTTATCATTCGTTATTTATCATTCGTTATTTATTATTATTCTCGAGGTTTGGAGAGAGAGAGAGAGAGAGAGAAAGTGCACATTACTGAAGTCAATTGAATTATAGGGGAATTGTGTAATAACCGTAGTAATTGAGTGAGGCGACCGACTCACACGAATCCACGTATTTTCGTATTATCGTTTTTCGAATAGAAACGTTTACGGAAAAGCAGAAAAAAAAAACAGCCTCGCGCTCGTGCGCTTACATTGTCATTTACAAATAAATCAAGACGTTGACTCCATGAGGAAACGGACACGCGAGCCTATAAAAATCAAGTTAAAACATTGTTATTGTTATTGTTGTTGTTATTGTTATTGTTGTTGTTATTATTAACCGAGTGATTAACGATATATGTTGGTTAAATTGAGAGGAACGAGGAGAAAGGGTTAAACTAGCGCGTCGTTGCTTATTACGTGCGGCATCATAAATATACTTCATTGAATAGTTAATCCGAGCTACGGCTCAGTATTCCGTAAATTTATACATTATATTTGAGAAATATGTATTTGAAAGAAAGATCGACTCACGATAAAGCATACCCTTACGTACTCGTGAATATTTAAATCGCGTTCCACATTTGTTATTAACGATTGCTGACGTATGCGTAATACAATGAAATTCACTAGCATTATAAGCGAATTTTTCTCTCTCTCCCCTCTCTCTCTCTCTCTCGCTCACTCATTTCTTCACTTTCTATTTTTTTTTTTTTTTTTATTGATAAAAAATTCCTGCGCAATATTCGAATCTTCGTCAAATTTGCATAGAATAGATAAGCGTATTCGGATAAAGTGACGCATCGCTCGGTACTTAAGCTCTGCTTTTGCTGCGTCCGCTGCGTGAATCCGATAAACTATAATTATTTGCAATAGCACGACTACGAGAGCAGTCTCGTTTATTGATATGCATATTCCAGAGACGTGCAAGTAAGTGCCCGTTTAAATACACGTTCCCCCCACCATCTCGCGCTCATTTTTTTTTTTTTTTTTTTCCCCCATCCCCGATAATACTCGTCACTACGTGTTTCCTTTAGTCTCTCTTCATCGTTCAGAGGCCTTACAAATACGACGAAATCACTAAATAAAATAACGCACCCGCGCGAATGTCATTTTCTAAATGATTCGAAAAAGGGGGGGAGAGTCGCCCATTTAAAACCATTTAATTATTCTCGATAAAGCAGGTTAGCATTTTCGTATTATTTCCCGAACGTTAGACGCGGCACGTCACTCGCAATCATCTTTGTTCATAACAATTGTGACAGTTAACCGGTTAATTACGAGTACGAATTGTGATACTGTGAATTTTTATTTTGTGTTACGTGTAAATGTCATCACGTACTTTCGGACGAATGTAATTGGCCCTTTACGAAAGCATGCAATGTAACGAAGCTTTTTTATCCGGTAAGCTTGGCGAATAATACCGTAATAACGTTATCCGTTGTCACGAGTCGGTTATTCCGTAGAACAACCCTTTGGCAATGTATCGGCAAACATCCGATTAATCCGATGGGATCTAACGAACCTGTCTGTCTGTTTAAGCAAAGCTGTTCTACGTAATAATAATTACGTAGGAATACTGCGTATAGGAAACGATAGCGATTCAAGGTAAAGCATGAAATGGTCCGTACGAGGCCGTCGTTTATGCTTCGATAAAATTAGGAATCGGAATACATATTTATATTACGTGAGTATAGAAATTGGTATTTCCGATTTATTGGGCATAGAGTAGATTCTCTCTCTATACGAGCTCTTGACTCCCTACGTGATTCACGTATTTAAGTATACGACGTGAAAAAAGGGCTTTTCCTTCGTAAACGATCGAGTGAATTTAAAATTTTTCCATAGGTTTTGTCATAGGAAGTAAAGTTTTTCAATATACGTACTTATGCCGTGTACTTGTGCATGTGTATGCATAGGTAAAGGAGGAGGCGCGAAGAGAACGTTCGAGACGAAATGTTCTTACGAGTGCAAATATGGGTCTTGACGAGGACGCGGAGGGCTGGCTATAAGTGCATTTTGTATGCAGCGGAACGTTGGTCGTCGGCGGCGTGTATCCGTGGTGGTTAATAATGCACTCGCAGGACAACATTAGTTATTTAGCAATGATTGATAACTTTATGGTGTTTAAGACGGGGAACGTAAAACAGGTTTGGTATTTGTGTAAGCGAAGGCGTAAAATCGCTCCGATCGTAAGAAGAGAGCGAAGCAGCTGAGAGATACTGTACGCCAGTGGATGTGAACGTAGAGAGAGAGAGAGAGAGAGGGAGAGGGATGGGGAGAGAGAGGGAGAGAGAGAGAGAAAGGGAGTAACGGCACCTGCCAGCGAAGACGAACGGGATTTGTTACAGACAAACACGTTTAACTTATCGGCTGCTTCTATATCTCCGAAAATGTAGGCGAAGTTTACCACCGCAGCGTCGCTCGCGGCTCCTTCGAGAGAGAGGGAGGGAGAGAGGGAGAGAGGAGAGAGAGAGAGAGAGAGAGAGAAAAAGTGGGTCGTGCCTTACAACCGGACTTTCTTCATCCAGCAACGCGTGATCGTTTCCCTCCTCCTCCTCCTCCTCCTCCTCCTCCTTTTCGATGACATTCACTAAAATCATTGTGTCAGATTCCTACCGAGTCTCTCTCTCTCTCTCTCTCTCCCCCCCTCTCCCTCTCTCTCTCTCGATCTCTATCTCGCTTGAGCCTCTAAGCCGAGGGATTACTTAATTCAAAAGATCCGCGAAATCACCTCGGAACCACTGGCCGATAAAAAGGGAAGAATTCTTATCACCACCTACCTGCTTTGACTCCCCCCCCCCTTTGTTATTAACCCGTCCTTCCATCCTTCCGTCCTTCCGTCCTTCCTTCCTTTCTCTTTTTCTCTTCTTCTCGGCGACTCCGTCCGTACGAATCCAATGATTTGACGGGCCGAGCGCCGCCCAAGCTGCATCGCTAATAATAATTCATTAAACGATCTATATAATCTCGTGTGCGCGGCTGCGAGGGGCGGAGAGGGGGAGGGGGGCGGGACCGATTACATTTTGGCAAAAAGAAGAAAAAAAAGAAGAAAAAAAAAACGGTCGTTAATTTTTTTGCGAAAGTGATCGCCGACTATCCTATATTACTTTAACGAGTCGCTGAAAAGAATTTCCCCTTTTTCTTTACTCAAAGCGCCTATTTAGATAAATCATAAGAAAGTCATTTGCGGGCTTCTTATGCCCGTAGCCGCATCACTTTGGCTCCTTTACTGCCATTGGAAATTAATATCGAAAGTTCCAATACCTTCGCATACCTTACCGTTCTATTCCGTTCTATTCCGTTCTCATGACTTTCTTCTTCTTCTTCTTCTTCTTCTTCTTCTTCTTCTTTTTGCTCTTCCATCTCCTTCTTACAATCGATCGGATTACCTAAAAATTCTGGATCGCGTGCACCCGGATTTCCAATTCCAACGTGCGCTATTCACGCGACGCAAGGACTCTACTTGGGACATTATATACATATATATAGATATATATTACGTCGATCCTTAACTTATTGTCCTAAGGATCAGCAAAGTTTCTAGTTCCGATTAGCCGAAGCCTGAATTTTATTGGAGTCGAGTCTCTCGATCCTTACAATACAACCTTTATTTTTCCTTTAGCTTAATATATCGGCGATCAATCAGTGAGTCTAATTAAAATAGATATTGCCTGCAACAAGAAATTCTTGGCTTTTAAAACTCCATTCTCGTTTATTTCTCATTTTAGAACTTTCTATGCGCACGATCTTTTTTTTACTAATAAAGTTGGAGCCACTTAATAATTTATGATTCATAATAGTAGGTCGCGAGATAATCCTGCCTTTAATGCTTCCTTCAAACGTTTTCGAACATTTTCTCAAAAAAAAAAAAAAAAAAAAAAAAACAACAAATACGTGTGAAAGTTTAAGCTCGTGTTTGTTTATGCATTAATATTTAATAAGCCCGCATTCGTTCGGTAAGGTTAGTTAGACGCTCAATTCGAACAATCGCCTCCCGTCTATACAGTAAATCTGCATAATTTCACAAAAACTCTACGACACTTTATCTCTTTATTTTACTCCGCTAATTCTGATAATAAATAATTAGCCGTACGACGGCTAAACTAAAAACCAAATTCCTCGCTATAACTAACAAAAGCAATAAATGTAATTAAAGGCAACGGTAATAGTCACTTACATGAACGCGCGCATACATCGACGCAAAGGTTACGTATGAAGGTAAATATGAAGAAAGTAGAAGAAGAAGAAGAAGAAGCGAAAAGAAGTTTTAGACTTCAACGAGAATTTTAATATCGCGTAGTACGTTTACGTAGTCCCTGAATCCTATTTGGCAACAAGCAGCAAAGCCGGACGATACACAAGACAATAATCATAATAAAATCAATGAGCAATTGGTATTATTAAATTGTCGCGAGGATTTTAATGATTTGGATTTTTATTGGCATTGGTCGGTGTTGTCCCTGGTCCCTGGTCCCTGGTCCCTGTCGGTGCCCGGATCGTAATATAAAACTCTTGCTTCGAAAGTGAAAAATGAGATTCTTTTTCATTTAAAATGGCGGGGGCATTGATATTTGAATTGAAGAGCGGAGGACGCGTTGGTTGCGGACGGTCCGGACGGTTTACTCTTTTTTTTTTTTTTTTTTTTTTTACAAGCACACGAAAGCTTTGCCGGCGGCCTACCGCCTTCCTCTACGCACATACACGTACACGTAAAGAAAGTCTTTGAGATCGCGCTCTGCTGCCCACAGGCAGGGTACTCGAATCGCTTTATCAGTCAGTCAGCCAGTCAGTCAGACCCAAAGACTTGTTAGCTCGTTTTTCGTTATGATTATGCTGGACGTCGAGGCCAGTATATATATATATATAAAAGTACCGAGAGCAGCGAATTCGTTCTCTTACGCTCTACTTGCGCCGCTGACCCGACCACAACTCCTTCAATATCCTCTATAATTATACATTATTGGGACGCCGGACTTGGCCCAAGCTCGATAAGTCATCATTTTGCAATTATCCTCGTTTACCTAACCGAGAAGACGTAAGAAGTCGCCATTCTCTCTCCCCATTAACCACAAAAGCTACGCTCGCGGCAGATATTTTTTTCTTAAATTCAGAGTCACGCTCTTAACCTCGGCTATTTTGAACGTGTTTTTTTTAATCCCCATCGAATAGAGGAATAAAAGCCCTTATAATAACCGGTACGGTACGTTCGGCTGCTTAATTGTCAGGATATCGATAAGGAAGGGATAATAATTTAAGGGAGGGATTAATTGTTTTTTTTTTCTTTGTTTTTTTTCTTCTTCTCTGGCCGTTTACAGCTCGTTTGCATAAATTAGAAGAGGTAATATTCGTTTATGCGGGCGAATTTAGGCGAATCGAGTACGCGCGATCAACGGGGCGATTTACTACCTCTCCCGACGACTCGAGATTTCCCTTTCTTTTTAATGCAAAACCCGGTAATTCCTCAGCCCGTCTACCTAAGCGGTGCGGCCAATATATCGAGCAACCTCGAGTCATACCATGGAACGGAAATAATTAAAGAATGCGGACGTACGAGGCTCACGGCGAACCGAACGCTTGTTTATGCGAGGAGTGTAGGGTGACGCCGTGCGTGCGTGAGTGCGTGAGTGCGTGAGTGAGCGGGGCGTGAGTGAGAGAGAGAGAGAGAGGGCGGGCGGGTGGCTATATGGGTATCGAGTGTCGGGCAGAAGCGCAAGTTTCCATTGTCATTGACGCGTCTCGCGTCATTCCATTCATTGGGCTTATAAACGCTTCGGTCGCGGTACCTTCGAAAAAATTTTTTGGGCCCCGGGGGCCGCTCATCGATAATATAATATATAATCAGCGCATCGGGGGGGGGAGAGGGTCGGATCGCATAGCCGCCGACATTCCATTAGCCTCTGCCATTTAATGACGCTTGACATTACCTTCGACTCGCCGACGACATAAGAATATAATCGACTCGGGGAAATAAGTGACCAAGAGACTCTCTGGCCTAAATACGAACGGACTCGTTTACTTGTACTATTTCTCTTACCTCCTACGTATCCAATCGCCTTTTCCTCTTACGCGCGTTATCGCCAATCTCGACGAGCACGAAACCGAACACGAGCACGGCCGATTTGCTAACTAATAGGGTAATCATAATAATAATAATAATAATAATAGTCTCCGGTTTATTGCTCGGATGCCCATCGGATGTTGTTCGATGGACTATTTGTCACGGAATTTGTTTTTTTAAAAAAAAAAAAAAAAATGCATTTTCACGCAAAGGAGTTTTCCCCATTAGCCGACGACTTTCTATGCAAAAAAGCGTGAAAAAAAGGGGGGATAAAAGAAAAGAAAAGTAAAGAAAAGTAAAAGAAAAAAAAAGGAAAGAGTCTGCGCGGGTCGCGTTTAATGAATTAACCAGCACGTCCGTGATTATTAGATTATTATTATTATTATTATAGGCTGCCTTTATTACGGGTTGTAAAGTACTACTGAAATAATTACATTGCCATGGGCAAGGAATTTTCCAAGCTATAATGATTATAAAATTCATGGCTTTACTTCTTCATCTATTTACTCGCTAACCTCTAATTTCTGTGCCATTACGACCGTTTTTGTTTTGTTTTTTTTTGTTTTTGTTTTTGTGCACTAACTCAAATTGAATTGTCGTTATATTAATAAGTTATATTATTAATACGGTCGTTACGTGTCATTTAGCCGAGAATTCGCGTAAATCAATGCTCGGCTTGTTAAGATTCTCCTGACTTTTTCATTTTGATAGTCTGCCTAAATCTTGATAAATCTTGTAATGAATTTCATTAGATCAGAGGCGAGAACGAAGCCACGTGAGTAAATGATTTTCGTAACATTTTGTATGTATCATTGCCGACTATGACTTATAATGACGTACGTATAATGTATGCCAATAACCCCTCGATCGAGCTACACTTTATTATATCCCATACATTCTATGGAAGATCTCCTTGAATTTTCCATAGAAAACACGCGTGTTCTAAGCTCACAATAACCATGGATACGCTCGCCAAATATCTTTATTAACTAGCTAAAGCTCGTGTTAGAGTAGTAATAACAATAATGGGTAAATTGACACTTCCCATATGCCGCTTACACACGTAACTTATTATAATGAATCAAAAAAAAAAAAAAATCTGACTCCGAAGGTATTACAACAAAACGAATTGGTAAACTTTATTACCGATTTGTATAACCCTGGAAATCGATTTCTCGTCCATCATCAGAAAGAATCATCGCAACAAAAAATCTCATTTCTCTCGATTATAATTCTTTTGTCTTGGATGTTTAATTGATTTCATCGGGGGCCTTGGAGTTACAAATTATCGTATTAATTAATTATAAATGACAATCACAGCTCAGTTTCAATAAAAACTTTTATTTCTTTTATAATAATTTGCAAATGAATTCAGTGATCAAGTAATTTAATAACGACTACAACAACAACAACAATAATAATAATAATTATTATTATTATTATTAATAATAATAATGATAATGATAATAATAATAATCCGTAAATGCAAGATTAGTTTAATGTTAAGTACATTGGTTCCGGAAGAGGCGTAGAATTCAATAAGCATTATTTATTCTTAAAAATCATGAGGTAATTGAAGTACGTGAGGTTATCGGGGTCATTGTTCTGCGGCACCGTGGGGCGAACTTAACGAAATTTTAAGGAAACGCTCGAGTGACACAATTGACGCGAATTATACATTATATTTTTTTTTTTGCTCAACTACGTACGTGCGTGCGTGCGCGTTTATTATTATTATTATTATTATCGTGCCTTTTATAAGCAAATATATATATTGTATTTAAATTCGGCCGGCCGACGTTGTTTATAAATAACGACTCATTGCAAATACTTATTTTAAAAAAAGGCGTACGAGGGGCGGAGGGGATGGGGGCAGGTAAAACACTGGGCTCATTTTACATTTATAAGGATATCCTGCGGAGCCGCGTGTGACTATGACGGATTTCTATTACGTATTAATCTGCGGGTCGTGGCGAATCCTCGGTGATCCTCCTCCCACGCGTTCACGATCGAATGAACGTTCGACGAAATGCAGGGAGCTGGCCGGCTCTTTTAATCGCAGGATCGAGTCGAATAAGTAACGACGCGAGCCTTTACTCGTCGCTGACTTTCTTCGGCGACTTCTTGACGTAGGTCTTGTAATAAAAGTCACCGAAGAGAATGATCATGAAGAAGTTCTGGGGTATCATGATGGCGGCCGGCCAGCGTGGATAGGCGCACTCCTTCATCCAAATCAGCCGGGAAAAGTGAAATATCAGATAAACGAATTGGACGAGCTGCAGCTGCGTTATGTAGATCTTCCACCAAGGCTTGAATATCTTCAGCGACATGACCAAGTAATGCGAATACATAATCAGATGGACGAAGGAATTTATAATACCTGAAAGTGCAGTTTTAT
Source organism: Ceratosolen fusciceps (assembly GCA_018883505.1). NCBI lineage: Eukaryota > Metazoa > Arthropoda > Insecta > Hymenoptera > Agaonidae > Ceratosolen > Ceratosolen fusciceps. The sequence goes on from RCIC01000016.1 coordinate 1,202,613, forward strand.
CATTATTTATCATTACAGTCGAAGGTCAAAGTATATTTATCGATCTCTCATTGGACTCCGTGTCGGATAATCATTGAAATCGCTAATTATACACGCGCGTTTAATGGTAATGCGCGACATCCTCGCCAATAGACAATACACATGTACACAGCAGCGCGTACGTTCACGGGCGTTAAAAGCTCTTGCTTTAAATTTATAAACAATATTTATTCATTCACGGGGTATTTGTAATAATAGGTTCCGCTACCCCTCATTAACGATCTAAAGTAAATCCATTTCTCTATATATCTTAATTTATTAATTGAATTACAATGATTCGAAGGAGATCAAGGTGGAGAAGTCATAGTCGAGGTATATTACCTAATAGAATGCCATGTCCTCCTGGCAGATACTTCACCGCCGCCCATGTTGTTAGGACCATGCCCGTGTGGTGATACACGTGCAGGAAGGATACCTGGTTCTGTTTCTTCCGTAGTACGAAGAAGACAGTGTCCAACAGGTCGATTATTTTAACTACGAAATACAGGTGGACGACAGAGGCGATCTAGACAAAGGAAACGATTAATGTTTATATTCCGTGTCGATTTGAAATAATGCCATTCGTTAATCGTTAAATCGATTATTAACGAGCTTTTGGCTTTTATATCCTTTGCCAATAATCCCGAAAAACACCACTTGCCCCATTGGATTCGATGCGACATTACCTGAAGGGCTATAGGATCGTTTGAAAAGTCCACGGGCTCGCAGGCGTATTTGTAGTTATTCGGTGATCCTAAGCGTATGGCCTGCGATCGATACAAAAACAAAAACAAAATCAATATAAGAACGAGTAAGATTTGTTGACGCGCGGCAGAGTGAGAGAGAGAGAAGAAAAAAATAAACAACAAGTTTTTACCATGTACAGTATATAACAGCTTAAAAGTATTTGGACGACGTCGTACGCCTGCATAATTCTATCTAAGTTAAGGGGCGGCCTATTCTTCATTAGTCTAGGTCCAAGATCGTATATGAAGTATATGTACAAGACTAATATGGCCAGACATTGCCACGGCGAGCCCATCAAAAACCAATTTCTTGATCTCGGATCTAAAAACATAAACGCAACCAAGACTTAATTAACGAAGCAGTTAATTGTTTATTAACGTACGAAACATACTCCCTCCCCCTCAATTCATTTTAATTATTAAGTAATTACGAAGACTGCATTTCTTGAGATTTATTATCACAATTCTTTCTCCTGCCTACAATAATATGTACATATACATATATATATATACGTATATATTAGTAGGACGTTATTTTATTTGGGTTTCGTATTATCAACGACGTATTAATGAATTACAAATATTGCTTTTGAAATAATTACTTTGAGTACGTAGGCATTGCTATTAACGCATTAACCCGTTAACTTGCAGAATTTCAGAATAATAATAAAGCCATCGACGTGAGTATTTGACAGGAGTATTCTATATTCAGCTTTAAAAATATATTTAAAATTGCAAATATATCATTAAATGCAGCTTCGCACTTGATTGACAAAATAATAATAAATTATACAAAACAAGAACTTTGGTTCTCATTCAAGTTCGGTTAAATGAAACTTTTATGAGCCGTGGTGGGATGTAGCGGAGGGATGTAGCGGAGGGGTGCAGTGGAGGGGTGTAGCGGAGGGGTGCTGTAAAATCGTTATGAAGAAAGGAGCGAGTGCGAATATTCTTGATAATTAGGCTGGATAGAATTTCTTCTACAAATACTTGTAGTATTGGTAGAAGAAGTAAGAAGGGATAAGAGGGAGGGGCCAGTACTTAGTTTGGGACAAGTTTTATCGGAATTGAGTAATAATCGAATGGACTTGATTGAGTTTAAGGATAAAATAATGTAATTGTGCACGAAGTGCTTGAGACAATAGTTTGTCCAGCAGATTTGCTCGAAATATCACGCTGTCGAGGAAATCAGATTAGAAGTTCCGAGGGAAAATAAAGCAAGAAATGACGAATGATCCAAGTAGAAGAAGAAGAAGAAGAAGAAGAAAAAAAAGTAAAGAGGATAATTATCATTATTACCTTCTAATTCTTCGTTTAAGTATCGATAGCCATCGACAATTTCGTGAATTATGGTCGCCATGATTGCTTATGTGTCTTATGTCCGCTGGCCTATCTACAGGTCTGGCCTATTTTTTCTAATAGATAATTGCATAGACGTCTACCGGCACAATAAGTATAACCCCAGCCCCGGAGCTTCACTTTATTATTATTATTATTATTATTTAGTCTTTGCTCGTCGGCGTCAGTTTGCTTCCTTTTCCTTTCCAATCATGGGAGATAAGTAAGGACCGGATGGGAACGCCGTTGCTTATTTTCCAAGTGCAGACAACAAGTACGGAGACTCGAAACTTGGAAGCCACATTCGCGAACCGTAGAACATAACGACGAATCGGATAATGAAAACGAGGGACAGCTAGATCGAGATCGAGATCGGGTGAGGGTGAGGGTGAGGGTGAGGGTGAGGGTGAGAGAGAGAGAGAGAGAGAGAGGGTGATAGAGCACGCTACCGCGACTCAGTGAGCGAGAGAGGGTCGCGGAGAAGGAGGAGGGGCGATGTGGTGGCGGTGGAGGTGGAGGAGGTGGAGGGGGAGGAGGAGTGAGACCCTCTGACCCACCCAGTTGTTACTCAGAACTATCAATAAAAACTGAAACGGCTCGGGTGGCTACCTAACGAGCAGCGCTCGGGCTCCTACGCACGCGGCCCCTCCGCCCCACCGCGCACACACCTCCCCCTCCCCCTACCGATCACGATCCCGCTCCGCGCCCCAATAACCCCTCCAGCCCAGCAATTAGCCGTCTCTCTCGCGCTCGCGCTTACCATCTATTCTTTCGTATTTGGGCTCGAATTAAGTACTCGGGGAGTATCGGCCGTACGCTTAGGTCTATTGGGGGGGGGGAGGGTAATCGCGTCTCGGCGATTCCTCCCACCGACCAGCAAGGGTCATCGTTAATGCGCCTATGGAGGAGCGACGGCCCTCTACCAATTTGCCATCGAAGCTTCGGAGCCGCGTTGTCGGGGGCACCCGGTGCAGGCCCCTTCCGCGATTGCATTGCATCGATCATCGATCCCCCCCCCGTGCGTGCACTCATTGAATATTAATTGCCGGCCAGGTCAACGTTTCACCGAAAAAAAAAAAAAAACTTTTACTCCGCAACTTTCGTCGTGTCGTTATGTTAATTCGTAAGAGGCCGCGACTCTTTCGGGGCGTCGCCGACGATCCCTCCCCGTCCCCGATCCCTCCGCCCGATGCCCTTCAAATATTAACCTGGAGTTCCCTGGAGGAGGAATATTCATTACGACGGCCGTCTTATCATCGAAACTACATCGTCTAACGTTTAACTAATAATTCATCCGGAGTCACGTGTCCCATACCTCCGCGACTTACCTTATACCTCCCTACCTCCCTACCTTCACAATCAAATTCTGCTCCTCGATACCCGCAAGCCGTACCTCGATAAGCAACCTATTTTCTTCCCCCGTCTTCTTAAACTTGTTGCTGTCGTTGTTGTTGTTGTTGTTGTTACGTATCATTGACACAAAGATGCCTGGGTCATTTAAAGGGAGAGAATAAATTTTGTTTCTGCCTAACATTCAATACTAACTGTCTTGCTGGTGCCTCCTGCGCCTAACAACGACAACAACAACAACAACAACAACAACAAATGGCTTGCGTAAATTGAAAAAAGGTTTATTTCTTCTTCAGTTCACGTATAATCAATAATCAAAGACCTCGTAATGTTAATAAAATCTCACAGAGTATTAGAATTAACGCTAATTAATACTGTTTTAATATCACTAATCCGTTATTTATTACCATTAATTTGTTTTTTGCACTGATTTCACTGTTTCCTTAAAAAGAGCCGCTTGAATTGTCAACAAATGAATGTTTAGGAAATGTTATTTCAATTTTCGTCGGAATTTTCTCAATAATTAAAATACGCTTTAACAAATTACCGATTTTTAATTCCTTTTCTTTTCTTTTCTCTCTCTCTATCTCTTTCTTACTCCTTAAAGAGACGTTATTGCCGCAATGAAAAAAAATTAATTTTTCTGAACGTTAATTTTTTTTTAAAAAATTCCATACATTTAGCAGAAAGCGTAGCAGAAAGCGTACGCTCATTATACATTAAAGTCTATAAAAATGCTTAAATAGTATCTTCAGAGCATTACAATGTAACGCGATTGTCTTTTACAATTGAGATTGTAATTGTACACGGTATTCGAGCTACGAACGAAAGGAAAGAAAAGAAAAAAAAATCGACCAAAATGTCATTGAACTTATGAAATTCTAAGGTTGAGCGCGTACATGTGATTGTTCCTTAATGTAATAGATTTCATAATAACGTTAATACCCCAAGAGATTCGACAATACAATAGATGCTTGACCTTTCAGCTAGATAATCAAATTTACAAATGAATACTGATTATGCGCTTGAAAAGCGATTGCGAACAAAACATTATAAAAGTTCTTAGCTAAATAAGTTAATTTGTAATAATTTTACAAATTTATGTTAAAGTATTCTCTAATTTTCTTTCTTTCAAATAAGCATTTGAATATGATAATGCGCCTTTGGGGATTTTCATTCCTACGTTTTATACGTGACTTTTTGTGAATAATTAATTGATAGGAAATCCATTAGATTTTTTTTTTGGGGTTGGGGTTATTGGGGTTTGAAAGTAAGCTTATCGGCAGTCTTTTATACATTTATAAGGAAAATTCTTATAATCGTGCATTAGATCGAGGCTTTATCCTAGAGTAGTAGCATTGACTTATTGAAATTAACGACGGCAATCATTTTATAATTACAATAATTTGTTAAATAACGCGAACGTGTATTTTCTTTCGTAGGCGAACAAAAAACATATATATACATATATATAGGCGTGCGTGTGCGTCTGCCTGCGTGTGCGCGCGTGCGTGTTACATTATCATCTCGATTAAATAACGAGTATGTACTACGAGACATGTATATTTATGAAATCGTCATTTCCTTACGTTAGTGAATTTAGCACCACCATTTAATTATATGATAATTAACTAGTATTATATATACAGTTAGAGGTCAAGTAACGTTTCATTTCTTTTTTTTATCTGTGCTTTCTGGATCGGCCGAATAAAACGTAAACACGAAATTTTCGATAACAGAAATAGACTTTCGAAGTGACGGTTTTTCTTATTCTTTCTCTTTCCTACCAACACTTTCCCTCTCTCCCTCTCTCTCTCTCTCTCTCTCACACACATACAGATACTTCCGGACTTACGAGCGCGCTATTCATGCAAATATACTTGCCTGCGTATAGATTCACACACAGATGAATATGAATATGAATCTACGATTAAACATGTATAATGAAGGGAAAAAAACCCCCCCCATTTTTTGATAATATGCATTATATTTATATTATTGTTATTATTATTATTGTTGTTGTTACAATGTAACATTGTAACAATTAAAATTTACATTTCAAACCGATTCTCCGTACAGCAGATAAATATAGAAAGCAAAGCGGTTTTTCCTTATACGTAGTTGATAAATAATTTTTAATCGCGAAACGGCAAATGGTTTTTTATGTATTCTTAATAATATTTAATTATTCCTTACGCTCGAATTTCTTATACTACTGATTATAAAGCACCAATATGGAGCTTTACACGAGTTTATAAATAATTTATAATCTATAATTCACGTTACATTTTGGCTCAGGTTATGAATTTCGATGTTTTCCAACTCGTGAGAAGAAATTGGTCGATTAGCTTTCTTTTTTCTTTTTTCTTCCCCCCCCCATAAAATTTTTTCAATTTCTTTTATAAATTATATGTCCTAGCCAATTCAAAACCTTCGACGGGACAATGATGTTTTTACAATCGATTGTCTGGTCTTGATAATATTTCGAATAAAGGGGATATTAGTATATTTTTCAGCTTCGTAAGCGATGGCATCCGATAGAACAATACGAAACTTTGTACGAAAAAAGTAAAAAAGGAAAGAAAGATAAAGAAAGAAAGTAAGTAAGAAAGTAAGAAAGTGAAATAACGAAAGAAATAGTGGCGATATGGTGGCACGGCCCTGACCGATTGACCAATAATAAGTAGCTCCTACCGAAGAAGCTTCCGAAATAATTGTCAATAGGTAAGGGGGGGGGTGCACAAAGATTATTGTGGCTCGCTCGTTAATACACCGTCGATCGAGAATAATGTTAATCTAACCATTGCTGACCTTGCGACCGGACGTCCAATAACTTTTAACGAGCGCGCGCGCGCGCGCGCATATTAATGCCTCGGAGCAAATGCCGGTTATCTATGGTGACCTTGAGCTTTGCCATTGGCATCCGCGTTACACGCTCGGAAAACATAGTTGACGTTGAACGTTAAGTAGATACGGCGCCCCTAGCTTTACAGAGACGGCTCATGAATAAAGGTACAACAACGTTTTTGGTATTATTATTATTATCGGATACGGATAAGTTTATGAAGTTGAGTGGAGAGTCGCGATACAATGATGCGCGGTACGTGTCCGGGCGCACGCCTAATTACCGTCCGAGAGCATAAACAATAACGCGTATTTATTAATATAGAGACGCCCATAGAGACGCCCATCATTAAATTCATGTGACTCGACTCGCGATACAACAATTTATGTCCTTAGCCGCATAAGCTGTATTATTGTGCGTGAGCTCGTGGATCGTGGAAGGGGATGCAATGTCGTTATTCAATTAACTCTCATTTAAATACTGTATAACATGAATGGGAATTAAGTGGCGAGCGCGTGGTTTTTTTTTTTTTTTTTTTTTTACCTATACAATTAAATGAGCCTTAGAGGCTCGCGTGTGGAATGTCTTCTTTATACGGCACGCGGGACACGTTAGGCGCGCAAGTGGAGAAGGATCATTTCGTTCCTAAACATTCATTAACAAATTCACTACTACTAACCAACACAACTGCCTTTGTTAGAAAAGTAAAGGTAAGAGTTTTTTTTTTTGTTTTTTTTTTTTATATAGATAAAAGTGTAGTTTTCCTATACAGCGACGAACTTACGTAACTTCCCAAGTAAACATTACGTATTGTTATATGATGTTTTTTTTCACTAATTTTCCTGTTGATATTGTCCAAAGTATCTGCAGCTGCGAATTGTTATTGTAAAATTACGTCGGTTCTATTAAATGTCGGGCTCGCAAAAGACGAAGCAATAGGAAAGTCGCTATACGGCGCTCGGCAATTATTTTTAATTTAAGATATCTTTTTTAACAATACAAAAAAGATGTATTTGAAAATCGGCTGTTTTTACCTTCGTGGCAGAGTTACAGAAATTTACTGGCTTAAAAAAAAAAACGGTATTTTTAACCGATCGATCGTTAATTTCTCAAGGATTTATAATGAACAGCGCGAGCGCAGCGCCATCTGAATATATATGCCCACGCAGATAATAAAAGGATAATGAAGCATGCCAGTTCACTTACGTCCACGCGGAGTCGGTAAAATAAATTAAATTACCAACCGCTTGTTGTGCGCAACGTATCATTACCGACCGAGGAAAAATAATGTACGAAAATTACGAAACGACATTTTTCAGTCGTCTTTACCGGATTTTCAATTTGCTAACATATCAAAAAAAAAAAAAAAAAAAAAGAATCTCAGACAAAAAAGGTAAAAAGTAAAAAAATTAATGTCCATAAATATTTAACGATTTATTTATTTATTTATTTATTTATGTTAAATGTATTTTTACGTTTATATAACGTGAGTAAACATTGTGAAGATTTAATATGCGATAAATCTTTCGAACCTCCTAGCTTGTAAATATAATAATAACAACAGTACTAATAATAATAATATTGATATTACAATAGTAAGTAATAATTTGATTAATTTTCTTTCCAATACATTCTGCATTGTCTTTGTATTGATACATGAACTCGTTACAGTTAGTATTTTTTTGGGCATAACGGACTAGTGCGCGACCCTTTTTAATTCAAATCAAAATCTCGATAAATTTGTCATAAGAATCTAGATGGTCCTTTGCAATGATCAATCTGTTTTTATATGGCGTTATGGCATTGAATCGTCAATCGTAAGATTAAAGAACCTTTAAGACTAAAGACAAGTCGCTTCGCTTCATTGAAAAATTGATTTAACCTATCGAGTGCTTGTTAAGTAATTATTAAACAAACGATTATTCTTTGTCGGATCGTATAAAATTATATGAAATAAGTAAAGGAAACAAAAAAAAAGATCCTCCTCCAACTCGTTATTAAACTTTAAACTTTAAACGAATTAACGTAAGTAAACGAATAAGTTTTGAATGAAATTGAAGACAGCCGAATGTTATTGGGGTTATTGTTGGTCACGTGACATAAAGGAGATCCACGGTGAAGCTCGTTAAACCGAATAGAAAATCTGCCTTTACCAGTCCTACTCGTTCTCCGTGTCAGCGACATTTAATTACTTGACCGTTATTTTGACAGGACTGGCTCCTGGCCACGAGTCCTGCAAGCTTACCAAGTTTATCTCGTCTTTGTCGAGTCGTGGCCCCCTCCCCTCCCCCCCCACTAGCCGCAGCCGCAACTACAATAGGCGCAGTAAAGGGAAGGAAGTAAAGGGATTAATTGAACTTTTAAGATTTCTGGAGTGACCGACGCCTACAAAGTCATCACGTAATCTGGAGCCCCGAACCTGGCAAAATCACTTTTAAAAGCCGTACGTATACTCGTAATTAATACTGACGAGTGGTAAGCCACGTATGCTTGTATGCCTGATTTAAATGTAATAGCAGCGGCTTGTAGCTTGGAAATCGGCGCTGAGCAGATGGAACGGGTTAACGGATGGATTGAATAGTAAAGGGGGGGGGGCGAGCAGGAGGAATCGGTGCTAATTTGAATGTCATCGACGGTGGCGATCTGACTCGTCTGGTTGGCTGAAAGGCTTCGATCTCGTTCGCGGATGCCAAGACGAGAGCCGTTTACCTTTTTTTTCCTTTCACTCGGTGCGCCCCGGTACCTTGGACGCTCTTCGGCTCCCCCACGGACAGACGCACGTGTCGCAATACGGCCGTGAATGTTTTTCCAGATGAAAGAAGTATACGGAATACCTGGAGTCTGCCAAATAAAAAGCTCGGCCCTCGGTCTCGTAGCTAATCGGACCTAAATCCCGCATCACGTGCTCAAATGATCGAGGCTTCGAGGTTGCGGGCTTCGGTGGCGATTTCAAATAAGAATTTCGTCTAACCGGGATGTTTTCTCAAGAAAACGTCGAGTTCGGGGTATGCTGACTAAGCGGTCGAGGCAACAACTGGGAAACGAGAGTTAATCGATGATCCATGTGGTGGACTGAGAATAATCGATCCAATCTAAATATATCTCTCTCGGACGTTGCCGGGACTTTTTACGGGCCACGAGAAGACTCATTTTTTTTTTTAACGGGTCCATTAAATATTCATCGTAATCTCGCAACCGAAGGCTTACAGGTTTTTAAAATGTTTTCAATTTCGTCTCGTCTTGCTTCATTCCCTACCTACCTCCCTCCCTCCCTCCCTCCCACTCGCCACGACGCCCGTCCCGTCCACACGGAGTTCTTCTTAATACGCGTACGTTCAACCGATGCGTAAAAATGTCATTTCAGCAACAGACCGAACATTAACCAATAACTAATAATAAGTAAGAATCAATTCACGTCCTCCTTTATCATCTCGTTCGAAGTTGTACGAGGTGAGAGTGGGGGGGGGGGTTTATTGAGATGGCGAGCTTAAGAAGATCCATACGGATAGATTATAAAATCTCGAGCCTCCCTCCTCTCTTGTTAGCGTGCGTTGTGTAATTAAGAATCAGCGAACGGGTCCCGGCTAACCACTGTTCCCGGCTCGTCGGGAAACCAACTGGTCAATCAAGCCCGTCATCCCCTCGAGGTCAAGCGGACCTTCGCGGACCTTCGCGGACCTTCGCGGACCTATCCCGCGTATATACCCCCGTGCGCGTATCCGTGAATATCCAGCTCGATTCTCACGCTGCGTACGAAGCTCGATGAGGCCCCTCGACCCCTCGGCCCCCCCCCCCCCCAATAATACTCGAATTCATTAGAACAATTACACGTACTTTGGCCGCTCGTTTACTCTGCTCTGATTTGAAAAAGTCCCCCAATAACCTGAAATCGCTGTTACAAACAATTACACGGGCTTCGCATATTCTCTCGACGACAATAGTTGTTATTTTCTTCTTCTTCTTCTTCTTCTTCTTTTTCTCTTTATTAACGTTTTCCTTTTAATTAATCGCCATTGGTCTTCGAGTGCATTAAGAGTAACCATTGACATTATAAAATATACATCCCGTAAGCTCGCTCTCCTTTTTGCAAGAACATTAATTATTATTTAGTAAAAACAATGAGCTGCATGGAAATACCTCGTTCTGAACAAGAGCGTATTCGGTTTCTTTCGTTTGAAAAAGAAAAAAATCCATCCATTCTTATTATTAAACATTATTATTTACGCTACCGTAAGAAATGTAAACAAAAAAAAAAAATCATTTAACCTCTTCGAGACCTCTTTTTCCTTTTTTTTTCTTTTTTCGTTTAGAATGGACAGGGCATCTTTCACATTAGAAGTAAGTTTGGTGAATTTTCATAAAAACAAGACTGTAGATCGCTTTCGATTTCAACAAACGTTCCTCTTCTCTTATTATTATGATTTACAAATATCGAAATATCGACATATCTCGAGGCGTATGAAATCCAGACGATCTGATAAAAATCCATAAATTTACATTGTCATTAACGCTTGGCCCGATAACAATTGGATAAATTTTCTTAATCGAATAAATAGGCATAGAGGCATAAATAGGCATAAATTTAACAAACTACAATGCCAATAACCTTCCTCGTTATTTCTAATCGTAATTATTTCTTTCGACCACTGAACACAAATATTACTAATTACCGCTGAACGTATTATAACGTGAACTTACGAAATAACGTAGTTGGCACTGTCACTTACATTTTGAGGGAAAATAACTTTCAACGCTAAGACTCTCTAAAGTCTCAAAACACTTGGTAATGGAATCAAGTGACATATATATATATATAATGTTATAAAACGATAGAGCGTAGAGGTCGATGAGCTAATTATCCTTTATTATCCTTTATGCATCATTGCAAGTTGAAGAAATAAAATCATTATGGCATGCAAATGTATAAAAATCAAACGGACAAAAGACAATGTTTACTACTTAGCAAGCGTTTGCTCGCGCTTCCTTAAATACTATTGTTATTTTAATATAAGTAAAAGTATCCAGCCTCTTACGTGGATTACTGAATTATACCGGAAAACTAATTAGCGCGGTCGTCGTCGTAATTTGCAAATAAAAAAATGAACAAAAAAAAAGAAATAAAATAAAATAAAATAAAATAAAATAAAAAAGAAGGAAGGAAGGAAGGAAGGAAGGAAGGAGGGAAGGATGGAGGGAAGGAAGGAAGATGAAAGGCCTGCACGCAGGTAGTTCGATTGCCTTTCGGATGCGTAAGGTTATCGGGATTATTCGGAGCTCTGTCGGTAATCGATCATAAGAGCGGTAAAATTCCTCCTTTAAAAAATCCTGTATCGTTTCAAGACGTTCGAGCCCAATGGACACTAAGATTACACACCTTCAATTACTAGGCTCGCCTAATAACAATAACAACAATAACAATAACAATAACAATAACAATAACAATAACAATAACAACAACAGTAAAAACAATAACAATGAAGGAGCGCTGAATAAATAAGGGGGAGGGGGAGGGAGGGCTAATCGGCTTTGTTGGCCTTGGCGGAACCGTTGGCGAGGTCACAGTTCGTAGATCCGTTGCTTTTGACACTGCCATTGGCAACGTCCCCGTTCCTCTTCAGGTCGCGCTCCCCCGTCGTCGTCGTCGCCGTCGTCGTCGTCGTCGTCGTCGTCTTGGCGTTGTAGGTCGCTACGTAAAACGAGCCGAAGAGGTATATGAAGAGGCCCGCGTTGACGGCGAGGAGGAACGACAGGACCTTCGGGTAATTACAATCCGTAAGGATGACCTGGGGTGGGGGGAGAAGAACATACGTATCTCAATGGATCATAATAATGTTATCTTATAGATATCAAAGGTGTCAATGGTGTAAATGGTGGGGGGATCGTTACGAGTACCAGTAAATTGTGCACGAGGATTATGCTGAACTGGACGAGCTGGAGGGAGGTGAGGTGCCTCTTCCACCAGAGGTACTTTTGCATTTCGGGCCCGAAAGCCGAGAGCATGTAGTAGCCGTACATGAGTATGTGGATGAAGCTGTTGATGAGGCCGAGGAGGGTGGCGTGTCCGCCGGGTACGAAGCGAACGCCGATCCAGGCGCAGATCGGCATCATCGCGTGATGATAGAGATGCAGGAACGAGATCTGCCGCTGCTTCTTACGCATGACGAAGAAGACCGTGTCCAGGAGCTCGATCAGCTTGCATACGAAGTACGTGTACACGGCCCGCGCCATCTAAATTCCCTCCCGCGCCCGCCCATTTGCCAACGTCAACGTTAATTATCCTTTTTTCAGCGTTAAAAGTCATTCATTGTCGAGCTTTATTAGTGCGCGACTTACCCGTAAAGCTTGTGGATCATTGGAATAGTCGATCGGCTGGCACGTGTAACTGTAGTCGTAGAGCCATCCGGCCATTAGACCCTCGTAGACGAGGTACACGCTCAGCACGACTTGGGTGAAGTTGTAGAAGATTAGGGTATTTCGGAGATCGAAGGGCTTCCTTTCCCGCATGAGTTTAGGCCCGAGGGATACGCTGAAGAATACGTAGGTCAGAATGATGGCGAGGATCGGACGTGGATCGGACATGAGCGGCCAGTCTTCCGTCCGAGGATCTAGACAACGTATAACCACAAATTATAATCAAAATTGGCCGATGATCTTACGAATAAATAAATAATAACAGTTAACAACAATCAGAATCGTATTGTCGCGGATCTTATGCTTTTACGGAGGATCTAAGGAATGCGTAATTTTTTTTTTAATAGAAATCCTTAAGAATATCATTCATTATATACCATTTCTGTTGTACATGAGATCCTTGTAATAAGTCACTATGGACGCCATGGCGATCGCCGAGCCCTTTAGATTTAGATTTAATTTTCTTTTTTTTTGGCGGCTCTAGATCTGAAATCATGAAACGACGTTAAAGCGTTAGTCGTAGGTTAGTCGTATGAATCATGACGTTTAGCTTAACGTAAAGCTTGGAATTGAAAAATGAATTGCTTGGATATACACTACGTGCATCCCCGGCGAGGATTTACGATTAATTGAGCCGGGAGACTGATTTTATTCCGGATCTTAATGATGGACTCGAATTTCTCTTTCTTTCTTTTTTTTTTTTTTGCTCGTTAATTGTCCTTAGTCCAGTCGATGGCTTGTCGCGATCAAATAAAGTCAAATTCGCGTTGCTTGCGAATGCTGCGGCCGAGACGTATCCGTGAGTTTCGGGTGCTCTCGCCGCCGCCGATAATACGTGCGTGAAATATATCCATTGCGCACACCTACGGACTTACTTTCGAGTTCGTATCAAGGCGAACGAGATTTTTACAGAACACACAGAGGCGATGCTTTCCCCTCGAGCATTTTTACAACGACTTCGTTTCGAATCTACGGCATTGACGCGCACTTGTACTTTTTCTTATTCAAGATCGGCGTTCTCTCTCTCTCTCTCTCTCTCTCTCTCTCATGCTATCATCATACGCGTCATTGTGTCCATTGTCAATAAGTAGCGAGCATTCCAACCCTCGTTCCCCTTAATTCCTCCATCATAATTATGACCTGGGACTCGAGGATGCTACGCTACGCTACAGTTCGGCCACAAAATTTCAGCTTATAATAATAATAATAATAATAATAGAGCGCCAGCCACGATCTTTCTTAGCTTTTTGAACAGAGGATTGAATAATAAATTACATTTATTTTACACTTATTCGCCGGGTGAGTGAAATAGAGGCGATCGAGGGAGAAATTATTGTTGGGCTGGCCACTTGTATACGAGCCTTTTTTTTTTTTTTTTTTTTTTTAAATCCGAATTCATTCGCTCACTTGTAGAGCGAGCCTGCACTTGCTTTAGCAGTTACATTAATCTCGCGATGGTAATTAATCCATTCTAATTTACTAATACGATCGATTCACTTACAATTACATTTATTCGTTTATTTTATCGCCTAATTACCACAAAGCCACCACGTCTCTTCTGATTTCTAAGCTTTTAAAACCATTAGAATTTTTAATTATATACATTTTATATATATATATACATTTAACTTAGCATGGAAATATTTTCATAAAAAATTACCCCATAAAAATGCTGATTTCCATTTTGAATGATAGAAAGGTAGAAGCTTTGAGATTTTTAAAATATAATCATATAATGAATTGAATAACGATTGGGTTTTATCGTAAAAGAAAATTTCTAATACTCAAAGCTCGTCAAGCCCGTCGAAACGAATTATACGAAAAAATATTTATACTAAAAACATTCGACGCCTCTCAAGTGATAAAACCATCATACGTTTCCAACATTCGCCAGATAATTGTCGGTTGAGCGGCGAATTATTATTAAAAAAAAAAGAAAAGTAAATAAATAAATAAATAAAGAAAAGTAAATAAAAGCCACAGTCTACGTAAAGCCTTTAATACCTTTTAAAAATATTATCCTTTTAACGTGAACTCGTATACGATTCACGTATAATAAATAGAGTCGTTTTTTAGATGTAAATAATTATTTGAAAGCCGCCATTAGGGAATCGTCGATCCCAAATCAATGCTCGAAATGCCAATACGGATAATAATTATTGTCTCAATAGCGGCGAATCTCCGAACCGATTCCGCGGCCAACGCAGTGCACCCCGAACGAGAAAATTAAAAACCACGAGTGATAACTTCAATTTATACCGAATTTCCGCTCCATTATTAAATCACAAAATTTAATATTAAGCACAATTATTGTTACAATTATTGTACTTTATGGTTGTAGCGATATTGTTACACGTATAAGCGAATATTTTATTCGAGTCAGATTTTCGAATGCTCCGTAGCATTAATGGCCGAAGGATGTAAAAAATCCCCTGTGGTAATGGTATTGGTGCTTCGCATTCTCCTACGTCTGCGCCTTCTAATATCTGCCCAATAAACAATGTATAATATAACGTAGGATTCGCAGGCTAATTACGCGGTTGTCGATGACTCTCGGACGTCCGTGATAGGCGGCTCCAACGCGAGTCGAGCCAACGGACGTAATCTTATATTTGTAATTGCGCAATTGCACAATCTTTCGTGTCTTTACATACCTTTACAAGCTTATTTTTATAACAAATGGACATAAAAGTATAAAGCTATATATTACAAATTAATGGAAATCCTTCTGTATTGTGCGCGGACCTATTATTATTCAGAGATTTCTTAACCATCGAGTGCAATAAACCATCCTCCTCAAAGTGTTGAGAGAGTCAGTGAGTGAGAGAGTGAGAGAGAGAGTGAGAGAGAGAGTGCGCCTGTGAGTGGAACGTCATTTATTCCATAGCTTAACCATATATTCCTTTGCAACGCGTAATCATCCTATATTTCGATACAATTTCGTAGTTATTAAATTATAAACCAACGACTGACTGACTGACTGCTTGTATCCGAATGACAATTAATTTCATTTCTCAAATTTTAACGGTATACGCAAATAGAAAAAAATTACGAAAGCTCGGATTTACATTCGACGATTGCGCTTAAGTAATTAAATAATGCTAAACTAGTAATTACAACGAGATTCCTTCTTGATTTACGTCGCTCGTTATATGTTTATAATAATTCGAATAGTTGTACGCGCGTGTGTGGTGTAGCGCGCTCGTACGTATGCGTACGTACGCGTATCCATAAATATATATATATATATATGTATATGTATGGGGTGTTCCGAATAGGAATCGGGCGTTTATTTTCAACGTCGGTTAGCGATAAACGACGTATAGGAGCGCATTGTAACGCCAAGCAGTTCGGGCTTAATCGTGTAAAATATTCTATGAAATTGAATAGGCCGAGGGATTGAAAAGATCAAGAATTATGAGCAGTCGAGCAACTCGTCGAGTGGTCGAATGCTCGGGCCCGAACACACATTTCCTCCGTATCTAGCGCATTATCACGATAGTCATGGCTACGGCTGCACTAAACCTAATATATTGTATTCATTTTTTATATAATAAGTTATATCTCATCGACATTATTATATATATATATATATATGCGAAAGCTACATTTTACTTAGGACTTTGAATATTGTGATAAAAAAAAAAAAAATGGTTGAGAAGCGTATTCGGGTACGTTAAATGTCATTGGCGCACTCGTGCTGAGATGCAGGCGCACGCACACGTATAAACTCGATAGTTATCTACATGGACTTCGCTTCGCTTTCCCGTTCTTATTACATTAGATTACCATTCGTTCCACGATCTGAAACAAGCTTCCTTTAGTTATACAAATAACGGATGATCTTGAGGGGGTTGAGGTGGAATGGGGGAGGTGGAGGTGGGATGGGGGAGGTATATTAAAATTATTGAAAATATATAATAAATCGGCATTATAAGCATATGGGGAACGGAGTGGTGCACCGCTCAGACAATAAATGGCTTAGAAAAAAATATGAATTTTACAATTATACAATTTTACAATTTAATTGCAGACCTTATTTCTATAAATTACAGGCGTACTTTTTAATTGGGATTATTTTTCGGTAATTGCCGTGCAGTGTCGTGGAGTGTCGGTGGATTATCTGGATTATCTTGACAGGAGATCGATGTTTCGGGGGAGGGTGAGTGGGGGTAATTGAGGATAGAAAATTGTTAAAGGGTTTAAGTTAAAAGTGGAAATCGTACGAACGATTGAGCTACGAATGATTGAGTTACGTAGATTGTCGTCTTACCCGATCTAATGTAGAAGGTAAACAAAGCCGAGCTCGATTATGTAAACAAAGGCTCACCTGGGCCACCCTCCTGCCGATCGACAACAACGACGACGACGACGACGACGACGACGACGACGACGACGACAGCAGCGGTGGCGGTGGCGGTGGCGGGGGCGGCGGCAACAAATACGACAATGCCGGGGACAAGGAGCACGGCAGACTAACGTCGGGTCAGATAGCGGTTAAAAGGCCTCCTTGGCAACTCCTAGCCCCGGCGGGAGACTAAAGCGACCAAGAGTCCTGCGCTCGGGGACGCATCCGATCGCTCGAGCTTTTGACCACCGACTGAAGGAGCGACCGCTCCTGGACGGCAATTGATACTCGCCGGCTACGAGAAAGAAAGCGTCCCCGAGTTTCCGCGCGGGTACTCGAGGTCGCGAGCACGTGCGCCCGGTCAAACGTCCGACAGCTATGCTTTTCCCACGCTGGCCCTCCCCCCAAAGCTTTCGCTCCCTCCCTCTCTGCGCCACCACCTCCTCCACCTCCTCCTCCTGCTCCTCCTCCTCCTTCACCACGGACTGATTCCCGAGCCACCCTAACCTACATCCTCGCATCCTACAGCCATCTCGGGACAGTTCGCGTTACCGATCGACATCGCGTTACGTATCGGCACGTAGCGCGGATCTATACGAAACGACTCGCTCGATCATAACACGTAGCCCGCGCCCCCGAGCCAATCTATTCATTACGTTCCGAAAACACCTCGATTCCGAGCTCCAGCCGTAATAAGAAAAATAAGGAAAACGAATCCTCTAACCCTCGTATTTCTCATAAAGCTCATATTTAGATTTGTAGATTTGTATAGTCCAAGCGTTTCGTAATTAATAATACCTCGATCCTAATTATTTTCTAATTGTATTATTATTATTATATTAGTCCTCGCTAAGTGGGAATGCACTGGTGGGCTGCGTGGCCGGCGTAACGGGCCGTTAGAGGAAAAAGTAGCTGGAGAAGTTCATCGTTACGTTGAAGTTCAGCTAAAATAAATAAGTGATAATAAATAAATGATAAAATTCTCATCCGCACGAGTCGAATTAATTTCTATTGCGGACCCTACGATCCATGCATTACATTACCTGTGCATTACCTCGTTATCAACGTTTTAATTTTTTTTTTTTTTTTTTTTTTTTTTTTTTTCCACCGCGATTTCCGAGCATACTTTTTTAATATATTAATTAATATTCTTAATTTAAGCGCATAAATTAAAAAAAAAGGAATACAATCTCATGCTGCACAATGTTAAATATTCATTCGCTTCTCAGGGCAGCGTGGAGAACCAAAAATTTGTAAATTAACGCTTAACATACTGCATGAAATATTTATTTCATCAGATCCCCAAGACATATTATGATGCACGAAAGCTTGTTAATGTTATGTAATCTAATTACTTCATTTAAATACGAATTACTTTTACAACGCATTCGAGCTCTCTCTCTCTCTCTCTCTCTCTCTCTCTCGTCTCTCTAATCCTTATCACAGAATGTATGTAAAAAACAAAAAAAAAAAAAAAAAAATAAAAAATTACCGTAACAATATTCG
This sequence comes from Ceratosolen fusciceps, assembly GCA_018883505.1. NCBI lineage: Eukaryota > Metazoa > Arthropoda > Insecta > Hymenoptera > Agaonidae > Ceratosolen > Ceratosolen fusciceps. The sequence goes on from RCIC01000016.1 coordinate 1,221,175, forward strand.
CAACATTTCCCATTTGATATTTAATATTTATAAGGTATGAGAAGTTCGAGTCTAAAATAGTTATAATAATAACATTGTTTGTAAGATATAATACGAAAATTTTAATGCGATAGTAATTGGTGTTACAATGAAAATTACAATTATTGCTTTGATTATGAAAAATTCGAATTAAGCTGAGACTCTGCTCGCTCATTTTCCGCGAATCTCAGCTGACGAACGTATCTTTTCTTTTTCTTTTTTCTTATTTCTCTCATTTTTTTTTTTTTCACCGTTACCGTAAATCGTAATTCCGTATTGTCCGACACTCGCTTGTATTAAGAAATGTAATTTACAAAAGCCAGAATATAATTCTCGCGCGATACTATCAGCTTTAGTAAATATATTAATAATACATCTTATATTTCCACATATGGATCTTATAATAACGGGCGCACATTTAATCATAATTAATGATGAAATTATAGATCACAGTACAAATGCATTTACGTTTGAATGACTTTCCTCTCAATTTATATGGTATTTTGTAATATTTATAGGAAAATTTATAAAAAAGAAAGAAAAAGAAAAGAGTTATGTTTTATAATTGTAATAATTGTAATAATTGTAATAATAATAATGTGGAGTGTACTTGTCCGTAGTTGTAATTGACGTGGATTAAGCCGGAGATGAAAAAGAAAAAGTATTAGCGCGAACAAGACTAGCGATAATTACTGAAAGTAAGGACAACGTGGCAAAATACGCTCGAGTCCTCGCCTCGAGGCATATCTGATACTTTATTTTTCTGCTTTTAAGCAATATCCCATGGAATCGGCGTAATTCAAAAGCCGCGCACTTCCATTTTATGAGTGGATCCACACATATATATATATATTTTTATCGATTTATGTCGTTGCGCAAATAGGTTATGGTGCCGAAGTTAAACCTATAGCGTAATAATAACATTCCTCGTAATCTAATTGCGATTAATGAAGGACGTAATCTCCAAACACATTTATTCTACGTCATTGGCAATTTGTTTTTATTAATAAAAAAAAGAAAAAAAATAAATTCTACTTTATTTCGACCCGAGAATACGACATTTTCCTGTTTTTCTTCTTCTTCTTCTTTATCTTCTTCTTGTTCTTCTTTGCCATCGAGACATACAATTTCTCACTTATCGTCATTATTTTATTGAAACACTAAGCTCTTAAAATCGTATTTTATTAATCTCGGGATAAGTTTATGTAATTATTTAATACAAGGCCGCAATTTCAGTCGATACCTGGATCAATTTAAAATTATCCGATACGAATGAAGTATTCGTGGAAAGATTTTCTTCTAGTAAAAAAGAAATGAGCCTCGAGATAAACGTAAATGTAACGTACGAATGATTTACATTGAGATTTACAATATCAATGACCTATAATAAATATTAACTGCTCCTCAATGTATTGATAAATTAAAAGGCATTTAAATTTCAAAAACGAATCCTTATTGCAAATGTATGATAATGTTTTTAAAAGATTTTCGCATAATCATCGCACGTGAAAAAAAAAACAACTTGTATTTTACAATATCGAGAATGTTTAAATAAATTTAATTTTAAATACCCGATTTAATCCTAAACAAATGCAAAGCATTATTGTTGTTGTTTTTTTTTTTTTTTTTTTTTTTTTTTTTTCTTTTACTCTCAAAGGTCGCCAAATAATTTTTTACAAATTTTAAAAAAAAAAAAAAAAAAAAACATAAAATCTCCGTGTAAAAATCGAATCTCCATTCGAAGAAATAAACGAAATAATGCTTTAATGATCTAAGCCAATCGTATTGGATTTTATAAAAAAAAAAAAAAAAAAAAAACTCACTCTGTAAGGAATGCATGCAAAAATACTTCGTTTGAATATTCTCTGTTCGTTTATAATTTACTCTTCCGACGAAATCAATCCTAATGAATTGCACGCGCAGCTTCAAATTCACACTTCCTACGAAGAGAAGCGTCGATCTTCGCGTAACCTCGTATCGCTGCCGAAATTCTTATTTATTCTATACTTATACCCATTGCTAAACATTGCTAAACCATGGATCGTCCGTGATTTTATAAATAATGAAATTAATCGAAGCCCATCGATGAGCTTCGAATCGTCGTCGATGGACACTTTACTGCAATTTAAATTCATTCATGCGGCTACGAGAAACGTTTGCCAGCTATTTCAACGCTACATTACACGTAAACGTTTTTTTATGATTTAAATACGAAATTGTAAATTATTCATACGTGTGTGTGCACTTGTTGCAAATATGCACATATAAATACTACGATGTACAATTTACTAGGACCATTATGATAATCGATCGTGCGATTTTAATTTAGTCATTCGGAGTGTACAGAGGCTAATAACAACATACTTATAAATAAATCATATAATATTATATTATTGTAATGACAATGTGTAAAATCCTTATTAATTTCATGTATATTCCGAATGAAAGCTTACACGGGCAATTCGCTCGAATTATTAAAAACTATTATTATTTAATTGATTTGAAGTTCATGCAGTAGTAGGTCATGGCGATTAGAGGGTCGATTATGAATATAATTTCAGTTCTAGTCCGCGACACTACGATCCGCATAATGGCACACGGACTCGATTAATTCCTCACGGTCCTGGGAATGTCTGAAAAACAAAAAAAAAAAAATAATAAATATATATTAAGGTTTCTCGTGCAGATTTTACGTTGTAAAAATTCATTTTACGCGTACGTGATAAATAACGATTAATTAAATAATCGACGAGCCAATGAATATATCAAAAATTTATCATAATAATAATAACAATAATAACAACGGGAACAACAAAGGAAGAATATTATTTATGCTTAAAAATATCTAAATACATTTTTCTTCTTCTTTTATTTTTTTTTTTTTTCGTTTTTCCCGTTAAGTACAAAAAGACAGAGACGACTGCTTGTCGAAACTGTAGAAATTAGATTGTTTTATGTAACGCGTCGTGTAAAAAGTTTCGCTCGGCCGATTTATTATTTCGTAAAGTTATATGGCTTATTATCACCGGTTGGCCCGATTCGATCGCGGGCTTCGATGTTTCGTCAATGGGGTCTTGTCAATGGCAATGGGGCCGAAAGCAGAACATGTGATGTTACCGTAGACATTAGCGTCGCCATAAAAAAAAAAAAAAAAATTTATATGTCCTCCGTATTAAAGAAGCAGAAGACCTTTATTTTTCAAAGGGAAAATCTAGACGAATACGCGTCCCGCGTACTACACGCGGTCAATACATTCACACGTACGCGATTAGTAAGATGGATTATTATATCACTACAGCGAAACTCGCGCTCATGCAATTGATGTAACATTAGAAAGTCTTTACCTCCATGTAAATGATACGTGAGAGTGAGAGTGAGAGAGACTCGCTCATTCAGAGATTTCCAACAAATTATATTCTTATCCGTTGACATTGAACTCGACGTAAGGTAGGTTATTCCTAAATTGCCTATTTACATTTCAGGAATTTTTATTCATACCGACAGACGAGCAACACCGATAGCGCTATTTATATTTCTAATCATCCATTAATAATACCTAAACGTATTATTATAATTATTGTTGTTGTCGTCGTCGTCGTTGTCGTTATGATTATTAATTATTAATTATATAAATTATAGACAATAGTTTAATGTTAATCGGGTTGTACGAAGGATAAATGAAGGATCGAGTCAAATGCTTAAATAGTCAATTTAAATTGGAATTTCATTATATCTAATTAACATTTACTCAATTGAATCCCCAGCACAACGAATTACCTACCAGCATTTCCATATATAATTTTTAACTTAAAAAATCATTCGTTTTGCATTTAAATTTATATTTAATGCCTCTTTCGTATGAGCTTTTAAACACAATGTTTTTGTATTTAAAAATACAAAATGCCTGTCCTTGGACATTTTTTTTATTAGCCTTCTTGAGATTCGAATTCAGTCCTTATAATCTTGTTAAATGATTAATAAACGCAATTAATAATCAACGGCAGTGAATCGTAATATTTATTATTAATTTTTAAATTATTTTACGCACAGCTGCCCTTTCCAGTAATAAAGTCAAGAGATAAGTTCTTATTATGACACGAGCTGAGAACAAATTTAAAATAAAGCTTTAATAAACAAATTACTTTTTTATTCACACGTATTATTATAGAGCATGTTAAAAATATTCCTCTATTCGTTTAGATCGTCGAAATTATTCTGCGCCTTTCGACGTATCCATTGCATTTTATTTTCCAATTGTATACAAGTCCCGTATAAAACTGCATTTGAAGAAATATATACGTGAATGCCACTCTTGTGCAAACGTGCGAGCTTTATTTACCCATTAGAAAATAGTGATTCCGTATATTAATGCAAAAATTAAAACAGGTACCAAGTTACTCGGTAAATAAACGACTTCAAACATATGCAAATCAATACCCGTATGTCTGTATGTAATTTAATAAGTAAACGTGATCAATTGGGGATATAAGGTACCAAGCATTGGCAGATAATTTTAAAATACGTACCTTTAACGTACGAGAACAATAATTATTAACGGGAATAATTATTTTTACGGTAAGAATATTTTATTGTATTGAAAATCGTATAATACAAGATTTGTAATTGATTGTTTTAATAATCGATCGAAAAATGAAAGTAATACAATGTTAATGCCGCATAGAATGGAATTAACCGAGCCACTACTTGTTTATTCCGCTCTTTAAATAAACATTACCTTTATAATAAGCCATGATTAAGCATTGCAATATTCTATTGGAATCGTCTAATAAGTTATTTATAAAATATCTCCCGAATTATGAAATGACTATAATACTGAGCTTTCTTCTCTCTCTCTCTCTCTCTCTCTCTCTCTCAAATAAATGAATAATAATTATATTATAGACGCAGTCACATTAAAATATACCATCGAGAGTATAATTTCAATTATGTAAAAGCCGTAGACGTTTATTTAAGTATTTAAATTAAAGTCCATTCTTACATGTATAATTAATAGCAAACGAAAAATTAATTTAAAAACATTATCGTAAGACAATGTCATGCCGCGTGCACCGTCGCAATCGATTTTAAATAAAATATTATAAATCTTTCCTGTAAATACTACGATTTTTATTAAAAATCTTAATCCCACGCAACGACTCGAAAATATTAACTTTAACCGCGTTAAAATAACATTCTGACAAAATGCATTATTATCGTCGTCGTTATTATTATTGGCCTTCGTCGTATACGTAAAATCACATTGTAATAAAAAGTAACTTTAACTTTTTCTCTTTTATGAAAGGGCGCCCAAATATCCTGTACGCGACCATAAAAATTGACGGAATGTATATTATGCTTTTTTTTTTTTTTTTTTAATAAACAATCAGGATTGATATTATCTACTTTATATAAAATTCAATGTGCGCAAATATACGTATATTTGCGCGTGTAGTAAACTCAGGCCAGTGAAATAAAGTCAAAGGATTCAGATCTTCTTTCGAAATGAACTTATAAATTTATAATTTAAATGCCTTGAATGCTTTAAAATATTTCCGCTCGGATTTTTAAACTTGATTGAGAAGTCAGAGATTTTATATTTATCGTTTCAAGTTTAAATACAAAAAAGAAAAAAAAATGTGTACAAAATATATTCTATAGCAAACACATCCCTTCTGAATATCATTATATTTATTGTCTCTGCATTATGTTCGTCGCCGAAAATTAAAAATTAACCTTTAAAAATCCATCAGACCATAAGAGAGCATTAAAAATAATAGAAAATTGACAGAAACGAGTTTCAACGGCTACAAGTGACATTAGAAAATGCCTTAACGGCCATGCCATAATTATATGATGTCTAATTATATGAGAAATATATTATTAACGTTTATAAGTTGTAAGTCGAGTGAAATTACCCATAGCAATTGCACTGGTGATAAAATGATTTATCGCCACAGAATTTTGTTGATAATTTTATTTATAAATGTATAAATAAATTCAAGTAGAATAAGCATTGATCAGATCTAACGTTATTTTTTAAATCTACGGTAAATCTATCGCGTGTCGTGTACCGATGCAAAGAGAATTACGTACATTGGCACCGATACGAATAACTTTTTTATAAATTTTTTCCTTCTTAAAATTTTACCTTTAATATCATCTCATTAAAAGTATCACGAGTAATTATATTTTTATTTGATTCGCTATTCGTCAATCGTTATAGTACAGTTTTTTTTTTTTTTTTTTTTTTTTTTTTGATGCATTGCCCAATACATTATTCACTACGTGTACAGATAATAAATTATAGAAATTATCGAGAGTATCGAAAGTAATGAAAAGTAACATAATCTCATAATGTCCGTGCGGCCTCTTTATCAGATAAGAGCCCGTCATTGCTTAATAAGCAAGTAATTATTTTCATTTCTAATACACATTACTCTCAATTGACCATCTATGATTTATACGATCATTTTGTCACATTTCCGTTTATTTAGTATCATACTCTAGCCCGCCGATCTAAATTCCATTCAGTCAATATCTCTCTCTCTCTCTCTCTCTATATATATATATATATATATTTCCCTCGATCTCTACATATCTCTAAAACTATATTTTTTTCCTCTTTAGTCTTTCTGACGTACAAATTTAACGAGGAACCTTCGTGAATTACGTAACTCGTTGCAAATATTCTTGCTTTCATCACTCTCGATCATATATATTTATACATATATATATATGTGTGTGGCTGTGTGTGTGTGCGCGTGTACGCATAATTTATAGAACTTTTATTGTAATTTATAGGCTTCCCTATAAAATCTCCAGATTAATATTTTTTAAAAACTAATTTTAGCATTTCGCATGAGCCAATAATAGCTATAAAACGTACAAACGTATATTATTCTTATAGCTGCTGGCAAATATTTTAATCGTCGGACGTCAAATTATTAACGTTATATACATAAAACTGAAATTGCTCCGTAAAGCATATCTATCTATATGTTCGAGGTATATGTGTATTACAAAAAAAAAAAAAATACTTCTTTCAGCTTTAGGGATACGAGACTACGAGCCTCATTTACATCATCGAGTCAAATTACTTTTTTTTGCAAATATACGCTCATTATTAATAATAAATAATAACAAATATTTAACGCAACCATCTTCATCGCATAATTATATTAAATTTCTTTTTTTAATTCTATATCAATTATTACAATAATTATCTTTTAAATTCTCGTATAACATTAAAAAGCATTGTTTTTCTAAGAAATATATATATATATTTATATTACAATCGATTAAAATCTACATTTAAAAAAGTAATTTCACATTCATTGGCTACTATTACAATAATTATTACACGCTTGTAATAATAATAATAAAAAAGAAAATGATTCAAAGATTATTTTTTACCTTGTTATTAAATTTTACAAAGTTATTCTTCACGACTTGTTTCCAATACTTTCTTACGAATTATCGTATTTAACATTCGACGTCTTAAAAAATAATAATTCCAAGAGTTTTATTTTGTTTGTAAATCTACGCTCGTAATGCCTCATTGCTTTTTCCCTGAGATTAATGAGCTTAGACGTTTATCCGAAATATAATAAAAGAATAACAAAACCACTGAACTTTAAGGTAAATTAACTTAAAATTGGAAACAAATAATTAAATTTTCTATTTTATGTTATTAAATACTCTTTCTTTCATTTGAAACGTCAAGCAGCTCATTGTATAGAAATTTTCTTACAATCTTACGTTATAATATCAAAGAAAAGAATCTAATGCTAATAGTTGTTATAAAGAGTTAGTCGCGTAAATAGGAACCGGAGATTGTAGCATTTAACCTTTCTTTACGAGCCGTACAATATTTCTACACGATTTTAAAACTTAATGCAAAACTAAGCGACGTTTTGTCTGACTGCATGCATGATTTATCGAGAATGCAACTACGATTTGAATCGATGAGGATAAAAGCATAGGAACTCCAATGGCTTATTGATTCTAATAGGAATTATAATAAACAAACGTTAATTAAAAGCTTGTGTATTTTTCCCTTACTTTCTGTCTGCACATTCATTCATTTAAACAATGTAAATCAATATAAACAATGTAATACATTTGCTCGAATACGTTAATTAACGCGATTATTATTAAAGACTTTGTGTGCTTTAAATTACAATTAAATTTTACGTAAATACACTTATTCGGTTTATTTTTAACGTTAAATGCCGTTAATATCCTTGTAATTTATAAACATTACCTTTACATAAAATTACTTTAGGTAAATACTATTTATAAATACGAAATAATGTTTTAAACATAATGTCACATTTCAAGCGTAAGTCATTTTTGAAAAAATTTACAAATATTTTATTTATTACGAACAATGTGAAAAAATTTTCTTCTGTACGTGTCAATAGTTTTTAAAATATATTATTTTCAGTATTATACACATCTTTCTATCATACTCTTTTGTTACATATTATTTTAATTCATCGTTTAGAATAAAGTGAGTTTTCCATGCACGAAAACCGCATCATATACATTGCGAATTGCATTCCTTTATTCAAAGTACTTTCTCCATTATTAAATAATAACGAAAATAATAACAAGATTAATGCGATTCCTATATATTTTAAGTACATTTCCAACTGTATTGACCGTCGATTATTGATACTGTATCCTTATATTACGCGTATATGGTTATACGGGAATATATATTGGAGCTAAAAAAAATGTTTAATCTATAGACGACATAATGTAGGCATAATGACGGATTAGAAGAAAGATTTCTTTAATATTACGATATACAATTACGCCTATGATTCATAGAATACATGAAAAATCTGTTTCGTAAATGTTAAATAATCTGTAGATTCTCTTTATTTCATGTAATTCAATAAGTAATTCGAAAGACATGGCATGAAGGAAAAAAGGCCATAAATATTACATGTTAATATGACAAATATGCAATTCATTGAATAAAATAGCAACAATTGACCGATAAAATTCATTAGATATTTAAATTATTATTATTATTATTATATACGTCTATGATTTAGCGTAGTAGACATGCATGGAAGTGAAAATCTTCCCTTGAAACGACAACTATTTCTAGACGACAAGCATACGTAGTAATAAACATTTTTTAAGTTTATAAATAAAATAAGTGATAAGTTAAAAAAAAAAAAAAAAAAAAAAAAGCTATTCAATGCGTTCTGACGTCGTTGCCGTTGTAATTCTCGATGGCGAGTGCGCGGGGGCCAAAGTGCTGCCATCTACCGACGGGGATGCCCGTTTCATCCGTAGGTCTAAGAAGATCGAGGAATGTTTGGTTAAGCAACGCGATCGTAAAAAAAGTTGAGTAAGAAAACGAAAGGAAAGCAAGATGGCCAAAAAGGAACGGGAACAACGAAGCGCCATACGTAAAAGCTGAAGAAAATGGGTCAGACACGGTTTTGGCTGTCTATTACAAAACAAAACAAAACGAAACGAAAGAAGAGAACCACCATAAGATAAAGAAGATAAAGAAGTGGACGTCTTGGATTCGAATTAATTGAAGCGCCAACAGACGAAAAGACGTTATTGGGGTTATTGGTTGAACAAAGTCTCGTAAACGACGAGTAATATGTATATATATATATATATAGTAACGTTTGTGGGGAAAGCTGCGTCACCAGTTGCACACGATAACAAAGAAAAACTCTGGCGAGCCGTTGACAAACATTCCGTCGGATCCGAACCAAGCAGATGACGCGCGTCTCTCGGTAAAGTGCAGGAGGCGTGCGTAGGCGGCAGGGACGGCGGCGGCGGCGGCGCATGCGCGCATGCGCTCCTTCGGAGCGGCGACGCGAGGCTTCCATGGGTCATAGTCGCGACGCCGAGGTCGAGAGGAGCGAGCTCGCTGGATCGGGGGAATCAGCTGGTTTAACGGAGTCGAACCTACGGATTTTTATCAAAGGGATCCCCAGTGCGGAGAGGCGAGCGACAGTTTTATAACGACGGTGCACGTCCTTCCTCGACGGGCGTAAGGATCGTCCTTATTCACCTGGGTCGAGGACAATGTCGCTGCTCGCCGACTGCTACCGAAAACTCACGGAATCGTTGACTAGTCAACAACAACCGGTATGGCGATGATCCTCGTTATCACGTTATCACGTACCCCCGGCCCACCTGCAACCCCGTATGTCTCCCTCTCGTTTCCTCCCCTCTCGCCCCCACTCGCCCCCCTCGCCCCAATAACCGCCGTCAATGTACCAGTCTTGTCTTGTTGACGCGTACTCGAACCCTTTGCCCGTCTCCGCGTGCATTTTTGCCCTTCGTTGGCGTTTCGAGCAGCACCCCTTTCTTCCCGATCGATCCCGGGATTATTTTCACATACTCGGCTCGCGTCGACGTATCGCGTCACCACGAATCGCTAATCGAGCTAACAACAACACAATGATGGCCTTTATATGCAGGAGTTTTGCCGCCAATCGCGACGGTCACTCGCTTCGTCAACCGCTTACGGTATTCAATACGCTACGATCTTCGTCATTTCCCCCTTCGCTTCGGTTCGGTTCAAGTATCCAAGTGCATATCGATCGCCCGTATCATTACGATTTATTATATACAAGTCGATGTCGCTCGTGAAAAATATTTAAATCGACTCCGCTTCTTCATGCGTATCGTATATCGTCAGTTTTTCTTACGGAATCCGTGTGATACACAGATACAGACGCGTCGCATCCACTGTATTTGGCAAACTAGGTAATAAACATTTCCCATTCGTTTTACAATAGCGATAGATTTACGAGCATTCCGATTGCCATGCAAAGCTGCGCGATCCGAAATAATACGATCAGCCGCGGTGGCTGCTGCTCCTTGTCGTTATTAAGAGTAAAATTATAGGCAAATAAACGATGTTTGTCTTTGTGACTCGATTACGGAATTCCCGGACGCCCCGATAAGCTTGACAACGAGACAATGTGATCGCAATGGGTCTGATTGATTGACGTTGACAAAAAAAGAAAGAAAGAAAGAAAGGAGACTATTTGTATGTAATCGCGGCCGCAGACTATGATGATCCATTAAAGTTATTTCAATTTTCCAGTTAAGGGGATACAAGGTGACGAATGTCAATCGAAGCAGGAAGATCGGGGTCGCCTGCCGCGACTTACAGGGACTCAAGGAAAAGGCCTGCGTCAAATTTAACGTGAGTCGTCATCGTCATCGTCATCGCCATCGCCATTAAAGCTTTGCACGTAAAGATGACCATTAACTGGTCACTTTCATAAGTTTATTTCTCATATAGCTTCTGCCAAATATTAATTCGCTATTCAATAATGTATAGGAGCTCGATTAGGCTCACCGTCCTATAGGTCGGAGCACCAATCGATAGCTAATATATAATAATAATAAGAATAAGAATAAGAATAATAAGAATTTATGCATTAAAAAAACGTCCCGTAGTTGGGGTATAAAAAAAAAAAGTATCCTAAGCATTCGATAAGTTTTATACTTATAACGCGTGGTTTTTAAAGAAATTTTAACGATTAAAGGTACGTTGAGGTATTATTTCCACTTTTTTTTCTTTCTTTTCTTTCTTTTCTTTTCTTTTTTCTTTTCTTTCTTTCCTTTCCCCAATAGCGTTAAAAAGTATACTTTGAAATTTTAGAGCAGTAATTGCAACGCATATTATCTTTAGAATATTTAATAACCGGGGCGAATAGAAACTTTATAATTTACGAAACGTAAAGCGACTCGCGTACCCCCCCCCCCCTCCCCTCCCTACCCAATCTACTTACATAACGTGAGCCCAAAGTAATTTAAGGAAAGTACAAGATTATTAGAGAATCAAATTATTTCCACAAAGTTTAATTAATATTTTAATACAACGGCTATATTATAAATTATCTTTCGAAAATACAATTTTCCCATATTACCGAACTAGTACATTGCTTAATTAGTCAATTACCGAATGCAATTTCTACATATATATATATACGTATACGTATATGTATATATAAAGAAATTACGTGTTATTTTTCCCCTTTTCCCCTTAATTTAAAGACTCGCGTAGAGCGAATATAGTGTCGGACCACATGCGCATCCGAACCATCGTCGAGACTATCCCATACGTGACTTACCCATACGGGATAAAAGTGCAACGGCCGGAGCCGTGGGGCGGGGGGACGAGGGAAGGAGATCGATAGAGGAAGTCGAGTGCGGTTCTGTCCCATGGCGAGTGGCTACGTTGATGCGTGCGCGTGGACTAGATTCCCGGTACTTGTGCTCGAGCGATTGTGGACCCGATGCTCGGGTGCTCGGGGTGCTCTATCGAACGACCCGAGGAGACGGCGGGTTGCCTGGGAAAAGTAATTTCCAGTCGCAGTCCCGGTGGCCTGCAACTCTCCCGGAGATCCAGGCCATGGTCACTTTCCTTTCCCGGCTTCCCTATTACCCGACCCGACCCGACCCGACCCTTTCCCAATAACCTTCACCGGTAGGCACCTTCGCTTTTCAATGTCACGGCCATCCGGGCCGCGCATCTCCCTATCCCCCGTCCCCACCCGCTCACGGACCACCCACTGGACTCCGCGAATCCTTTGAGCGATTTAAAAGCGATTGTTCCTAGTCGGTTTTACCAAAAAACAGCCGACGACAATAATATAGGCTTCCACTATTTAATTAATTTTCCTCTCACCCCCCCCCCCTCTCTCTCTCTCTATCCGCTATACAGAATTATGAAAATTTACGTTATAATAACGCGTCACGTATAACGAATATATATTTGATCCAGTGCTGAGAGAGGCGGTTTATTTAAAAAAAAATCGTTAGATCGTGAAAATTTCCTTATTCATCTTCATCGTAGAAAGACGGAAAAATTATATAAATGTCGGTTAATTCTTGTGGGTGTCTTAGGTGACCGAGGACTTGACGCAGATCAGAATCTTCCTAATCGATGGCTCGGAAATAGACGAGGAGTACTTTTCGACTCTCGAGCCGCAAACGACTCTGATACTCTGCAGACCTGGCGAGAATCTTTTAACTGGTAACAAAAGGAATTTCATATAATTTCACATCACGCACTTTTCTTATATTTTTCTTATACCTCCCCTCCCTCCCTCCCCTCCCCACATTTCTCTCTACTCCAGCACGTTTTGACAAAATGTTTTGATTTTAAGAAAATTCCCCCCCCCCTCGTTCCCTTCCATTTTGGCTTTTCCTTCTCTCTCTCTTTTTTTTTGTTTTTTCGTTTCTTTTTGTTTTATAATTTTGTGTGTCGTATTGTCGCCGTAACAGAAGCGGATGTACTTTACCAGTTGCTGAAAAAAGTGAACGCGAATCTTTTCCAGGATGGGGAAAAACCCGCAGAATTGCTTACGGATAAATTCAAAAGTAGGATCGAGGCTCTTCATAAAATTATAAATAAGGATAACAAGAGGACGATGCTCAGTAAAAGGATAGACGACCCCGAATGGTTCGAGGGCTTGGAATCGTATTTGCAAACGAAGGTATAAATCATTTGTTGTAATTATTTGTTATAAATTAAGCGAGGTAATACATATGTCACCTACAATCGGCACACGTGCATACTTGGGTATTTACACGTATCGTCGTTGTAAAAAGCTCGACCGATTGCGTAGGAGGCTTATCTGCACCGCCGCTGTCAAGATCGTATTCGAGGCTACCTCTACCGGACCATCAGTCAGATTAGATCCTCGGAGGTCTACCGCAGGGAGCCGAAAGCCCGCAAGCGGCTCCAGCTGATAATAGCCTTCTTCAAGATACAGCTTAGGAAGGATCACTATTTCGGGTATTACTTCGATCGTAGCCGAGCTGTTGAACCGGAGCCCGGGAGCCCTGCGAGTAACGATGCATCGGATGACGAAACCGATGGACCAGGAAGCTGCCCTTACCATCACTGTCCTTGCAAGCTCGGCATTTATGAATACGACAGGTCTGCCAGCATTTGACTATTATTCCAACGTAATGCGACTCGCCTGCTATTTACGACGCTATTTTATCACGCGATCTATCCTAATATCATGGCTATGGCTTTCTTCTTCTTCTTCTTCTTCTTCTTCTTCTTCTTAATATTACCTATATCAATTAGCTATCTTTCGCTCGGAATCACATTATCGACATTACTTACGCCGCATTAACGACTTTATAAATTTAATAACCAAAAGTATTAACAATAAGTTTACAACAACAACAACAACAAAAAACTCCATGAATTAAATCTTAAAAATTTTTAACTAATATTTTCTTTAAAGGCATTCCTTCTATTTTATTTCTCGTTCGATGATTCTTTATATAACAATAATAATGACAATAATAACAACGATTCATTCGTAATTAGGTACATTTTTGGTCTGGACGATGATGAGGTGGATGCGAAAAAATGCGACGATGAAGATTACTGTCCGGATAACGAAGCATTGGAAGATCTTAATGCTGTATTGAAGTCGTGTCCGTTCGAATTAGTTGAGAGAAAGAAGGAGGATATGAGGGCACTGTGCGATCGGACGGGGGAATTCAAATGCAGCGGTGTGTGGAATCTTAAGAAATGCTTGTATGACCAGAAGCATACGATAAATCCTTACAGATCCAGGGAAGAGCTCATTCTATTCTCCACCTGGAATTTAGATCATAGGTACGAATTGTCTATTGCATATATATGTATATATATATATAATAGATGCATTAATATATGTATCAGAAATTATTTTACATTATTTTATCAAGTACGCGTAGAAATGAATTAAATATAATTACATATTCTTTTATATACAGAATAGAACGCTCAAGAACGATAATACCACAAATATTGGAAGCTTCGCAGCAGCAAGAGAACATAGAGGATATTGATGTTTATGAATTTTACAATAATCTTTTTACGATTAATAATTTGAAGCTTGTACACATTGTCTGCCACGACAAAGGATCTCACAAATAAATGTATATCGATGTAAAGAATAGGAATGGAGGAGTCAACGTTAAATGGAACGATGGAAGAAATTATAATATATTTTTCTCTACAAATGTTTACAAATGTTTGATTGTAATTGTATGTCGCACGATGATTCGTGCAATCGACGTTGGAATCTCATATGTATTACGTTAAAATATCCATTCGTCAGGGATTCCGCTTTGTTCTTACAAAACCATCATGTGCGCATACGTATTTTATATAAGAAATTTTAACAAGAGCCGTTAAAGTACATTATAAGCAAATATATATTTTTCATAAAAGCTATTGTAACGCGCGTATCTCGTTACTTCGTATTATGACTATTCCATTGAAGACTATTTACAAAGCGTAAATTCAAATGTAATCTTAAGAATGATAAGATTTATTTTTGTTATTTTTTGTTTTGTTTTGTTTTCGTTTTGTTTTCGTTTTGTTTTTATAATCCTCAAAGACTAAAAATTAAAATTTTGACTCTTTCGTGCAATATTTTCAATGACTATAATTTGTACATATACCGAATTAATTACATATGATTAACGATTGTAGAGGGGAGGCTCAATTTTAAATATGCAATGTCGATATTAAGCTGATAACAATGAATGTCAAGTCGTAAAGTTATTTTCATTATGTTGCATTATTAACGGATACAACAAGTTAACGCGTGCCACGTATGACCTTAATAAAGGATTATTTTTGCAACCATATCTTCTGGTCGTTTATCTAACGTGTTTAAGAATGTATTTAAGAATTAAAATAATTCGCTCGATTTAGTTATTTTAGTAGTAAGATTTTAGAAAGTAAGGAAGTAACGGTATTCGCTTTATCTTTCTAATGTGTGTAAGTGAAAGTAAGATATTTCGTTGGACACTTGTTTTATTGTCTTAATCGGCCGCTCCGCAATCTAAGTGAATCCCGTATGTGGGGACATATTTCACAATTACGATGTTATTTGAATATGATGAATGTTACGGGCGAATCAATTGTTACGAGCCCGCGCTTCCTTCGGATCGATAAGCTTATCAGCCAATAATTATTGTTCGCTCGATGCACTTTATTAAACTTAAGAATGAACAGAGCATTGAAATATTATTGAAATGTCATTGTTGTAATCGATCATCGTGCATATTGAGCAATTAAAACGTTACGTATATATATATTGAAATGCGCATTTCAATATTTCGTAATGGAAAATATACGGTCAACTATGGGGGGATTGTATTTCATGGTGATTAAAATTCAGAATGTACCGGCATTGACGGGTCCCTGATGAGTTAGGGGCTTGTTCCGTGGTTGATCCTATAATCACAAGAGCGCTGCGTAGCCACAGAATCGGAGATAATGTTATTATTCAGCCTCGACCGGCTCCCGATAAACTAATACCATGTACGGAGCACTGCGTGGCGTTGAACCTAGTAGACCCGAATTTTTCTGGAAATATATACACAACACCGCGTCCTACGTATGCTATTCGTGCCAATTAATGTGATCGCGAATGCCCAATACATTCTTGGTTATTTGCACAAAGGGATCTATGTTACCAACAGCTAAACTATTATTAATCCGAGGATTGTCCGTGCGTTTAAAAATTAATTTTTCTTTTTTTTTCATTTTTAGATAACGAATACGAATGTCGAAAATAGACGTTTAGCCTCCAGACTGACATGTCATGAGTCGAATGAATCTGTTGTAAGATTTACAAAACGAAACGTGTAGCTTTCCAGAATACATTTGTACGGGAATGTACGAATTGTATTTACGAATCCATAAGATTTGTTCATTTATGTGAAGTGCATCGCGATGCTTTTAGAATCGTCGACCGAAACAAGTTGACCGGAGACAAAAGTGTCGAACGAAATTGATACGAGACGCGAGTACTTTTTAGAAGCTACCAAACCGAATCGGGGATTAGTACAATTGAATTTGAAATATTGATTCGATAAGTTAATCGGTTATTTCAAGGCGAACGACAATGACATTATAAAAAATACTTATTTATATGATTTAAAATAAAATATACTTGTTCATGCCAATACCGTTCTTATTATTATTAATTATTTGTGTGTGCGCGCGCGCGCGCGCGCGTGTGTGTTACCATTAACCCGAATAACCCGTGACTTATGCTAACGCAAATGTATCTTTGAATTTTAAAAAAAGAGGGTAATTTACGTACGAAATGCAATTTAAAAAATAGTTGGCTGGTTGTTAAAAAGAAGAAAAAAAAACAAGAAAAAAACAAGAATGAATATCTTAAGAGGTTAGAGTTCAGCGCCGAATAAAGAATAAAAATGTCAGGTTATTGATAAAAAATATAAAATGGAATTATAAAGTGAAGAAGAAGAAGGATCGATGGGAGCGCGTTCGGAGATGAATAGTGGCGGGGGGGGGGGGGTGAGTTGTTGTTTGCGCATCTGCCAGGTCCGTCCACACTGCCAGGTTAAGCGTGCTCAAGGAGCTTCGAGGTCTGCTTTATCCTCTTGGCTAACGTCGCCTCGTCACTTTTTTCCTGTACTGTCGCAGTAAATCCCGGCAGACCGGGATTTAGTCTGGAAACTATTATCCGCGATTCTTAAGTAAGCCGTCGCTACGATCTCCCCGCTAAATCGCTCACTAAATACAAGTGCTTTGGAGGTTCGATAGCCCGATGTCGTCCCTATCTTAGCTTCATTCCCATCAAGCTCGTCCATGGAATTGTTGTCAATCGACACCCGATCGACCAATTCCAACAGCCGGAGATCCGTATCTCGGCAACGGAGTCGATCGATCGACGGAGGGCCGATAGCCGGCGCACTTGGTTAATTTCAAGGACAAGCATGGCTCGACCGGGGGAAACTGATTAAGAGGCTGAGGGCAAGGAGTCCGAGGCTTCGTCAGCGCTCCGTCAAGGGGCCCCGAGCCGGTATCGCCAACCTGATAAGTCGTCGGGACGAGCGCGACGTTTTTTACACGATAGACCATTAGTTTTACTGGCGCTCGATCTTGGCTCACCCCGTCCCTCTTGCTCTTGCTCTTGCTCTTGCTCTTGGTCATCGTCCTGGTGACGGGGCCACGCTTCGAGTGAAAATAAACGCGACTTGCCAACTGCGCGCAGTCCGTCAATTTATTCTCTAATCCCCGCTCGAGCTCCTGGTATATCCATGTCGGAAAAGCTTCGTGGCCGGCCTCGGCTTCCTAAGCATTATTCAAACCCAATTATTCTAATCCCCGGACCATCCCGCCCATATCCACGTACATTTATTGTCGGCAAATTCTTTAACGATCTCGCAAAATATCCACCTTTCTCGCTGACCGCCCGCCCACCTTTTTTTCCACGTGATCGATACTTCCGGATGGACGAACCGAGGAACCGAGCGCCAGCCCGCAAACGTTGATTTCGCGTTATAGGCAATGCTTTCGGTACTTTCGGACAATGATGTCGTGACGGATACCCTGGCCAACCCCCCGTTGCTAATCGTAATACATTCCGAGTACGTACATTCCTACGGCATTTCGTTGGCGCGCTTAACAGTCGTCTGGATCGAAGGCCGATTATAATTCTATAAAAATAGCTATAGGAAAGTGTTTTTTGTTTGTTTGTTTTTTTTTCTCTCTCTCTTCATCAGTGAGCTCGATATGCCGCGGATATACAAGCGGGATGCGATTTCTTATGAAAAATTTATAGAGTAATTACGTATGCACGAGGAAGTGAATTTAACAGGAAATATAAATAGGCTCGACAGATGTCGAGGAAATTTATCCGTTTAAATAGACGTGAATTTAAAGTCGACGTTTAAATTTTTCCAAACGAAATAATACACCGTGAACTATTGACATTGTATTAATTAATAAGGAAAATTAATAAGGAGGAAAAAGTTTAGCGGTTTTGGAAACGTTGCCATTGATAAAGCTAATTTATTGTGACTGTACGCGTTTACGTGTGAATTAATCATCCGTATGCGTAGTGATATTAATCCTTAAGAGACGTTAACGTTATTTGGGCTAAAATTAGAAAAATTCAGTCTCGTCGACGTAGTCGTCGTTGCCCGCGCAGCTTCTATGCGCAGTTAGAATAATGGCGAGGCCGCGAGACGGATAAACTGAATTTAAAGACCAAAGAGGGAAGCGAGGGACGTAAAACTCGCACTAATTCTCTTGCAAGTGCTCCGACCGACTCGCTAAATTAAAGACTAATGCGGCCATTAAACTGAGCTTTAATTATAAACGTAAGTGAATTCGCTTTCATTAGGGGGGCGGGGGGAGAATTTCATTCTCGGCTGATGTTTCACGCAAACCAATATCGATATCACGCATTTCTAGAAAGAGGGAAGAAGAAGAAGAAGAAGAAGAAGAAGAAGAAAAAACAACAAATGAAAAACTTGTACGTTTGCGTACAAGAGCCTCCCCTCTAATAATAGAGTAATAAATGAATTACTTAGACGAAGGTATATAAATAAATCGGGAACGTTGAATTTCTTATTACGTTTGTTTAAGAATACTTTCGACTGTCTTTGGCGCATAGAGAGAGAGAGAGTCAAAGGAGTCAGAGGAGTGGCTGGGGAGAGGTAAGGAAGGACCTTGATCGAAACGTCAGAGTGAGAGAGAGAGAGAGTGGAGGGTTGGGGGGGGGGAGAGGAATGATACATGTCAGATAAGAGAAAATAGTACAGTAGTTTGGCTCCGACAATAAAACGGGCAGATGTCTGTGCATCAGGAACAGAGATTCGCAAACGTGGAAAATACCAGACGTCAGCGTACCTAACGTCTCTTTGCCATTTTTCCGCCCCGCCCCCCAATAACCCCTCTCCCTTCGTCTTCTTATTCTCCTTCTTATTCTTCTTATTCTTCCTATTCTTATTCTTATTCTTATTCTTCCTATTCTTCTTCCTATTCTTCTTCTACTACTCATCCTACTACTACTACTACTACTACTACTACTACTAGTACTAGTACTACTAGTACTACTAGTACTACTACTTCCGTCCTGTCATCCCTTTCCCAGTCCCGTTCTCTCTTTCTCCCTAGTCCTAAATAAATTTTGATTTCGCGGCTCGCTGACTCGGTCCTCGCAGCCGATTGCCCCTCTATGGGCGGATAGGAGCCGCGCGCCAAATTATGCCGCAATACGTTGCCGATTTCGCGTTCTCAAAACTCGAGGAAATCAATAGACGGGGGAGGGGGGGGGCTCTCTCTCGTAACCGGGCGATTATTTCGAAGCGGTCCGACGACTACGACTACGACTACAACGACGACGCCGCTACCGCCGCCACCACCACCGCCACCCCCTTCTACCACCCTCCTGCCCCCCTCTCACCTCAACGAGCAACGCGACTCGGATCACCCCGGATCGGGCAAATAATCCATGGCTTACAAATAGATGCCTTGATTTTTTTTTATTCCTTACCGGAATGGATCTTCAATCCAATGCCCCCGGCGAGTCAAGAACCGTAGATCAATATCCACGGACTCTAAAGCTGTTTACCTATCGCGAGAGCCCTCCTTTTAATATTGCCGTAATAATGAAGCCGTCTTATGCTCTTGCCGACCTCCGCTTGCGATCGCGCGCACCTTACTTGTTATTCTAATTCAAAATAAATATTTGAGCCCCGGGGTCGGGTAAAGTGAAAAAATTCGGGACGCCGCGAGCCGAGGGAAGGGCGATCGGCTAAGAAGAGGCCCGTGTCGCAAACGAGCGGTTCTCGCTCTTATTCGTTGAACAAGGCCTTAATCGAGCTACTCGCTCAAGGTCAGCGGCCGTCGTCTTCCACGTTTACGTGGACGTAACCGAGCAGTTGCGTCCTTGAAATCCCGAGCGGGCTCTTTGATAAAGCGAGCCGATGCCCGCGACCACCACCTCCGCCTCCGCCGCCCAGATTACGTTTATCTCATCGCTTCCATCGATTGACGGCGGTGGTGGTGGTGGTGGTGGTGGTGGTGGTGGTCGCGGGCGGTTTGTATTTTTTTAAGGGAAAGGAAAGAGCTGGGGGTGTGGGTGGTGGGCTGCCAAATGAGAAAACTCGTCGTTCGATCTCTTACGTTGGTTGCGCAGAGAACAAGATCTTGCTACGTCGAAAAGAGAAGAATCGGAAGGGGGCGGGGACGTGTAGGGTGGGTGAGGTTCAGGGAATCGAAAAATCTCTCTCGTTCCCGAGGGCTCGTTAGTCCCTTCCTTCCTGATATACCCGTAAGTGAGTAAGGGTGCGTCCTCGCCCTCGCCCACGTCCTCGCCCACGTCCTCGCCCTCCGTTTCGAGCTCACGCCGACTACACGGCGTTTTCCTCTCGAGCCTCGCTAGTTTATTTTATCGTCCACCGCCACGTTTTTCATCTCTCACTTACTCCCCGACAGGCGACAGAAGCTGAGCTTCTTAACGTCGGCCAAGAAGCTCAGCTTCTGTCGCAATGCAAAAGCTTAACGGTGTCAATTCGCACACCTCAAGGACCTCCACCTTATCCCCAAGGAAATATATTGCAAATCATTTGCAATGACTCCTAAAACGCCAATGACCTTCGGAACCGCGGGACTCACTATTCCACGAACGAATAGGAACGAATTAATGAGGGCGCGTGCGCGACGAGGCCGATCGACTCGGCTCGTAAGCACGGACATGGGACGTCGGCCGAGTGATTTACGAAGTACGTATCGATGGGTAAAGGGGGATTTTCAAGTTCGCGGCCGACTATTATTTGCTCCGTGAACTTATTATATCGGAGAATTTGTATTTTGTTGTCGTGGAGCCGAGGCCGATCGACTTATACTCTAATGCCCTTACAGATAATTAAAAAGTTTTGTACAATTTTTTTAAGAGAAAAACAAAACAAACAAACTTTCCCCGGACAATTGGGAAATATTACGGAAAGGCGGTAATTAATTAATTATTATTCTTCTTCTTCTTTCTTCTTCTTTTTTTTTTTGTTTGTTTGTTTGTTTGTTTGTTATAAGAACACTTTGTACGCGAAGGAGACAAACTTTCTAATAATATCCCTTTACTTGGCCCCGCTTATTTACAAATTATCCGTATAACTATAACGTCGTTAAGTAAGCCTAATCCGGAGAATTTTTTTTTTTAGCCTCTGCTCCGTAAGTTTTAGCGGCAATTTTCCCTTTTCGTTTTATTCAATAAAGTTTTTGGGGGAAACATTAATTTGGTTCCCTAAAAATTTATTAAAATTTCACTCTCGCTTTAACGAGGGACATTATTACATATTGTGTAGTATTGCAAAAAGAAAAAACATGTTCCACACTAAAAGGACGGAATTACGAATATTAAAATACCTTTCTCACCAATGTCTATGAGTTATTAATTCCCTATGGATTTTAGACTAATTCGGTAAAAGACTTTCGACGCTTTCGTTTCGCCCTTTATAAATCTAAATCTAATTTGGCATTCTGAATAATTATCATTATCCGTTACTCCTAAATGTACTCGAGGGGGGGGGGAGGATTTTTCATTCGGCCTTAGCGAATTTAAGGGCTGTTGTTTATAATTTCTTGGTCCAGTGCAGTTCAAAAATTAATTTTTTTTAATTTATAAAAAGTTATACGAACTACGTTAATTTGCATAAGTTTGCCGGGGCTTCTATGAAGTGTATGTGCTCCGTACACTGAAAATATTCTGGCCAAATTTTAACTCAATTAAACTATAAGTTGGATAATAATTCCGTAGGTAAAGAAGTGTCGAAAATTTAAACTGTTCTCGAGGCTCGGGGAGGAGTAGGGGCACGACGTGGACGAGGAAGCACAAGAAAGAGAAGAAGAGGAAGAAGTAGAGGAAGAAGAAAATGTTAAAAAAGAAGTTTTGAAGAAAATTACCGAAATCCAAATAACTTTTAAAGTTTTCAATTTTAAAAAAAAAAAATTAAATTTAACCGCACTTGGATTTCCGAATAAATGCAAAATCTTGAAAAATATATTACAACGAATGATCTCGATAATGCAGCGTATACGATAAAGCTATAAGATATGCGATTTTAGTATGTATCCGATAATAAACTAATCTCAGGAATGACATAGATTACGGAAATAATTCGAGCTTTACGGGGAGCTGTGGACGTCGGCAATAGCATAAAAGGGGCGGGGGCGGGGGGGAAGGGTTGAATTAAAAAGGAAGCGTATGCGTTAGTCGATTTTCAGTGAACGTCGCGATAGCACAGCTTTTCCACGAAAAGTCGGGAAAGCGCTAGTTTGCTCCCGCCCCTCCCCTCCCCCGTCCTTAAGGTCGAGGGTAAGAAATTTTTCGATCACAAGCGGTAATTGTAGCAATAAATATTTAATTCTGTAGGGAACGCTTAATTACGCGCGCCAGGAGTAGACTTAAAGGGAAAGCGATATTAATAGAGGGGAAAAAGTCTATCTCGAGGCGTAGACGTATAGAGAAAAACTCGCTTAATTAAATTCCTCCATGCACCTGCGATTTTCACCGCCTCTCTCTCTCTCCCTCTCACTCTCACTCCGATTCTCAAAGGCTCGCCCACTTGTCTTACTCCCCTCGGACCCCCTCAGGCCGCCGCGACGACCTCGAGCACCGTCCATATATTTTCTTCTATTTTTTTTCTTTTTCTTTTGTTTTTGTTTTTGTCTATCAGTCGAAGTCGGGGCTCCTCGGACTTAAATTTGAATCGGCCCGCTGCCCCTCGCCCCCCGCCCGCCCGTCCGTATCAGCTAGACATTCGATCGGGTTAGCCATCGATCCCTTTGTCGGGGTCTAGGCACGGCCGAGCCCCGCCTCTATATCCCGAGCTTCCTCGGTCCTCGGTCCGCTTCCTCTCGGGCTCCATCCCAGGCAAGCCGCGGGTGGGGTGGGGGATGGGGGTGCTCGGAGCTCTATGAAGCTTTATGAAACCGCGGCTCGGCGGTCCGATGAACCGCGGCCGTGACGAGCGTTAAAACTGACAAAGCTCGATAACTGCTGCTTTTCCGCTTTATCCGGAGGAATTATTAGTTGACGTGAATTTTAATCCAGATTATACCGGCGATCGAGGAGCTCGAGCTTTGATCGGGTAAAACAAAAAAAAAAAAAAGAGGCAATTAGCCAACGTGGCTACGCTCCGGCTACCCCCCGCTCCTTCCCTATTTTACTCCTTCCCTATTTTACTCCCCCCTCCCCAGCCCAAACCCGTGCCTTTTAACCCATAATGGGATAATTTTTAATAATTCGCTTATTGCGGCGAATGGCCTTTATGGACCGAATTAGCCGACTGCGGTGACGGACGGAAAAGAAATAACGACGACTCGGGTTTTTCGGCCATTATTTTTACTGCTATTGCCACGCATGCTTTAAGGGATTTTCAAATACATCGTTCATTCTCTCTCATTCTCTCTCAAATTCCGGCTAATAATAATTAATAAGCAAAACATTTTCTAAATATTTTCCACCCAATCCATAACTGACAACGACCTCCTCCTTATTATTCGTTATAATTATGAATTATTTTTACCTTTTCCCAGCTACATGACTCTTATACAAATACACATTCTAATTTCAAATTCATTATGACGTTATTACGTGACAATTGACGACCGACCCATTCGACAAGGGTATACTATTACGTATTATAAGCATTTTACCGATTTTACAGCAACTTATTTATCTGTAAAACCTTTTGAAATTTATTCACGTTGAATTTTGACGTTCAACGCATTAGCTCAACAAAAAAAAATAACGAAACGTTCATTTCATTAATATGTACTCGAAGGCCCTGCCAAACTATATCGAATAATACCAATACGCCAATGAAATTGTGAATAATTAGAATTGTGTGTATAAGAAGAAGAAGAAGAAGAAGAAGAAGAAATATGATGGAAGCAATGTCCATTAAGTTTATTAAGGAATACTTTGGATAGACAAACTCCGGAACTCCGCGTCCTTTTAACGGTCTTTTCACTTCCATCAAGTTCAATGTTTCTTAAAATATAAGCTATACATCCTCGAGATCGTTATATTGCAGATACGCGTTTACTAAATACATCGAGTACCAATATAGTTGGTATCGTAAGAACATTTATGAAGCCCGTAGCGCGTTGAGTTGAGTACGTAAGCATGTGTAAATAATAAAAAATACGTTAGACGACTGAAAGTACGGGAATCCGAGTTTTGCATCCTTGGATGCGAAAGGAAAAGTCAAATAATCCTTATCGGGCGAATATAATGATGATTTGGCATCCGAAACCAGGACATTTCTCGTACATTGAGAATATTTATTTATAATATAGGGCATGCAATCCCTATTTGGTTGCACGTGTGCGGGTACGCGTACGTCTTCGTAATCTCGTAGTATAATGAAGAGTCGCGCGGAGGGTGGGGCGGGGTGAGGGAATGAGCTCGATAAACAGTGAATAATTTAAGAGGAGTTTGGCAATTGCTTTGTATTAAGGAGTCGGGCATTAATTTATTGTCAAAATGCTATCCCGTGGAGGATATTAAGGACGGGTAGACGATATCCAAAGATATTCGCGCGTAAAAGGGAGCTGCTGAACGACTGAAAGGTCGTCGGAGCTTATTACATTAAAAGGGCCGATATCACGGATAGAAGCCCCGCGTAAGAACCCTCTCCCCCCCCCCGCCCCGGGTTCCTCGGGCTCGTAAAATATCTGGGAAGCCCGGGGGCTGATCCTGAGGATCTTCCTCGCGACACGCGAGCACGGGACTCGTACCTCCGTACACCCACCCTTCCCTTGGATTTATGTGCTCATTTTTCGCACCTACCGCCCGCCCCCTCCCCCACCCCACCCCTCGTTGGGGGCTTACGCACTCGAGCTGTCAGGATTCCTGAATTATTGTTATTAACGCGGTCGCGTAATACCTGTTATCGAAAGACTATTGCGTCCCGACTTTATCGTTGCTGGCTCGGTGCGGGGGAGTTCAAGGAAGACCCTGCCGGGCTCTCATTACCTCCGTCTTAATTCTTCATCCTGAGTCCGTCCTGATTTTCGATCGTAACTTTCCTTATGCCCGAATCAAAGTCCTTTACGTATAAAGATCCGTCGACTAACGGTGCCCGCTTCGTAATTTCTTAAACTAATGAATTAATACTCGGCACCGTTTTATTATATCGTCGGATGAGATTAGAAAAGCCGCGGAGCGTCTTCGGAGCGATTTATTTCTAGTCCCGCAAATTCTAATTCTATTCTGTCCATTACCTCGTCGAGTTCAATTGGAATTATATTTTTATTTTATTTTATTTTATTTTTTTTTTTTTTTTTTTTTTTTCCCAACATTTACTACCCACTAACTTAGCCAAAAATACTTTCATAATTAAATGTCACTTATATCAAATTAAACATTTCCTGCTGTTTTATCGACTGACATTTCCTGCTAAGGGATTCCGGTTTCCCGAGCGAATAGCATTATTTTTTCAATAGCGCCCCCCGATTCCTCGTAATTTCATACTTAAAAAAGTTCCTAATCGACAATAAGATTCAAATGTACTGAACGATTTAACGTATTAAAACAATAAAAACGTACGTACGTATGAATAGAAAATGTTTTTGTTACAACTTTTACGTATAATTTTTTATTATAATAATTTTAAGCGGGCATTTTTTTATATTTAAATACGAAGTAAAGATTATTAATCTAAATTAAAAGCTTAATCGTGATTCACGTGGATTATTGAATGTTAATAAAGTTATAAGATGTAGTATCGTAAAATGATAATTCATACAAAGGGAATAATTATCCATTAATTCCTTATTCATTTTATGTAAAAATGCTTACGAGGCAAGTAGTTATTGTATTCTGTGTACAATTGAAAGTCAAATTGTAGCAAACAAACTGAAACATTATGCCAAGTAGGGTAAGAGGAAAAAATAAAAATAGAGATAGAGAGAGAGAGAGAGAGAGAGATTTTGAGTTTCTATCGATCCGATTCTAGCGATTCTCTAAATGAAATATTTATTTGATGGCTGTTTCTTCATGTCAAGAGTTTCCTTCTTCACTATCCGCTCGCCAATTTCATTTATGACATGGCGCGAGAACGAGAAAACTTTCGAAAGGGGGAACAGTGAAAGATAAGAATGGGAAGTAAACGTCATAGGTTTTACGGGCATCAGCGGTTGTAAGACCCGCGGATCGTGAAAATTTCCTTGAATAATCCACCTTTTGTGTTTGCGAAAGGGTGACGAGGGGGCGACGAGGGGGTGAAGGCGAGGAGGCGAGGTGGGGCGAGGTGAGGCGAGGGGGTGAACTTTAAGAAGGAAGGAACGAGTGTAGGAGCCGTCGAGTTGTCCGTGCCGTTAAATTGTAATTTTCATCTCTCGTTCTAATCAGTAATTTACGGCATTGCCGGCATACAATGCCTAGATTGGACTAGAGAAAAATTCTCTGATCTTGTAATAAGAAAGCCCGGGAATAAGTAATTAGCTGTACGTACGGAGCATGAAAGGCCCATGAATGAAATGGCGGGGAAAACGTGCCAACGAGAATAATAAAAGTGATAATCGTTGTATAATTGACGGCCGAATGCGCATATAAAAATAAAATAGACGCGCAGAGAACTCATTTTGCGACGCATGCGTTTGTGTAAGTTGCATAAATTAATCGAGATAGTTTGAAGGTGAAATGAGGCGGAAAATCGAAAGAAAAAAAAAAAAAAAAGAAAAAGACAAGCATTGCTTACTCGAATCGACCAAACGAGGAAAATCATAATCTAGCAATTAATTAAATGCGAAGGCTTATAACGTTGCTTGTAAAGCTATTAATGAAAAATGTACCATCGAATTATTATTTAGAATTTCAAAATACAATCGATGCAACCAACAACTAATCGGTAAAAAATTATAAAAAAAAAAAAGCTTAGCTAATTAAATTGGTTCGTTTTTTGTAAAAGGGCAGCAGTCGGTCATGAAATGTGTAAATAACATTCATATTTGCGACTTTATTATCCCGAGCACTGCTTAAATATTATGACTGTAATAATAATAATAATAATAATGATGATGATTAATTTAATTTTGCAACTTTGAAAAGAAAAATCTTTTGTGATTATTGTTGATAAAACAAATAAAATGAATAAAATAAAAAGGATGTACGTGTACTCTTTCTTTCTTTTTTCTTTCTTTTCTTGTTTTTTTTTTTTTTTGTTCATCCAACATTTCAAAGACCGTTTGAAAAGCTTTTACTCTGATTATATTAAAATATTTGAGAACATATCTGGTAAATCAAAAAGAGAAGTTATTATTTTGTATAGCAGGAGCATCAGACCTGAACATACATTTTTAAAGAAACCATTTTCCTTTCAGAGGGCGCAATTTAAAAATATCATGCATCCGCATTACCCGCATAAATATAGTTTATTATTATATTTTTATATACTCTCTCTCTCTCTCTCTCTCTCTCTCTCTCTCGTGATAACGTAAATACTTTAAGGTTCTTAATATTAGAAAATATTTTGAACGCCATTTTGCAACTAAGCCGCTTTTACAATTAACGAATAGAGTATCCGTTACGTTATCGAAATCAATTTGCGTCTTTTTCTGTTGTTATCGTTACAAAGTTATCGTTACAAAGAATAATTAATTTATTACTCGAAGCTATAAAGTGAATTGTAAAGCGACTATAAAGCAATGATGTTTTATACAATCGTAGCCCCGTTGCAACATTTCGGTTTGCGGATTATTAATTAAATTCATAGAGTCGGAATGAGTTTCGAAATATTTTCACTCGAATTATATATATATATATAAATCGCTAATTGATCTCTATGGTTAGATCGTTCGTAAGACAGCGAAGACGTTTAATTAAGCGATACTTACGAAGCTTTTACCTACATTACATATTCGTGGCTACATGTAACGCCGTAGAAAATACTTTCAAGTGTATTGTTAACGAGCCATTTATTCTCGATAAATAATTATCCGTATAATTTTCATCGGCATTCCCGATTCTCGGTTTCCCCCCTCGTTTTTAATGGCCCACTCCAACTAGTTAATTAATTTTTCGTTTTATATTTATAAACGTAAACGTACCACGCAATGTAATTAAGCTTTATGGGGATATAACGAATACACCGGGACGGGGAAATAAATCAAACAGAATATTGCAAACAACATTTTGTTTGCGTTAAAATGGCAGCAGCAGCAGCAGCAGCAACAAAAAAAAAAAAAAAAAAAAAAAAAACAGAAAAGAAGAAGATTTCTCTACTTTGCTCTCGTATTTTTAAATTAGCTCGGCAGTGTATGTTATTACGTTAAAAGTTCAATCCCATCGAGGACGTAAATGATATTTACAATTTTTGCAAAATATTCGCCCCCGAGAATCGTCTACTTTATTGAAATACATTACAATTACTTACTGATCTGTGTAAATACATCGAGTCACGATATCATTCGTATTGTCTAAAAAACTACGCGACGTGTTTCGCGGACGATTTTTAATTGATTCCACACAGATTCATTGTAATGAGCTTGGGAAAATTGGCTAAATTCTTATTGACAATGTAGTTAGTGTACAATACTTCAGCATTTATATATAAAAAAAAAAAAAAAAAAAACAATAATAATTACATATTTAGTTGGCGCAATAGCAATTACATGAGCAGATAATTTCTCATGAAGGTAAAGCGATATTTTGAACATAAATAAAGTCTTTGCTTATGATATAATGTATCATAATTTAATTTAAAAAAAAGGCAGTGGCAGCGAAGCGTTTATTAAAATGCTAAATTATAACGAGTGAGTTGTTACGTAATATGAATGGCATTGTTTAACAGTGTATGTCGGGTCATCCGTGCTATCTCCGTGTCATCTCGTCGTTGTCTTACGGTGAAAAAAAAAAAAATGTTCACAATAGATGATTTCAAATTAACAAATGACTTGCTGATATTAATGATAACGTCACGTGGCCGGATTTTCATAGAGAAAAAAAAATTACGAATCTGTTATATTGTCCCGCAGAAAGTAGATTTCAAACTCGTAGGGTATTATTACGTTAATATCATCTACGGCCGCAGATCGGTAATACACCTTAAGCCTATAAAACTTTTATGCGATATATTGTTTTAAAATATACATATTAATTCCCTTATAAAAACAAATTTTTCACTGCCTATGTATTTTTGTTTAGTTTCCATAAAATTTTTTAATACACTCACTCTCCCTTTAAAAAGGGCTCGAGCTGTTTTTTACAATGCACTGTAAACTAATATTTACGCAAGAAATAACTTTTTGCTTTTAGCTACTCTCCGCACTCTGTGGGGTGCATCCCCCACCCCCACCCCCACCCGACCCTATTGCCGGTACCCGTGCCCCTTTACTATTTATCGCTCTCTCTCTCTCTCTCTCTCTCTCTCTATAACTCTCACTGCTCCGTAGCGTCCTCATTTGTTATATTTTTCCATCTGTATATCTCGTCGGCTTTCTCTATTTTTTCCATCTTGTTTCTGACGCGATTCCATTTTTTCCCTTTCTCGGCTACACGTCTTATTGGTTCAGAGTGATGTTCCGCTGGATATAGATCAACGCGCTCCACGTGTGTCCGATCCGTAAATCATAGCCACACTAGCGGCTGGGGTGTGGGGGGTGTAGGGGGGTTGCGAGCGGCTGGGGCAGAAAATTTTAGAAGTGCGAAAACGAGCCACGGGGGAAGGGGGGAGCAAAAGTTCTTCAACGTAAAAAAAAAAAAAAAAACAAAGAAAGAAAGGGAAGGAAAGGGATGGATATGGATGTTCGGGTGAAGGGAGAGGATGGTGGAGCCGAGCGAGAGGGTAAATGAAATAGTGTCCGGGGGGAGGAGGAGATGGGGCTACTATCGATGGGAGAAAAGGTAGTGGGAATCCGCGTCCGTTCCATCCGTTTCTTTTATTTTACGGCTCGCTCGCGTACGCGAGCCCGCGAAAATATGACGATCCAGCTCGAAATAAGATAAAACAAGATAAAACAAGATAAAACAAGATAAGATAAGATAAGATAAGATAAAATAAAAGAATAAATCTCGTGGGAAGATTTGTTTTTCGGAGTCGTGGAGTCGTGGGGAGCGTGGGGAGCGTGGACCGAGAGATTTGAAAGGAGCAGTTCGAGCGTATTTGAGGGTAGGGGGTAGGGGGTAGGGCCGGTGGGAGGAGAAGTTAGCCGAGGTACGAGGTGTCTAGTCGAATATCTCGAATTATAAATATTTACGGTCCACGCGGCGCCTTTTAATATTAGAGCAGCCCCTATAAGCTGAATTAACGGAGCTTTGATAAACTCTCGACACCTGTGCAGCAGCAGCAGCAGCAGCAGGAGCGGGAGGGGCAGGAGCGGGAGGAGCGGGAGGAGCGGGAGGAGCGGGAGCAGCAGCAGCCTCGAAGGGACGTTTTTCCCTCTTTACCCTTTTACGCCATTTCGCGGGGCTTGAAAAATTGCCGACGGGCCGGATCCCCGATCCATCGGCATCGGTCGGCCGGTGATGGGCGCTGGGCGGTTATTGGGACGGGATCCAAGAGAAACGTAACGCTCCTGAATTATTTAGGGCTGCTTACCGAGCGCAAAATGAAAAACGATAGATTTTTCGGGGGGCAAGCGCGCACGAGGGAGGAAGGGAGCAGCTCAGCTTAGCCACTTAACCCCCTGCTCGTGCAACTTTTACTCAACTTCTTACCGACGTGGTCGTCGTCGTTCATTCATTACCGGCGGAGCTCCATCCCGCATTCGGTTTTTTTTACTTGACTAATACTCTTCTCGAAATCCCACTCTAACCGGCTCCCTCAAACAAACTCTTCGCGTATCCCTCTGCCCTCGCTTGTTGTTGTTGTTGCTGTTGTTGCTGTTGTTGCTGTTGTCGTTGAAGGTGTTTCCGAACGAGAAAGGACGCGGCTTATATTTATTGTCGGTAGAACAAAAATCAAAAAAAAAGAAGGAGAAGAAGAAGGAGAAGGAGAAGAAGAAGAAGAAATCCCACGAGGAATTGCAATTAACGAGGAACGCGAGAGACGGGAGGAGAGGGGGGTGGGGGTGAGCCAAGGTCGAATTATCTCGAATATTATGCAACAGCTACGAGCCAAATATCTTCCTCGTTTAAGGAGATCGACTTTTTCCTCGAAACGAAGTTCCGAACGAGGGTAGAAGGGAGGCTAGAGAAAGAAGCCCGGCTGCGCGCTCAAACCCGTCGACTCCCCCTAATGACAAATGTTCGCCTTTTTCCTAGCTACAGGTCGGGGTCGGGGTCGGGGTCGTGGTGGTTGGAGGTGGTTGGAGGTGGTTGGAGGTGGTGGTTGGAGGTGGTGGTTGGAGGTGGTGGGAGGTGGGGACGGGTAGGAGGCCTTATTTTCTCGCTCTTGGGAACTTTCTCCAGATCTTAGGGGCCAAATCCCTTTAAGTAAGGTCCACTTGGTGGGCTTTGGCCCTGGCGCCCGCATTATTTGTCCAGGGTTTTTAAAAGGAACGCGGAGACTTTTCTTCTGCCGGTCGACGGCGACGACGGACTTTTTACTTATGTGTTACATCGGTCGTCGACTTGGACCGAGCACGCGACTTATAACCGACGAGAGTCGTCGTCGTCGTCGTCGTCCCCCACACCCACACCTCCACCCCCGTCAAAGGCCGTGGAAAAAGCTGCTCCGGAGCTTCGCGGAACGAGTGGCTTTTCGGTGCACGAGAGTCATTTATACCGAGGCGCGTTATTACACACGTAGACGGGACAAGAAGTCTCGTTGGCTCGACTATTCCCGCCCCCCGCCCATACAAGATACTTTACTCATTTATTATACGCGTTTTATATAATAAGTATAATTTGTATAATGCAGCGGATCGATAGATCATCCGAGTCTCTACCTCACTGTACCCCAAACATCGCTGTACAAACGCAACCGGAAGCTCCTTGAATTCGAGCCGTAATACGTACTATCCGTAATATATTTAATACTAGATGCTAGATAATATAATCTCGGGGGCCCTCGTACTTGCAACGCGTGTCTACATTATATATATATATATATATAATATGTAAAGTACGAATATGAATACGCGGTACGAGTATATACGTCATTAAATGAAGCTGCTAATTGTAATTGTAATTCCGTAAAATCACGTGGATCTTATGAAAGGATTAGATATTTTCAACTAACTTAACTGAACGTGCAGCCACCATTCGAGAAAATGAGCCATAAATTATCTTTTGCGCTGTAATATCGTTTCCCATAGCCTTGAAACTTTTAATACAAAGCCGTTTTTTTTTTTTTTTTATTTTAGTTCCAGCGTAGCTCTATACAACTTTATCGATTTGCCCATGAAAATCAATGCCCACTGGAAAAGGAGCGCTCGTGATATGTATATATGTACACACACACATATACATGCATTTAGAAGGCAATGAAAGAAAAAAAGAAGGCGAATGAAACTCGGAAAAATGATTGATAATACCTGTTATTTTCACATTTTCTGTATATTAATATTAAACGAGAGAAAAAGATTAATATGAATATGCAATATCTGAAATGTATGCATACGCGTTCGCGTTCGCGTTCGTGTGGCTGCGTGTGGCTGCGTGTGGCTGCGTGGGTGTGGGTGTGGGTGTGGGTGTGTGCCGAGTGCACCGAGAAGGATGGAAACATTGGAAAGCTATTAAAATGCATTACGTTATAAGTAAATAAAATAATATCGATACGGATTTCGCAAATTCTATCAATTAAAAGTGAGTTCTTTATGGGAATAATAAATAAGAGCTGCTATTTCAAAGCTTTTATGCAATTATATATATATAAAAATTCCCTTTAACGAATTCGATTAAAGACACTACGATAATTATTGCGAGGTGAAAAAAAAAAAGGAAAAAAAACGAGGGAAAAAAACGGCGGGTTGGGGGGCGGGGGGAGTTGAAAACGAAAAGATAATAATAAAAAACAAAGAAAAAGACAGTGAAAACGGCGTGAAATGATGCGAGGAGCCCCGATGAAGAAGTACGAGTGAAATTCAAAATTATTACGAAGGAAAGTCGAGCCAAACTCGAATGATGAATATTATTGGAATTAGGTGTTCTCGGAAAAAGAAGTTAAGCCCCGGGAGGAGCGAGGAAATTATCGTTCGAGGGGGGGGAGGGGAGAAAATAGAAGTAGCCGGGTTGATATTCCCGTGTCCGGGGGTTGGGAAGATTTCCTAGGGTCTAAGCCATGTAGTAGTAGTGGTAGGTGGGTAGGTGGGTGGGTGGGTGGATGGAGGGCCCCTCCTCTGAAAAATAGGTTTTTCACGGAAGTAATGCTGTGTCGTACGTTATACTTCCATTGTAACACTTTGGGCTCGGACTGTTAGGTAACGGCATGACGGGGCGAAAGTACTTCTTACACGAATATTGGCAATACAATGACGGGACGCTTCTGCGCCATGCGCCAATGAATTATATGTGTGTACACAGGGTCGGCTGGCTCGCTGGCTGACTGGCTGGCTCGTTGATTCTTCAGGGAACTTAATAAGAATAATAAACAGGAAGAGTGAAATGTGATGATGTGACGACGACATTGTTACTTTTCTACTCTAAATAATTAAATGTCATTACACGGTTCATGGAAAAATTCTGCGTTTCACCTGCGATATCGATCTGACAGGTAAAACTAATTTTGACGTATTAGCTGGATTATTTCTTCTTCTTTCTTCTTTCTTTCTTCTTCTTTCTTCTTCGTCTTTCGTCGTCTTTCGTCGTCTTCGTGCTCGGGGCAAAAACACGCGAGTCCGAATCTCTCTTGATTGAAAAACGAGTAAAAACCAGCTGCACGATCAACAATTTTTTCTATTAAACGTGTACACTGGGTTTTTTAATTGCTCGAAAAATGCCCTTAATTTGGTACGGTTATTAATTATTGTTATCGTTGCTGTTGTTGTCGTCGTCGTCGTCGTTGTTATTATTATTGCTATAAGCACGAAATAATAGGATATGAATAATGGGAAGAAATGCACGGGCATTCCTATTGGAAATTATTATAAAATAACCCCTAAGCTTCTGTATAAATAACAATGGCAATGGTAATAGTAATAGTCGTGGTAATAATAACAACGACTCCGTAATTGTCAGTCCAAAATGAATTTATACGTAAGCGGAGAAAATTATTTTATCAGTGGAGCGACGAGGTGTATATGGTGGGGTTGGGGGGGGGGGCAAAGAGAGAGGTTAGACAAATTTAAACTCTATATATGCAGACATTTTTAAAAAATTATGAAATTATTTTTGAATTTATAGGGTGTGAAATGAGATCATAAAAAATGAAATATACGAATTCATTTGTACCAGATTCTGAAATAACAAATGAATTCGTATTTGCTTGAAAAAAGGACCTTACGAATTCCATCTGACGTCTCAATATGGAATCCTATACTTTACTTTCTTCTTTTTTTTTTTTTTATTCGATTTATACATGACTGATTGTGACTTTTTTTATCCTCCCAAGAATTAATATTAAAAGTCGATTACTACTACTACTGCTGCTGCTGCTGCTGCTGCTGCTGCTGCTGCTGCTGCTGCTACCACTACCACTACCACTACCACTACCACGGCTTTTATAGTTTGTTAAACCTTTCTGCTACCGCTTGCTACTGAAATAACTCGCTTGATTTCAACAATTTCGTACAATGTAGCATTAAAATTACGTCAAATTCTATAAAATCATTTAATAAAGTCTAACATGCATATATATACATATACATATATACATATACATACGTAAACGTAAACGTAAACGTAAGATTAAACGAAATTATTGCAACGACCGGTTTTATTAGTATTAAAACGGAAATTCAATGACATTACGTACGCGGCGGTTCGTTAGAAATATTTCCCAAGCCGAATTTCTATTATACCGTATAATATCGTAGGGGATTGTAGATCATTTTAGATTAATCAGTTCTCGAGGAATGTACTCGTTCGTATTACTTTGTCGAATAATATCTCGCGCTTGAGTTACCGAGTTTCCATTAAGGAGGCATTAGATTTTCCCGCGGCTCCATTGATTCCGCTTCGACAGATTCCAATCGGACTCATTTACGTTATCCTAAACGAATAATAGAAATCGTCGAGGGTCGAGACGATACGGAAAAATAATCGACTTGCCCATAATCTCTATAGGTTATTGACAGGGGCTACGGACCCACGGACCCTCTGACCTTCTGACGGCGCTTATCATACGCATTCGGTGGCTCGAGAAAATACGATCCTTACCGCGTAGCGTTAGAAAATAGAAGAAGAAGAAGAAGAAGATGACGATGACGATGATGAAAAGAATACCGAGACCGATAGAAATGGAAACGAGTGCGCGTGCTTGGACGACGTTGCTGTTAACCAAGGATACGAGCCTCCCTCGAGGTCTAACTCGACGATGCCAATGAAACGGGAGGGGGATCCCAATAGGACACTGACCCCGTCACCGGTTAAGCTGGCCACGGCTTAGACCGGCAAATACGACATCGGTGACAAATCTAATCCGAGCAATGCTCCCTCTACGTCCCTCTACATCCCTCTACATCCTATTACCGATACGCTAAGACATTCCGCGCGCTGTCCAGCGTGCCCGTGGACAACCTCGAGGTGCAACGAAGCATGCGTCGAAGCAGCTCCGGAAGTTCAGCAATGCGTGCCAAGGATAATCTTTAAGCGCGCCTGTGGTAGTAGCGAGCGGCTATGCGGGGCGGGGGGGAGGGATAACCAAGTTCACTGATTTACGCGAGTTTGTTAATGACCGAGATGTCCTGGATGTCCCCGCGTAGTCCACGTGACTACGGCCGAGGGGGCAACGAGCGTTAATACGTACCCCTCAATCTCTCCCCGCCCCCCGCCGCAAACGCACCTTTCTCCCTTTAAACAGTTCTTGCTTCCGTTGCCGTAAACCATTAGTATTCGTCGCATCTTGCCCTCGCACGAGCGGCAGCCCGACCACGCCGCTAACGAGTCGCCAAGGTTTT
Source organism: Ceratosolen fusciceps (assembly GCA_018883505.1). Classification (NCBI taxonomy): domain Eukaryota; kingdom Metazoa; phylum Arthropoda; class Insecta; order Hymenoptera; family Agaonidae; genus Ceratosolen; species Ceratosolen fusciceps. The sequence goes on from RCIC01000016.1 coordinate 1,257,983, forward strand.
CTTGCGTATGGAAACCTTTATGTCGTCAACTCTTTCTTCCTACGCGTCCCTTTCCCCATCTCGTCCCAAGAATAATCAATGAGACGCGAGTATGAAGAGAGAGCGGAAGAGAGCGGAAGAGAGAGAGAGAGAGAATTACGACCAAAGGGGCACGCGGCACGATAAATAAATCGCTGCGGAAAATTACGCGTAGGAGCGTGGCTGCGTGGGCGGGCGTAATTTCTTTCCCATCGAGATGATAATTTCATATCGATACGGGGGGTGCTTAGGAATTTATTAACTCGGGAGGGTGCGTGGCGCGTCGCGGCGTCGCACTTTTCGCAAATCGCACCGAATTGACGAAACTCCAAAGGGGCTTTGGTATGCCGCGAGAGTACATTCGAGCGAATTGACTTGAGCAAGAGATTACGGAATAAGTAAGAAGGCGCAAAGTCTACGATTATGCACCTCCGCTCCGCTCTGCTCTGCTCTGTGGAATACGGTGGAATTATATCCGGGCTGGGAAGTACTGGAAAAAGCCATTGTGATTCTGTGGGCAGGAGTCACGTGCCGTATATTCCTCCGACACTTTCACCTTTCGTTACTCCTATCTCTTCGATAAACGTACATTTCGCAATGAAAAATTCTCTCCATCCTACCGATATATATATACATATATATATACATATATACGTACACGGTACTCTCCCTCTGTCTCTCTATGTCTGAGCATTACCTTCCCTCACGACCGTCTGCCGCATCGTGTCTTTCCTTTTAGTTTTTCTTCTTACCCCTCCCTCCCCCCTCCCCCCAGACAAAATACCTGCCACTTAAGTGCTCCACTTTCTAAAACAAGGCTAAATTTAGTTGATTGTATAGGATCGGCTATTAGCTGTCGAGCGGACATTTTTAGCGGAAATTACCACTAGGCTTCACCTATTGAGCGAGCTGCCCACAATCGTCGACAGAGAACTTTAAAAACAGGCTTAAACATTTAAATTTATCCTCGTTATATTATTATTATTATTATTATTATTAAAGGCAAAAGTTTGATTGGTTAATGGTATTGGATTTATGCATGAAAGAGAGGGCAGGTATCCGATACAGGTACTCTGGTTGGCTATACCTACCGGCATGACCCTCCGTTTCAAATGTTTCCTCCAAGCATCGAGAAAATGCGGTTAGTACCGCGTAAGAGAGAATTGTCCCTCCTCTCCATCGGCGTATATAAAGCAGGATCGATCAGGCTTTATCAGCCTTCCTGACGAGTCCAATATACCGACCGAGACTACGACAACTTCTCCTCGAGCCTTTACTCGATATCCTAACTTTATTCCTTACAACTACCCTTTCTCTACGCAACAATATCTCCTTATAATAATAATAATAATAATAATAATAATTCATTTCTTTTTCTTATATTGGACTCTCGTCGCAATGGAATTCCATTAAATGGCCCAACAGCTTTGCTAAATTATAATAATTATAATTGTAATAACAACAACAACAACAACAACAACAACTGTAATAGTAATTGTTTTAATGTAAACAGTGTCGATTCGTCATTTGCACGGGCGTAATTTCATGGTAAAGCTAAGTTGAAAAGTAAATAAGCTTGGCTTTTTACCATATACTTTCTTTCTCCCTTTAATATTCAAAGCGACACAGGACAAAGTATTTCCAGCGCAATATTTTATTCAAACTAATTATTTATGCTGCGTTATACTTTTGCCTGCCGAGAAGTCCAACAACGCTTTCCCGCGTAAAAACTCTTTGGCATTATAACATTTTACGTCTATTACGAGATAGTTGTAAAATTTCGTATATTTTGCAATATTCCACGACGTTTGAAGAATCGCGACAAAAAATTAACTGAGCCGATAAAATAAACCACAATAACCTTTTTCATCGGACCGCAATATATTTACGTTTTTACATTTGCGCGTGACGAAAAGTACTGCTCGTATCTATTCTACGCGCAGACACACGCACACACACGCAGAGAGCATAGGCGTGAGATTGAGATAAGCACTCGGGAGATAATGAAATTGTTATAAAGAAGTTAAAAGGTAAAAGGTAAGGGTTTCGGTAATGGCGGCGTGATTTCTCATCAAAATCCTCTGGAGAAAAGAATCAAAATGAAGGGGATTTTGTCGTTTGAAAAACGTTTCTTCCCGAGACGAGACCATTGCATGTATTTATCGAAGTAGAAGACTTGGCAGACCCGTAGCGAAGGCATCGTCGCACACTCGCTCGCGTTTGCGTTTTCAAAAAAATTTTTTAACCAAATTCCACTTTATAACAATTTCGCGCAAGTGAATAAATTCCCAGTCGAACATTTTTAAATCGTCCTTGAACTCCTTTATCCGTAATTTCAAAGAACTTTTGATGCCTCGCGCGGTACGTCGTCGCAGCGAAAAATCCTTTGCGCAGGTTAATAAGAAAAAAAAGAAGAAAAAAAGAAGAAATAAAAAAAATTCACCAATAACGTATCCAAAAAGCATCCAGGCGTAATGTAATTTTATCGTACGGTTAACGCGATATACGTTATTACGTGTATTTAATATAAATATCGAATATTTAACGGCGACGTCTCCGCGTCTCCGCGCGCGTGTTCGTGACATTGATCCAAATCGCAAGCTAATAAGTCGTCTCGTAATCGTAAGGTCGTGAGTTCGATCATTGCGAGATAATTATCATTAATAAATAGCGGTTGGCCGAAGGATTTTTGGACGGGAGCGTCAACGATAAGAGAACCGATTACCGTTGAATAATTTACACTTTTATTACTTGCTGCAAGTCGATGATGATTTTATCGCGCCAAATAGATCATGATCGAGTTATTTAATATTTCGAATGTAAAGATGATAAAGCGTTTGACGATAAGACTTGGATGAAGTATTGGTTTTTCTCGGGGAAGGGCCGATCAAAGCGCGATCAAGAATTTATTAAAATTTCGCAATTATCAACTAATTATTTTATAAATTCAATATCCAACATCGATGTACAATTAAATGCATTAAAAACAATTATTTATTTATTTATTTATTTATTTATTTATTTAGTGCATGTAAGTCTGTAATAGCGTATTATTGTTCTTGCGAAGAAATCTCTTAATAGTCACGTGGCACGTTATTATTACAGCTTCTGTAATTCTTATTAAAAGTATCGTAAAATTATTATTGTTAATTGTCGTTGAAGGGCTCGTGCAATTAAAAAGTCTTTACAGTGATATTGTAATGATAAATGCAGAAGCGTCGTGCGCTGCTGCGCGTAACAAGACCTGACAAGAAACGCTTTCCCTCCCCCCCCCCCTATAAGTGGCCTGCTTTACAACTAGCGCAGAAACTAATTTGTTAGAGAATCAGTTTTTTTTCTTTTTTTTTTTTTTTATGTGTGTATCTGTACGTACACCGTTGCAATACTTCCGAACTCGCGGGCGTAACGGACGAACGAAAAACAATAATAGTGCGACGTAATTGAATTGGGCTAAAGCGTTAAAAAGGGAATAGGAGCTGATCAAGACGGTTAATTACCATTATTTTTTTTTTTTTTTTTATTGACAGGTATGACAAATTAATACATGATTTTTGTACGAACGTGCACTTTGGCTGTGCACCCGTGAAACTTACGTGAACTATTGTAAATACGTCGTTAATGTATAATTTTGAATCTTGACATTATAACCGTCTCTCGGTATTACGCGAAATAATATAATGTAAATCCGAACGGGAAACTATAATACGATAGCGCGAGTGCGTGTGAAGCGAGGCCTGCGCCCCTGTACGTGTGTAACATATGCATCGTATGTATTTCCGCATACTCGTGAAGCGAAAGAAACATTATTGCTCCAACGTATCTATCTGCGTGATCATGCTAAAAATATATATTTAATACTAAGTCATTGAATGCGCGCGCGTATACGTGTACATGTATTTAGAATATAATATATTATTATTTGGCATTATTTATAGAGCGCGGATGGGGGGGGGACCAGAAAACGATGTCTTAATGTACTGATTTAAAAAAAAAAAAAAAAAAAAAAAGAAGAAAAAAGAATGCGAATCAGAAACATTTATCTCGAGAAGAAAAATGATTTGCTCCGTAGGAGGATACTTTATGTCCTGAATTTATACTTCTTGTATCGCTTAAAAAAGCAGCAACAATGATATTTTTACGTTTACCAACCTTGAATGCGTATACGCGTATGTACACGTTGGCATAAGGATGGGTAATACGGGGGCTTTTAAAGAGACTAATGTTTCAATAACCCCAGCGGCTCGATAACGTAAGCGTGTGTCATTAAATAAGATAGTTGCGCCTCATCAATATGAAACGTTGAATAGGTATATGGAATATACAGATGTCTAATTTCACGTAAAATCTGCCTTGGCTTGAACTTACTGATTTTACCTAGAGCTAGCCGCTCGAGTAACAAGTAGCTTTAATTGAAGCCTTCCAGAAATAGATCTCATTTGTACTGTATTATTGAGCTCGGAAAACTTTGTTATTATAGATTTCAACTGGCTTTCCAGGCTGAGCTTAGCATTTTAAGAAATATCCTATGCTATTTACTTTTATTCCATTACCTGTGAACTTGTGAATATAATTGTTCCTCCTTGAGGGTGAAAATCAGCAAATAATGAGCTTAACGGATTTTTAAGGATTAATTTACAATTTATTAGTAATATTAGTTGAGGAGGGAGAATATTCAAAGCGGGATTAAACTTTTGTACATTATTACGTAACGACACGAGTTTGAAAATTTCAGTATAAATATATATATATGTATATATGTACGTTGGAAGTAGAGAGTTTATAAAACCGTGTATATGATCAAGGACTGAGCAAGGAGCGAGCGTACAGGAGACGTAAAATAAGAGCTCATTTGGACGTATTCTTTCTTAATCATTCAATACGTGTAAGCAATATGCAGTATAAGCTTAGACATGTTAGATTTATCCACTAATCGAGATAAACTTCAGCCGGCTTGTCATAAATATTATAGCGCCACGGTTTTATCCAAGCCAAGCAGTGCTAATATGCTCAAGCATATTATTCGAAAGTATAGCTTCGGCTATATCATACTTTACGAGACGTTGTTTACGCGTGTACACCGTATTTGATGATATTTATGTAAAAATTCCTTTGAACTCGCTTCTCAAATGGTTTCGCTTGAACTTCATCAATTAACTTGTTTTAACGAATTTTAACGAATTTTAAAGAAGATTATTGAGTAACGCGATGCTTATTCTAACGAGGCCATATTAACAATCCCCGATGATGATAATAAAGTATTGTCAAATTTCGTAGATTCGTCGCTCGACTTTACTCGATTATTTTTATGACTTTGTTAACGTTAATATTATAAATATCCTATCGATATTCCATTTGAATTCTTTGGCAAAGAGAAAAAAAAAATCGACGTGAAGCACTCTGTACAATTCGGCTAATAATCAATAAATTTATCATCGAACGACATGTAAATGTGGAAAACGAGCGTACAACGAAACTGCAAGTGTAATGAAATTTTCAAAATACCTATAGACGATAAGGGTGTAATTTTCATTACGTATGGTGGATTTTTATAGGAAAATATTAATTCCACGCGTAATGACGGATTATAATTAAATCCGTAAGTCAAGTTAGAAAACCGCGTTCGCACAATTACACGTTTGATGCATTGATTTTCCCTGAAGGATAATTAATTTTTTTTCTTTCATCCTCGAGTATTGTATATTTCGTCAAAGATAAACAAGCATAATCCGCGGGCAATTTCGAGCGAAGTAGAGTTTAGGGAATTTCTATACTTATATCGAGAAGTCTAGGAGGAAAGAGGCCGAAAGCTCGATAAGAAAGACGAGAGAGAGAGAGAGAGAGAGAGAGAGGGAAGGATCGATTGTGCAGGACGACAGGAACGCGGTTGTGTCCGTCCTTTGGAAATCATCCCTTACCACGTCTTCGTTGCTTAAAAAAAAAAAAAAAAAAAACTTCCTTTACGTTTCGTTTCGTTTTTGTTTAAGCGGAAGAAAAAAAAGTCGCGGGTGAGCGTATAGAGGCTTGGCCTTTAATATAGGAAAGGGGAAAGGATCCTGGATAGCCGGGCTAAGTAGATAATCGTTTTGGGGGCAAATAAAAATGACGGAATCAAGTACGGTCGCGTATATTATTGCGATTGGCGAAAATTGCGGTGCTTGCACTTTGAACTTGCTCGTCGTCCCGTGCTTTTCAGCATTCCTGCGGTCGGAATGTTTTTTACGGGGGCTTCGTAATTGCTTTGAAATTGCCCCCCCCCGCGCGGGGAGAGCAGCATCGATCGAGCTTCGATAACGGCCCACGTTTCATCGGGGGGCATAAAGCAAATTAATAATTAATATTGCGTTATTTTGTATGGCTGAACGAAGTCGGGACTCGTCATGCTTAGGCCAAACGAACGAGGGAAGAAGGAACAACCGCCCCCCCCCCGAGAGCTTTCCAATACTTCCCACCGATTATTTATTTTAATAAGGTGCAACGATTCAGAGATTCTTCACCCCACCCCCTTCATCCTTCACGATCATCTTTAACCGATGCAGATCTACAATCTTCTTTGAATTCGGCTTTTTTTCGGACCCCGTCTGAACGTAAGTTTTTTTTTTCCTCCGTATTTTATAAGATCAACTGGATCAAGCATTTTACGAAATATTGAATGCTCGTGTCACGCAACTGGCAATCTGTATCGTTATTATATTGATGGGATCTGTCTCGGACAGATAATGTAAGCAAGTGCTGAAAATACATTACGTACCGTATAATCCGGATTTTTTGTTTGTTTTTTTTTTTTTTTTTATTTTCTTCTAATTTAAATTAGCAGACTGCGTGCGGGAAATACGTGTTTCGACTGGCTTCGTTGTGCAAATACTCTGAAATCCGAACCTTAATTTCTCAGGCTAAACTTTGGATAAAAATTGCACTTTGAATCTCGTCCCCGGATATTTAACTACAAACTACATCTCGAACGCGGGACCTTAAACTTTCAGAATTTAATACAAGTTTTATCTAAAATATTATAATGGAAGGGAAAAGTGAAAAAAATTTTCGTCAAGTCGATTAAGCCGACCTCGCCTCGACTCAATTACAAGTCTCCTTGTAATTTTAATACGTTAAACAACCGAAACTGAAAACGACAGCTTTTCTATAAACAATAATAATTATTGTTATTCTCTATTATTTTCATAAGTTAAATGAAAATTCGTTTCATTGAAGGTTCGTTTGAAAAATGAATATCTTCGTCATGATGTTTTGTACCTTCTGAGGAAGCTCCATTCGTTCGTTGCCCATCGCGTTTCTAAAGGAATGAAAATGTTTTGTAATGCACTCGTATCAGTGTCGTATGAATAATAAGTGGCGAGAAATAAAGGCGCCAAACATCAATACTTTTTTTAAATACTTTTCAAAAGCTTATACTACTCGATAGTTAAAAAAAAACAAAACAAACAAACGAACGAACTATAAAGTATCCGAATTCGTTACAAAAAAAAAAAGAAAAAAAACTATTTCAATAAACAGTTGCTTAATATTCGCTTTAAGGAGATTTTAATCAATTTATTAATTAATAATCAAAAACGTTTCAATCTTAGACGAATGTATTACCTATAATGATGAAAATAATAAATCTAACGGAGGGAGATGAATAGCTATTAATAAATATGATACTTCGCGTTGGGGATAATGCATAAATGCAAGGATGCATAATACCTGGGAGCGAGGTGATCTCGTTCGAGTTTATCGACATAAAGGGTGACTTTCCTGAAAATAGTACCGTCTATTAAACTATAATTAATTAAAGTCTCGTATCTTCTTGCTTACAGCTGACTAGATTAAATCGATGGCTATAAAGTTATAGGGTAAGCCAATTAAAACGAAAAATTTAGTCCATCGCCGCTCATTATTGGCAACGCTGTGCTTTTTTTTTTTTTTTTTCCTCAATTTACTTTTGATTTTTTTTTTTTTTTTTTTTTTTTTTTTTAACAAGAACCAAGATAACGTCACTGGATCATTGCGATGCTTTTTTTTTTTTTATTTCGTACTTTCTTTATACGAATGAGCTAATGAAACAAAAATAAGCTTATTTATGTAAAAGTTATATTACTTTGTGAGTAGTGTAGTAGTGGGATAACGTTGAATACGAATTGTTGTAATAATTATCGCAAGGTAATTAATTGTAAGTCAGCGTAATGCTGCAGGACCGTTCTGCAATTACCGATTTTATTTAAAAGGCTCGAAAGAATACCACGGCGATGGTATTAATAATTTGCAATTAGTATTTTTAACGAGATGTCATTAATTCTTACAGTCAATTGAAATTTCATGGGAATAAAGGGGAAAGATTTATTTGAACGGAAGAAAGGAATTCTTCTTAGGTAAGGAAGATGGAAATTGATATAAAATAGCGTAAAGTTGTAAGTACCTCATGTAAATATTATGTCAAATGTTAGACGCATAGACATTGTTCTAATCGTCGCAATTAATGTATCGCGAGAAGCGGAATATTTGCTCTGGAAATGGAATTGCGCATCTCGAGCGATAGAAAGGAAAATAAAGGTTAAAGAAAAGAAATGAAAAGAAGAAGGAGGAGGAGGAGGCGGCAGCGCTGCATGTTCAAGGGGCAAAAACGATGCAGGGGCAACGTTGCAAATCATCGTAAGACACGTCGAGGGGTAGTTGCGCGTATGGCTCTGATAGCGGCAAAGAGCAATATAAGGTGTTCGGTGTTTGCGATATCATCTCTGTGTTTCTCCAAGAATATGTACTCGCTTCATCTACGATATACGCGTTTAGTGTACAGTAAATTTTTATAAGGTTAATGCCACACTTTTAAGGTTCCATAAAGAATTTATAATTACTATAAAGCCGGAAGGGTCTAAATTTCGCTCGAACATCAAGTATTAACTTTAATATTTGCATTAAAAATTCAGGTGCTGGGGTAGAGAGAGAGAGAGAGAGAGAGAGAGCGTGGAGGTTATTTATTTTAAGCCATCCAGTGAAACGGAATACGAAAGTAATGTCCAGGTAAGCAGCGATTTACGAGCCTGAAACGCAAAAATCATCCTTATTACGTGCTACGTAATCCTCTTTTAAGAGAATCCAAGGCTTTCCCGTCCGGCTTAACGCTTTTTATTAATAATTCGTAATTCGTAGAACGAGCTCGCGAGCAATAATAATTACCAAGAGGTTGTTACATGAAAAGGTAAAGAGCGAGGGATCCATCGGGAATACGGGACGATTGCGAGTCCGAGGTGCGATGGCACCTCGGAGTCAGGCACCTCGGAGGCGATTCGGGACTCTCTCATTCGGAAAGGGAGTTGGGGGGGGGGCAGGGAGTATACAAAGAGCGCGAGAGGGCGTAGACGTCAGCGGGGTTTATTTTTACAAGTGCTTTCGCTCGTCAGTGCAACAAGCAGACGACATGCACACGATAAAAAAGCTCGTTCGCTCGCACGAGACGCACTTGAGCTACGAGTAATGAAGACCGCCGAGGGTGAGAGGACAAGCGAATTCGTCTCCTTTTGTGCCGTCTTCCTTAGAGCCGTCTCGACAATGCGAGTGTCGCGCCGTCGCTTACGCGATCCTTCGCCTGGAATGTCGCGCGATTTAGCCGTCGGTAGACTCAGAGCAGGTCGAACTTCACGTTCAAAAAGCCCCAGGACAGGGACAGCGGCACGGAGGGTAGGGGGCGGGGTAGCCGAGGGACGGGACGAGATAAGGGACAATGGCAGAGAGGCGAGAGGAGGAGCGTCGTCGCGCGCATTCTCCAAACGACTTTTACAAATTCCCTTCCCTACCCCCTGCCCCCCTCGCCCTCCTTTCAAATTGTTTTATTAATTTTATATATTACAACAAGCTAATTTCCCTGCTTAGCATTTTGTTATTTTATTATTTTAAAAGGGCTAAGTGCGGATTTCATGCAATCGTAAAGGCCAAGTTCCTTGAAATTTAACAGAAACTTTTTCCTGCGATACATTATATTCTAATTGTTTAAAAGATTTAACGAAACTGCTCTTCTTAATCTGGGACGCTTAAAGCCCAAACTGCACAAGAGTGCTTGTTATTAAATTTATAACAAAATTCTAATAAATGAAATGCGCGCGATTCCCGTTACGCTGCGTCGTTACAAAGCCCACATATTCGTTATTAACGAAAACTACGAGGGAACCCGTTACTTTTTACGTATTAATAATTTTCAAGTTTACACAAGACGAGAATCCACGTGTTGGCGTGTTTAAATTGCCGATGAGATGAAAAACAGATTTAGCTTAAAAAAAAAAAGAAAAGAAAAGAAAAGAAAAGAAAAGAAAATATAGAAAGAAGAGGAATGGGGAGGGGGGGAGAGAAAGATGCTGGGGATATGAATTTCTGATTTTTTAATTTAAAAAAGAAAAAAAAAGAGAGAAAAAAGAAATTCAAATATTAAGACGCCCTCTGTAAATATTATTTGCCAACTAGTGAGGGGTGGAGGGCAGGGGACGGGGGCAAAAAGAAAAGTAAATAAATAAATAAATAAGTAAACAAGTGAATAAATAAAAAATAAAACAAGAAAATTGTACGGAAGAAAAAAGAATTTGTGTATGTAAAAGGGACGAGGGAGTCAAGAGGGAATTATTATTTTGTCCGTACGGAAAACGTCGGCAATTGTTAAAAGTGCTCCCCAGTCGTGTGTCGTGTGCACCTTTTTACATGCCATCCTTGTCAGCGTCTCCGGCGTCCTTGGCACTTTACATTTAATTAAATATAAGAGAGGCGCGGGCGCTTACATCCAACAAGAAATACTTAATGATGTGTGTTGGCTGCCCCGAGTCCCAGGATAAATTAACCTGTAAGTGCTCCTCGGGAAATTGCCGGAGCAATTGAACGCCTACTCCTAGAAATTTTCCTGCTTTCCGCATGGGAAAGTAAACCCTCGGCCGGCCCTCCGCCCGACTACCTGTAATCATGATTTTTTTTTCTCCCATTCGGCCATTACGCTCTTTCGCGAAATTGTCTAGCGAAACTTCGCGCGCTAACCCACGGCCCCAGAAAAGTCGCCCGGACGTTCCTCGAACCCCAATAACCCCAATAACCCCTCATATTTATAACGCGATTCGATCGACCGCGAGACTTCGCGCACGAGGTTTCATTAAATCATCAACGTTTTCTCTTCCTTCGATCGCCGATACTTTGTTTTTGGTTTTGTTTGTTTGTTTGTTTGTTTGTTTTTCGTTTTTTCTTCTCATTTGCCATTGGTTGGATAAAAATTGGATGGATTATTACCAATCGAAGGGATGAGTACGTTCATAAGATGCCAATAACCTTAGGAGCCGCGAATGTTATACAAATGCTTCGTTATTCGGGAAAAATCGAAAGATCGCTTTGGTTAAGCCTTTGGACCCTTAACGCGTCCAATTTAATTAGGAATTCAGTTTTCGCGAAAGTCCCTTTATAGATTTCTTAGCGAGATTTTTCCATAATAAACTTAGATCTCCAGCTTATTAGATTTCCTTTCTAAATTCAAAAGAAGCGTCATTAGTAAACGTTTTTTTTTTTTTTTTTTCTTATCATTTATCCAAGTCCATTATTACGTTTCGTGTATACGAAGCTGCTTGTCCGTCAACACTATTTACCTTATAAATCGTAAATTTTCGATATTTATACGTAATAAACATCATTTGCACGTAAACAAATTGGGAAATACAATGCAGTATTACGGAAAGCACGTTAATCGTACGTATAAGAATGAATATCTATGCTATTTATACGGCACGTAACAATCGAAGCGTTTTCAATTTCCATTTGTTATAATCCGTATTTGTAATAACTTGTGGATTTGAATACTATACGATCCAGCAGCAGAGGCAATATCGTAACGCGATATTAATCCGATCTAGCAGTAACGTAGCTATCATCTTATAGTTAGTTAATATATATATTGCTTGGCTTGTTCTATTACGATAACGCGATACCTTTTCACGTTCCTTGACATTTCAAAAAGATATTATTTATCTAATAAATAAAATCCGTGTCCTTGTCCTATCCTTGTTTTATAAATGTTGCGTTTTAAAAAGAAAACCTTATAGTGTCTCGTAATGATTCCGTAAAATAAGTTTTATTTAAAAAGCAGCACTTTGATGCACCGCACGATGCGATCAAACGTTCGTTTATCGATTACGGAAAATACAAAAATAGTACGTTAAGTTGTATGCTGAAACATTAACAATGTTGTATTTAAAGCATAAATACAGTGTCGGGTGATATTTTAACAAAGGTAATACAAACAAAGTCCTCCCGTTATGCATACGAATATGCCCGTGCGTTTGTATATTCATTTATTTTTTTTTTTTTTTTTATCGTAATTAAGCATTAAGAATAACAAACAAATCAATATTTATCAATCAGAGTTTTAAACTCCGTGGACTGCTTCCGTGGACTGCTTCCGTGGACTGCTTGAACGTTGACGGGACAGCGAAACTTCATCATTATATGAAGAAATAGTCTAGTAGAAGGACGTAAGAAAAGCTTCCAGAAGGCAATGGAAAGATAATTTACTGATGTACTGCTACTACACGTGTTACATCTTAATTAAAAAGATGAGGAAAAACGTTGAAAATAATAATCCCAAGAGAAAAAGTCTAAAAAAAAGTTTTTTTTTTGCATTCAACTCGTGTTAGACTTAATATTTAGTCTCTTCGATCTGTAATTTAATGGAATTAAATTACTTTAAGTGATGACGTTACAGGCGTAATTAAAACACTTATATTTAAGTTGTGTAAGTTTGGGTGTAAGTTCTGAAATACGCGCATTGATTAATGTTACGCTAGGCATTTTGTATAATTACAGTAGATTGGGAGAATGTGAGTGTCAGTCATTAAGTAGGCAGAGCGCTGCCAAGTACTTCGATATACATATATATATATATATATATATCGTAGTTCATAATTCTCTTGGCCTTTATCTTTCGGGCTTTCAATTTACTTTGACTTTGTGCAAGTGGCACATTGCGAAGAAAAATAACGCTTCCTTTGAATCCCAGTCGATTCGAGGGCAAGCAAATAAATATATATTGCCCGCTCCGACGTCTATCCAAAGATTGACGTATGATCGTAGAAATGCACTCTCGATCGACGATATAAATGCTTCTCTTCTTTTCTTTACAATGCAACATATAACCTCGTAATGCAATACCTTAATGCGTTCTATCGCTACGGGTAATTAATGACTCGCTCGCGTTTTCTACTGCTTTACTCATTATAAAATTAAAATTACTCAAAACGTGTACTTTGTATTTTATAAGCAGATCCGTATCAGAGTTTGTCAAAGTTTTGGAAATACAACTGTATATACAACTATGCAGTCCTATACGTATAGATTTACAGTTTGATAATTATTACCTATTAGTGCATTCAATGTATTTTAATTAAAAAACTAATTTTACTTTGTTTAGTCTACTTGTTTGTTTTCCCGTATCAATGACTCACTTGCTCGGTAATTTAAACTTTAAAAGCACAGTTTATGGTGCACCGGCGACGCTACACCCTTCCTACTTTAATGATATTTTTGCGTAAAAATGTACCGAGTAATTATTGTTGGTGGGCGTTATCGCGCTTCTAGTACAGCAATACTTTGGTAATATGTTAACGTCGCATTAGTTTCTAATGCACTGGCGATAGAAAACAAAACAAAAAGATCGGCGAAAGTGAGCTTGCATTGGCGTTTTTTGTCCCCCCCCCACCACGCCGCATAAGCGAAATCACCCGAACGAAGAAGCTTATGCGTTAAAGAGTCTTTAAAAAAGCTCATTGGCCTCGCCATAATTTGCCATTGCCAGTCATAATTTTTTTTAACGGATGTCAGTGGACTCGAGACTCGAGAGGAGCTTTGTTGATCCATCGAGCCGCGCAAGCTTATCCATTTACAGAAAGGCTTGCCCGTAGCCCGTAGGAGGAGATAGCCGGCTGTGTAGGCGTGGGTGTGAATTAATTGCCGGCAATCAATTGATGTGCCGAAGGACGAGTCCTCGGAAGGTTATTAGCCAACTGGGCTGGGGATGAAAGATCTCTCTAATTGCCAGGAGATCCAGCGATCGGGTGTCGGGGGTGGGGGAGGGGGGGCAATTCGGAGTCCTCGACTACCAGACGAAAGCGCCTTGGGTACTTGTATATAGGTAATTTCGGAACACGTATTACCGGCGAGTTTCTAAGTCCGCGAGTCTGCAAAAGTCCTTTACGAGGTAAGCGAAGCAGGTGCTAACGACTGTTGGGATATGGGAGTTAAGAATGACGAGCGGCCACAGACGGCGGGATAAGCTCTCCCGAGTCTCTAGTCGAGAATGAATTCGCTCGAGCGTTTTACGTCGCCGTGAAGTGTAACGCATTGCGAATATTTAACGAGCTCCTTCAATTTTTCATCCTTACTTTTTCGCACAGCACTGCCCGTTCCCATGTTTCTTTACTTATCGAATTATTGCCCCATCAAGCCCTGATACTACGACAGATCTAACAGTCGGCGCTCAAATTAGATTTACTTTCACGTGTTTCTTATTACCTGAGCTCCCTGCCCCCCTCACTCGCCCCCGCACGCGGCCTCGCGCAGTCAAGCGTAATTATTACGAATCGTTGATGATAATGGCCGCGTTAACCGATCCGTTAATACGAATTCCAGCGAATAATAATAACGTAAGGTTAATTGTAGCTTGAGGCGGTGTCGCCTCGGCCGATATAAAATAAACGAGCTTTCCCCTCCTTTAATACACAATATCTTATAATAATAATCCGTGTAATAAGAAAATAAGCTGTGAAAACGCCACGTCAAATTTTTAAAACCAAAATAAAGCCATAATACAATCGTGAGATTTACGGGGATGGGTGTGGGGGTGGGGGTGGGGGAATCTAATAATAAGGCGCCAAAATCTAATAATAAAAAAAAAAAAAAAAAAAAATCTACTTTAAAATTCTCTCAGGAACTTTAAGCAGCCGGCCTCATATCTTTTTCATAAGCGACACCTATTAATAGCTTCGAGCGAATTATACAACTTCGAGCCAATGCTCAAGCCCGGTTAATCCTTCCCCTATGAAATAATTTATAATTCTTTAAAGATTTATAATTTCACCGCACGCGTAACAAAAACAACAAAAACGGCCCTACGAATGAATACTCGGTGTAATAAAGTAAATTTATAAAATCGTTTGGATTCATTAGCATATAAATGAGCAGCTTTTGTATGAGTTCGAAGCGTTCCTTTACTCTCTCTCTCTCTCTCTCTCTATCTATTTCATAAGCTTCTTTTGCCTCAATAATTATTACTACGTGTGAGCGAAGGCATAAATTTTTTCGGGAGATTACCGAGTTTACGTTCGAGGATAAATTGAGGGCGCGCGAATCGACGTCTCCTTAAAGAAAATTAAAGAAGCCGCGCATTAAAGAGTTCGCGAGTAATAATAAATGCTTTAAAAAAGAATATCAGCTAATGTGTTGAGCCATCATTGACAGCGCTGTAGCAGTAATAGTAATAGTAATAGTAATAGTAATAGTAATAGTAATGGTAATAGTAATAATAATAAAGAAAAGGCCAGGGGGGGGTGTAATAAAAGTCAATATGGATGGGAAAAGGAGAGAGGTATGAAAGGATGTAAGGATGTGGTGAAAAGGTTGTTGTAGGCCAGCGGAGAACCTCTTAAAGAAAATATACACGAAAATTCGTAAAGTGAATGGAGCTCCCGGCGACTTTGGCTCAGTGGAAGCGAGACAAGCACTCGAAACTCATTTCAGACACTTATCCTGCAATTTTGTGCTTTCACGGCGGTCATATACGACTGCCGAAAAAAAAAAAAAAAAAAAAAAGCTTCGTTTCTGTAAAACTGTTTAGGGCGAAACTCATTTCCGCCCGTGTCTGCTTCTATCCTCCTCGTTTTTATGCCTTTCCACTCGGGGGGATCCCTCTCGATCTTTTAAAACAAGAGCCGCCGGCAAAAATAATAAGGCTCAACAAGAGTACGCGAAACCTTAATTAATTTCGACGTTATTTATCGCATTATTATTAACTCTTCATTATTAATCATAAGATTTATTAAGAGCGCCGCAACGATACACAATAAATATAATCGCCGATTTAACCCTTTCCTCGTACACGTGTATCGTACATATTTATAAAGTCAATAAATACGCCTCGTTCACTCGAATTTTGTTGCGTTTAATCAAAGTACAATGTAGTGTCATTAATGGAATTGAGCAGCGGCTCGTCTAGATGCAGATGCGATAGATAGCTCGCAGTTTGGGCTCGGAGATTCGATCGGACGATGCGACTAAGTACAAGATAAACGCCCAATGGACGACATTTATAAGAGGAACAAGCGTCTCGAGGTGAGATCTGAGAGTGAAATTGGAGTTGGCGAGCTTTCTATGGCCAAAAAAGGAAATTGAAGCGGACACGTGGGGATAAGAAAGTGGGGAGAAAGTCCAGAAGAATTAGGGTTGGATTGGGGGAGAGGGGGGGGGGGGTGAGGCTGAGAGAGAAAAGATGAGCCAGTTTAGGGAATGTAGTGGAAAAATAGCGAGATCCGGAGAGAGATAGAGAGAGAGAGGAAAAATCTCTGCGACGAGGTATCGGGCCAACGAGGCTGATAAAACGAGGAGAGAGAGAGAGAGAGAGAGAGAGTCCCTTAGATTCTCGCTATTGATACAACATGAGTGAATGAACGAGGCGATTCACGATTCTCACATATGTCTTAAAGTAACCCTCGCGCCTTTAGATTTCGCCAACTATCCGTTCCGCTCAGCCTCCCCAGTGCCATTACCGTGTCTTACGCGTTTTCGAAGATTTTTCTAAATAGCCAGGAGATAAGTCGGGACGTTTGCCCGTCTAAAATAATACCTTGGCGCGTAATTTTCCACCAAGAGATATATAATTGTTCGGCGCCGCGCGGATATTACGCGTATAACGTGTATAACGTGTACGTGTGTACTTAACCTATGCGTCGGATAAAATAAATAATGCCTTTGCCTCGAAGAAATCCGAAGAAATCTCTTCCTCGATACGTACGTTAATGAAGGTTTATCGGTGCTCGAGTAGCGTTAATAAGTTCGCCGGGAAATTACTGGGGCCGAGTGTCTTGGGGGGATTTCCCGCTCACGCTACCCTTACAGACACATACTTCCGACTTCTCGTTTTATTCGAGTAAAAATAAATGTTCCCCTCCTTCGGCTAATAATAATGTTCCAAAAACGTGTAATTTTATAATTTTCCCGGGCAAACGTTTCTCCAGGATAAAGTAAAAAGGCCCAGGTAAATTTACACGGGGCAAAGGGGAGGAAAAACTGACGATTATCTTATTTTCCTTTTAAAGTACCATTTGCTGGATAATTTTTTTTTTCTTTTCTTTTCTATTATTTCTCTTTTTCGCTTCCTCAATTTAGCAACTGCCAGCCCAACTTCCTCATTACCAAATAAATCTTAATAAATTCAATCTATATATATATAATGTACATAGGTATTATTCTGAGCTTTCGGTTACTCGTTGCGTGAGTTATTGGGGTTACGGTGAGTAATTAGACAAAAGATTTTCCTAAGACAGTTCATAGTGGCCAATGGACTCGTTATAAAACGAAAGAAAGTTAATATTAATAGATAAGCATTTCCGATGTAATTTTTTGAGCAGCTGGTGGCCTGCGGGTAATAACCCCAAAACCGCGATTGTCGAATACCTACGTAACGTAACACTCGATACAATGAAGTCGTATAATTTTGATAGTACGGATCTTCCGAAGGGTGAAGCGTTCGAAACGTGGCAGAACGATATAAATTATTATTGTTGAAGAAAAAAAAAAAAAAAAAAGAAAAGCGAGTAATATCAATCTTCGGATAGATGTGTTAATTTTTAAGGGAAGGAAGGATGCGAGTTCGTGGAAAAGTCATTGGGGAAAGCCGTGGAGCACTGGATCGCTCGCACAGACCGCTTATGCAAAATGAATACTAATTAACTAGAGATTAAATAAAAATGGAGCTCCGATTCCGATGGCAACTGTTAATTAGCGATATCTAATCACTCATACAATACACGACTCGGTGATATTGTTAGAAGAAAAAAAAAATATATATATATATGTAACAAATCGTAATGCGTGACCGTAATCGGCTTTATTTCGGCTTGTTAAACAGCCTATAGTTATTTTTTTAGCGCGGCATTATGAAATAATTAGCAGGCTGTATTGAATCGTATAGAATGCGTTGGGCGGAGCGATATTACTCCCGTCATTTTTTAGAAAATATTGGCTATTTGTATTTCCGGCGAAACGTTAAAATGTAAATTCCGTACATCAGTTAGGAGAAACTAATAAAAGTGGATTACGAAGGTGCTCCTTCGTAAGTAGGGCGGGGAGGGAGGTGGGCGGGTAGAAGCTCTAGGAAGTACGGGCCAGGAAAGCCGCGGCGACGGGTCGACGGGTCGACGGGGACGGGAGCGGGGGATTGTGGAAGAAGAGGGGGTCGGGAGGTTAGGTCCGAGGGCCAGAAGCTTAAGGTTAAACTTCGGCGGGGTGGGGGTTGTATTGGCCGTACAGTCCGAATCAAAATTCGTAAGCCCGGCAAGCTCTGTATTTCTAAGCTAATGCCCTCGTTATCAAGTTCTACATTAATCGCGCCACCTTTTATTTCGCAACGTTAACTATAAAGCGTCCGTCGCGGAGCCGAAAAAACTGCTAAGCTCGAAGCTTCGGGATTCGGTTTAACAGTTTAACCCACAACTATTTAGAAACTTAAATGTCACGTACGCCTGCGATACGTATTTCTCCTCCTCTTTTTGATACGAGATATTTTCATTTTTGCCAAAATACTCTAATACTGCACCCTCCCCCCCTCTCTCTCTCTCTGTCTCTGTCTCTGTCTATCTAATGATATATAATCAGCTTCAATTTTCGTAGAACTCTGACCTACTTTCAACGAAATCATAACACAAAACGTCCTCCATATTTTACATACACAAACTACTTAATCTTATTGCTACTCCGCGTTCTTATTTATGAATCTTTTTTTTTAACATTTACAACCGATTCTTCATTTCTTGTAAGAAAAAACAAAAACAAAAAAAACAAAATCTATAATATAAATCCTGGCCAATCTTGAAAATACTTGCCGATTTCACGTACTTGGAGTGCTTTGCTTTTGCAAAATAATGTTTCTTGTCGATGGCGGCGGTCTTAAAGACAATAATAGAAACGCTTTCACCTACGTCAAAACGAACCTTTCGCGTACAAGCTCGTTTATTTTGCGGCCTAATGACTCCGCGACATTTTTATATAACAATAAAATTACTTCTCGTCTGCAATTAATAATCCGACGCTCGGACGACAATATAACATTTACGAAATTACGCCCTGGCATGAATTTAATCACCATGGAGTATAAATTTTATCGTTTATTACAAAAAAAGTCATCGTTGCTTTACGAAAATAAAATGTAATGTAAGCTCGGAAATAGCATTATCAGGCCATGAAGTTTTAATTTATTTGCAAAATTCTTTTGTCCATTCGTAAATGCATTTGCTCTCGCGTTCGACCGCGCGACAGACTTCCTTAAAAGTTCAATTTTTTATATTTCGCCAACCGATGCATAATTTTCATATCCCCAACGTCATTTAGGAAATCAAAGAGACCCTTTAGCAGTTTTGACGAGGCAGCCAAACAAACTCGATTCATTGTTCTTGCCCTTTGCACATTATGCATTAATGCATTTACGTATACGAAAGAAGAAGAAAAGGAGGAGGAGGAGGAGGAGGAGGAGGAGAAGAAAAACAAAAAACGAGTTCGTAAGAGTTAGTGGATAGAATTCTCTTTGCGCAAATATTTCAAAGAACTGCAGCCCATACACTTTTCAGTTCAATTTTTAATATCCAGTGGCCAATAATAGGCCAACTAGACGCTAAACAACACTGTTACAGATACTTTTAGTTTTAAAACAAGTCTCATTAGATGGCGCAC
Organism: Ceratosolen fusciceps; assembly: GCA_018883505.1. Taxonomy (NCBI): domain Eukaryota; kingdom Metazoa; phylum Arthropoda; class Insecta; order Hymenoptera; family Agaonidae; genus Ceratosolen; species Ceratosolen fusciceps. Next base: position 1,277,945 of record RCIC01000016.1, read on the forward strand.
TTACGAATCTATTAAATTTCATGGCTCGATCGATAACATTGAAATGCTCTCGTTAAAAGAATTTATTGATAATTTTCTATAATTTCACGTTGTCCATAACGCGACGTGGAACATTACGTTGCACATGTATGCACATGTATATATATATATATATGTATAAAACAAGCCGTTTTAAGCATGAATTATGAAGGTAAGGAGAGGAGGTCCTCGTCACCTCGTCGATGCTTCTTTACCCGTAACAGTTATAAGTTTGAAAAAAATATTTAAAATTCGTTAGTCTCGAAATCCAAAGTTTCGCCGATCGCCAATTACTTTTTATAACGTAAAGGTATGTAAGCCGATAAATTTTGTAAATGCCACGGGATATTGCATTGGGCGCGAAGGTGAAATAGCCCAGGGTAAGGGCGCGTAGAGGGAAAAAGGGCTTGGTAATCAATCTTAGTAATAATATAAGAGAAAAACAGACGGCGATGGCGTCCGTGGCTGAGAAAAAGGAATTAGCGGAACGGGGCCCTGCTCGAGCTTACGGTTGTGCGCGAAATTGCAGTCGTAAGTTAGGAGGAGGAGGGGGGGGGAGGGGAGGGGCGATGCTCGTAAGCAGACCTTTAGCACCGGGGCTCGTGCACATTAGTGCCGAAGGGCCGGCCACTAAAGAGGGTCGCGAATAATCGACCACCGATAGAGAATGCGCTATTCCCAAACCCTAACTAGGCAACGGAGATCGTAAAACTAAGGCAACGATGAGACGACGGAGGCCCGGACGGCTCGGGATACTCTGCTTCCGCAGCTTCCGGGAAATATCACGAGAGCTTTGAATCTTTACCAATATGCGAGTGATGAATCCGGGATTACACGTACACGTATACGCGTAGGTATATCTAATGCAATGCTGCCTGCCGTTTATGATATTTGAATGATAACGTCGGAGCTTATGGGATTTTTATAATTAAATATAAGTTTAAAATTGAGTGATTGGAAGGACGTGGATTAAAATGCGATTCGAATTCGAGATTGTAAAGTTCGAGTGCGCGGCTTCCTCGAGATCTTCAATATGATTTAATGGCGTAATTGCGAATCCATTTTGCAAATTCATGCTCGTCGGTTGAAATCTTTGTCCAACTTCTTTACACAATATTATGGTAAATCTTGTGAAATCGGCACCTGGGGCGTGTTGGTGTTTCAAAGCTCAATGTCGACGTGAATTTCTTCGTGGTCACGCGTATTTTGCATCGTTGGCGGAATCGTGAACTTTCGTTGTTCCGAGCCGGAGATCGAGTAAACGATTGAGGGGAAAAAACTGACAGAGAATGACCGGATGAGGCATCCGCGACTCGGTAATTTCCTTATTTAATAAAGATGGTGGCGCGGGGGTGGAGCTTGAGACGGGGAACGTTTAAATTTATTGAAATCGGTCGAATGAAAGGTGACGAAGGGATGGGAGGCGAAAGGAAATCAATGGAAAGGAAAGAAGAAAAGCGGGGAAAAACAAATGCGCGTAAATAAAGAAATAGAATTTAGGATGAGAAGAAGATGAGAGGAGAGTCGGGCAATATTGATGGGGTAATTTAATGGGAATAAAAGAGGATTTAAAGGGAGGAAATAAAGTTTCACTTGTAGGCAATATTTAACAATGGAGCGATGGGGGGATGAGGGAGAGGGGCTTTCGGCTCCCCCGCCGCCGCCCCCGCCACTGAATAATTCTCGTTAACATCGACACGTCGAAGGCTACGGATGCCGTAGTCCGAGCTCGTAAATGGTAATATTCGTTACGGGCGAGCGTGGGAGGCTAAAACAAGATACACAGTAGCCGTATACGTTTACATTCTCATAGACGTTAAGGGTTGGGGAGGGGGGAGGGGGGAGGGTTTGTGCGGCCGGGGTGGCCGTGCGACGGTGGTGCTGGAGCTGGAGGTGGAAGAGGGACAAGAAATGGGGGGGGGGGAGGAGGCGATTTTCCATGGAGCTCGTTGAGACCGCAAACGCGCTACGGGATACTACGAGGAAGCGACCCTCGACGCGTGTACTTATGTATACGCGCGTACACTTATCGCTCCTTACTATCGATTGCCGACGCCGCCCGATGAATTACGTATACTGCGTGCCGCTTCCTCGGGATCAGAGATAGATAGAGATATAGAGAGAGGGGGGTGGGGGGAGTGGGAGAGGGTGAGAGAGAGAGAGAGAGACGAACGAATATTTCTTACGAGTCCGGGGTCGGCGTGGGACCTCGCTCCGTACCCCCTCCGTACCCCATCCCCGTACCCCATCCCCGTACCCCCCCTACCCCCGCCCCAACCCCCGCCACCACCGATAACCGCGCTTACCAGTTGACACTTGTGGAGTGCAGGGCAATTGCGCTTCGCCGAGCGCGAGGGAATGCGTAGCACTCAAACGGGGTATTATCGATTATGGCCAGGTGAATTGGAATTTCCCGAGCTATTTACAGCCCCCGGGACAAGTACGACTGTCCGACTGTCCCTAGCTGATCTGACTCGATCCGACAATGCCCTCCGATGTTACCCGAAACTATGCGAGACCTTTGCCATTCTTATTACACCTACGCCCATTAGGCTCGCGATCAACATCCACCTCTCTCTCTCTCTATATATATATATATATGTGTATGTATATGTGTATATGTCCACGGTCCTAATCCTCTCCTGGGCGAGATCGAGGCTCCTTGGTTTTTGCAAAGTCGAGTAATTCAAGTCCTTGCTCTCGAGCGGCTTCCACTTGAGTCGCAAGCTCGTAAGCAGGATATGCGCATCCTTAGGAATCATGGCTGATACTCACTTAGTCGTATAATGAATAACGACAAGCAACGACTGATCTTGAGAAATTTACGAATCCTGCGTCGTTAGCAGCTCGTCGTAGCTTTTTCTAATACTTTATCGCGATTGCGTTGTATTGCGATTCGACGACGGCCCGTCGAAATATTTAGCGAATCATCGGGAAATCGTACCCTCGATGTTTAGAGATGATAATTTGGCTTTGGAGAGGTTGACCATATGGTTGACCATAAAGACCATAAGTAAGTAATAATAAACCCGTTCTATCGATACTATCCTATTCTCCGTAATCCTGTGCCTGTGTAAAACGTAAACAAGCACGGGCATCGGTCCAATAAAAAAAAAAAAAATACTCATTCCTCGATCGTATTGATTAAAGCAATAAAGCCATCGTCGATTTGGGGTGGGGGGATGCTCTGATATATCGATCAGCCGAGGAGCGTCTGATACGTGAAGGGACGCAATAGAGATCTGAGTCAATGACGTCAACGAATTAGCCGTTGCTTCCTCGGCCATTGCCAGCCAACCATCCGTAAATTCCTTTATTCATTTACCTAAACCGCCGATCTTTTGTAATAATAATAATAATAATGCCGCACAATCAGCGCGTAAATTGCCCGTAAATTATAAATAATTCCATCGGCGAGATTTCTTGCGGTCCGGTCCACCTTGTTCTCAATGTACTTTTACGCTCGCTGAATTATTGAATCGTTGCGGATCGACAGAGAGCAAAGGCAATTAATGGCCGCCGGTGATCGAGGATCGAGAGGAGCTTCGGCATCTGCGTATGACGTCGATTACACTAAACTCTATACGCGCGAATCGAATCGAAGGAATTCATCGAGGCGATCAAAAAAAAGTCCAGTTTTCTTTTTTTTTTTATTTATTTATTTATTATTATTATTATTCCCAAGCCTACGCAAGTCCGCGGCCGCGAATTCGTATTATTAAATGCTCCACTTTCGTCATTTCCCCTTAATTAAGTATTTATTCACAGAGGCTTGTGAACGTTGAATAATTAAAAGTCTCAAACTTTACGTGATCGTGCCACGTTCGTTTCGTCCGCTACGTTGTTAATAATTATACGTGTAAAGTGTATAAATAAATCGTAGGGCTCGTAGTTGACGTTTTTCCTCGAATATCGTTGTGAAAAGTAATAATAAGTAAGGCATTGTGATTGATTGTGTCCAGATGAAATCGTCAATACTCTCTTTTTAACATTATTAATACCCCAGATTTTACCGTTTAAATTCAATTTGGCCGTTAAAACATTGCCAAACGCGAATTCAACTAATCATCTTATCGATAATTTCAATGTATCTGATGTTCACATGTATCGTTTGATCCAATTTATCCTATACGGTATTCCAATAATATACTTTCTGCGACGTTTGCCGCGATACGGAGAAGTTGGTATGTCTTTAATGGAAACAACCGATTGCGCGAATCTCGCGAAATTGTAGGCGTACCGGGGCATCCGTTGCCGCGAACACAATCTTTCACATCGTTCACAATTTAAATTTTAACCGATTCATTACGTATGTATGCGCGCGCGCGCGATCCAGTAGAAGTTTTCCCTAAATTATCATTAATGTTTATCATTTCGGCAATATATATATATGCCATGGGGTATTTACGCGCTCCCTCGACTGTATTTTCATCCACTTTCTCTCCCCCTCCTCCTCCTCCTCCCCCTCCTCCTCCTAGTTCGTCTTCTTATTTGCCGCGCGGCCACATCTCAATCCAGTCACACTAATACGCGCATGACATTGGGATGGATACACGGATAAGCCACTCCGGCTCATGATTATTATGCACATTTATATATCGGTAATAGGGAAAGAGATCGGTTTCGTATCTTCCCCCGGGCATGCATTATACATTCGAAACATCCCGGCTCACCCTCCCCTAACCTCCTCCATTCCCAATGTTATATATAACCTCGGATCTAACACCGCCAGGCTTTTTTTTTCTCTCCCCCCCCCCACCCATTCAATCGCTGTTCTACCGCTTGATTTTCCTTCTTATCTATTGGCCGACCCTGACTCGGATGCTAAAAAATTAATAAACAATATTATTATTATTGTTATTATTGTTGTTGTTGTTATTGTTATAGTTTTCATATACGCTATTCATAAATATGTTTGCCTTATTTCGTGCATTTTGTCGGTTCGCACGTGTATCGCTTTTTCCACAAGAATATTGGTTTTCCGGCATTCTTTTATTGCTAATAGACGTTATAAATATAATTATATCTACAAGTCTAGAGAGATCGTCTCTTTTCTCGACTACGTAATGTCACTCGAGACAAGACATTTTTGCATATTTCAAAAATTATAATTACAAATCAGTTGTTTTTGAAAGCGCAACTTAATCATTATAAATCAAAAGATCTTAAGGTTCCTTCATTCCTAAACTTTTTACTAATAATCCCATCGCAATTTAATAAATAATTATATATATATATATATGTATATATAATCTAGTGAGGCCGCGCATCGTCTTAAAACTTTATTATTATTTTATCACGGAGCACGGATTTTTTTTTCTTATGGGAATTATTAACAATAACATTGGGTGGACGTCCAATGACGGGGAATAGGAATTTTTGAGCAAAAATAATGGAGAAACTTGGAACAAAGCCCCTAGAATGTCATTGTAATAGCTTCGAAGAAGGATTCGAAGGAACCTTACGCGGCAGAGAAATAAATGACCAAAGATAACAGAGTCTCAAAGATAAGTTACAGAAAATTGAGGTCGAACAACACCAGGAAGTGGAAAACGAACAGAATGTAATACACGATTTTTTTTTTTTTTTTTCACTAGTATCAAAACAATTGTTTACAAACTCATTTATAAATCCTTACCTTCCTATTGAAACTAATAAGCAACTAATGCCTATTAATTTTAGGTTAAATCTTATTCATTATATTGCAAGATCTTCGAACGAGATTATTAATTGACCGGCAACGTGTACTTTTATGGTTAATACGTGAATTTTCGACAATTCAAACTCGTTTTATGAAATAAATCTTTCGTTCTGCTAGGAAATGTCAAGAAAGTTGGCTAAATAGCTTTTAGAGACCATTCGATTGGTTTTATTTTTTTTTTTTGTTTTCTCATTCAACTCGAATACAAGTTTCTCGAGAAACTAGTGCTGATTTCACTGTACTGTTTGTAATTCTCGGGTAAAGTAATTGTATTATTATTGTATACTTACGTACGCGTGCAGTTTTACATTTCAGGCAAAAATCATTGTAAATAAGAAAGATGATTGCACATTTACGTGAAGAATCATCGGAAGATCAAGTCGAGGGAAGGGAAAGGAATTTGTTACCCATTGTTTATAACAAATGGGGAAAACGGGTAACGTTTTCATTTAGGCAGTGGGGGTGAAGGGGGTCGAGTCGGCGGGCCTCTTGGGGTAATTACGGGACATGTACCGTAAATGCTGATGATGGCGACGTGTATGTTTGGCTTAGCCGATGAACTCATCGTTCGGAGGGCAGTCGACGTGGCTGAGCTGCGTCAACCGGGGGAAAAGCGAAAGGCCAATGTGTGTGTGTACGTGTGCGTGCGTGTGTGTGCGTGTGTGTGTATGCGCGCACGCGCCCGAGGTCTGTGTAAGAAAGGTAGTAAGTAGTACAGATAAATAGATAAATAACGCATCGCAATTGCACAAGATGAAGAAATAAGAAAAAAAAGTATCAGAGGATCAGAGCGGCCGTGGAGGTCGCAGGTGTACGAGATCGAGCGCGTTTACGCCGGGCGTTCGCGATTGGCCAGGAAGCAGAGCGCAAGAGAGGGAGAGAGACAGAGAGAGAGCGAATCGACTCCGCCGCCCCTCTCGCTCGCTCGCTCGCTCGCTCGCACGTCGCGGCGTTACGTACGAGACGCCCGTCGCGTGTACCGACCGAATCTCTGCGCGTATTACACGCGTGCACACAGAGTCAGAGAGAGAGAGAGAGACGTAGGAGTGAGAGAGAGCGGGAGGGAGAGAGAGAGAGGGAGCGAGAGACGTAGGAGAGAGAGAGAGAGAGCGTACCGGCCCCGGCACACGTACCTCCCACCCTTCCGCTATCGGGCGCACGTGTCGGTGCGTGCGCTCGTTGCAGATGTGTAGGTGCGTCGTCCCGTAGAACCGCTCTCTCGGCCGTTATTAGAGCGGTCCGTCTTGCTGGGGTAGCCGCTGATAGACACGCTCGAAGACAAGACGAGAGCGTCGAGCTTGCACTTTTTCCTACAATTTTCTGACAACTTCGCGATCGGAGGTGTAAAAGTCCGAGAGCGGCGACCGGCGATCCATTTATTCTTTTATTCTTTTTTTTCCTTTTTTTTTTCTTTTTTTCTTTTTTTTTTTTTTTTTTCAATTACTCCGACAATGCCGAGCGGTACGAGTCCCGCGTCCATTCGATATTCCCTCACGCGTACCCGATAATCACTCCCCGGTGCTTCTCCGCCGCGGAGTCCAGATTTTTTCTCTCTCTCTCTCTCTCTCTCTTCCTCTTCTTTTTCCCTCCCTCTTCTTTTTTTCGAGCGACTCCCTCCCTCCACTTAATTATAATCAGACCTCGTTTCCTTACGGTCGATATTGGAAATTCATTTTACTTCTAATTTACGTCCCGACGTAGCACCCCCACCCCCACCCCCGCTCCACCCGAGCTTCCCTAAGCGTGGAGATTAAATTTTTATCTCGCCCTTGAATTTGTCTTCTTTTTCACGGGATTCCGAAATCCCCGACTAGCTCCTAGCCGTAGGGATTCGCTAGCTTCATTTCATCAGCTCGTAAACCCTTACTCCACTCTGCACAGGATATTATCCTCTTTAAGGTACACGAATACGCGTACACGAATAATGTAAATGTAGGCGCACGTGTAGACTCCTTACGTTCGGGAAAAATCTGAAGAAGACCGTAGGTATAATGTATGGTTAGCGCGAATTCGTACCGCGATTCTTATTTTATTTTCGCAAAGGAAGGGTTAAGCCGCTGACGTATCAGCGCGCATTTATGAGTAAAGTTTGTAAAGGGCTCCGTAGGAAGCCCCAATAACGCCTCGGTTTCGTAAATGCCGCTTAAATCTAAGGACCCGTAAAGACAAACGACTAAGGAAAAGTGCGTAATTAAGTACCCACGAGGTAATAATACCCTTTAATCTTCTCTCGATATTTAACGTCGGCATTGGAGGTTTATCTTGGAGGTTTCGGGCCCTTCCCCCCCCCTCCCCCGACTACCGCAGCTTTTCCCTTTACGCAATGCCGGGCCTAATTCTTTATTCTCGCACGTATTTTCCTTTGTCAAGGGGCACACCCTCGGCAGCCCACACGAACCCCACCAGAAAATGCAGTTTAGATAACTGCAATAGAGCGTGGCGGTGGGGCGGGGGGGAACGGCAGGGGGGGGGAACTCCTCGAGGACACTCGTTCGCAGTCATTTGATTTCTATTTCTGTCCCGATCCCACGTCACAGCAGCGCATTCGAAATTTTGTTGCGGGAATCAGAGCGAAAGGATGAAATGAAAATGCATAGGAAGGGAACGGGAACGATCGAGATGAAGAGGGAGAGAGAGAGAGAGAGAGAGGCAGAGAGAGAGCGACTGGGCACGGGGAAAACGAATGTAGTAAAAGGCGGAAGCACACTTGCGAGAGCAACTAAGAGACGGCAAAATGCCAGAGTGAAACAGACTGAAAGAACAAATTTTATAATCGAGCTATGCTCGTGGTAATTTCCTCGAGCTTTTTACACCAAATTAATGCATATATAATATAATGCACGCACACACACACACACATATGTATATAAACATTCGATTGATATTTACAATCGAATGACAAATTGCAATTGGAAATTTCTTTGATTTTTCAAACCGATTGGGGATAAAAAAGTTCTTTCGTTATTAATATTATTAACGATAATATTAAATGGCCTTAATAGATTAAAATGTATTTGTGATTTTATTTGGCAGAATATTCGTTCGCCATTCGTTATACTTTCCATTAGCGCGTATATTAAATTACACGTAGATATTATAAATAGTAAATATTTGACGCTGGAATACCTGTAAAAGAATTACGGTTACAATTTCTTTCTCTTTCTAGTTGATCGATAACCAGGTTAAGCGGATAGAGACGTATGATTGTTTCGCGATGAAATAAAAAAAATAAAAAAATGGGCGCCAATATTTTTTCGTCCCCGTGCCACCTGCGTAAGTGAATAACGAATTTTACAAGTTGAAATGAAGGGATTCAAATGAAGAAAAGCATCGGCCGCATTAATAACGCGTGCCGTGCGAATATCGGAGAAAATGCGAGCAGATCTTCGAGGGAGAGATCGATAATGCGATAAATTTATCATCGGCTGTTTTGAGTGCAGCTTGTGTATGCGCGGAATCCAAGTCCGTCGAATAATTATACGAACGAGTATGCAAAATAATATCAATGGGAACCTCAAAAGCAAATATGGTTCGCATTTATCGTGGATACGAGTCCCGGGCTCTGATAAACTCTCGCAGTCAGAGCATAAATTTAAGACGAGCATTATAGAGGAAAGAGTAAGAAAGGAAAGATAGATAGATATACAGGCATACTGGTATACAGATATATAGATAGATATATAGATAGAGCGAGAGAGAGAGAGAGAGAGAGAGAGAAGAAAAATTCAAGGGGAGAAAAACGCGAGCGCGTGGAAATGGCGCGCTTTATCAAACATTTCGCAATGCATCTTGGGCCGGTGCGCATCCATCATGGTCCCAGCGATGCATTCGCTCGTACTCGATACGGCGTCCGTGCATCCGTGAATTTGACGGAATGCTTATTCTATTCCGCGGCGGCCGATCGAAACGACGACCCGTACCACTACCCTCCACCAACCCCCAACCCCCTTACACGTCCCATAGAATTTCGGTTGTTGCTCTCCTCGTATTTTACCGGCCCTCTTACATCCCCCAATTAAATTTATACGCACTCGAGGCACGGGGATATTAACATTCTCTATTTTCATTACCATCGGGCGGAATTACCGATCGGCTTCCATATTTTCTCCATGAATAATCAAGCCCCATTAGAATTTTAAGTTATTTGAAGTCTTATGTGAATGGCTCGCCGATATAATCCCTATTACTCTTAATTGTCCAACGTACGTGAGGATTCCGATACGAAAGCCAGTAGAATTCAGGGGTATTCGGAAAAACTTATTCCCTCGCTACTTAGACATTATGCAATGGTAATGGTAAAATTAAATATTACATTCCGGGTGCGACTATCTGTGCGGATATTTGCCTGTAAATCAACGCTTCGTCTACATTATAATTTCGAGAACCTTTTGCAAATGCTTTTCGTTTTTAAATAATCCACTCCTCGCGATCGCTTGTAATAATACGTCAAACCACTTACTTCCTAAATGATCTACCAAATTCAAAAATAATTCTAAATAACGTAATAAAATAATAGCGTTGCAAGAATTGCCATTTATTAAGGAATACGAGAAGTAGAAAGATTCTAATTCGAGAATATTGCAATGAAGATGCAACACGTGCATGGGGCAATTTATGTCTTGAGCAATCAACTAACTTCCAATTACACGTAGTGTTCTTTTTCTTTTTTTTTCTTTTTTTTCCTTTTTTCTCCCCCCTCCCCTCCCCCCCTCCCTTTTTTTTTGATCGATTAATCTGAAATCAATGGGAATCGCGGCGTGATAAATGGCCAAAGCTCGTGAAGAACGCGCAGTATATAAGCAAAGTTCTTCGAGAGTTATGTTGTATGCAACATCGATGCATACACCTGTCTCGTTTATAAGCCACGTTGATTACTCTACAGATTTATATAGGTTCTTCCAAGTCAATAGTATAACTTCAAAAGACCCGTTATTTTCAGAATTTCCAGAACTTCGAACTCCCTAGACGGAATATTACTTTATTTTTACTCAAAATAACGAATCCAATGCACCTACCCGTTGTTATAAACAAATTTTTAACAAAATATATGTTTATTTTTACAGCTTAAATGTATTTTGGTTTTTTTTTTTTTTTTTTTTTTTATATAAAAATCACATTGATTAGCTTTGACAATGTATTCGTGAGAACGTAAGTTTTGCAAATGAAACAGTAACGAAACGACTAATCAAATTTTAAAATTTTATAAAATTTACATGTAAATTCGTTTCTAAGTTTTCACATACGTTTTTCCTTTGCGCATTCTACGATAAAAATATTTGCGCATTCAGTGAAATTCATTTTACGCGCCCCCATTCAATTAATACGTAGTCAAACACTAAAAATAGAAAGGAAAAAATCCATTACAATAGTAGGGTAATTATTCTTATCTATTTATTCAAGCAATATTCGCGCGCGTAATACATACATACATACATACATACATTCTATTAGTTCTATTAGTGACGATGGTATGGAAAGGATGGTTTCGTCGTACCTAATGAACTCCGTTAACCATAATGTATTTTAGCAGAACTTTTTTACAAGATTACCCCTGTAAATTTTAGGGGGAGGAAAAAAAAGTTTTCATCCCAAAGCATAATAATTAGAATCTTATTATTAAAACTTAAATTATTAATTGACTTAAAAAAAGCTTTAACTTTATTTTAACTTTTTATTACTCTTTATTAGCATTTATTGGCAGATTTATGTTGGAGAATCGATTATTATGGTTCTTAAGCATGTTCTTCGGATAGTAATTGTTTTACATATCGTGATCACTGAACGCGAATTAATACGAGCCTTGGCATTCATACTGGACACAAGAAGACTCCTCGGTTCTTATTTGCCCTACGTCACATTGCTGAATTCAGAATGATTTGAAAAATATTATAATTGACATAAAGCGCGAGTTTTATTTCATTCTTCTTTTGGAATAATAAGGCATGCAATTATGAAATCCACCAAAGACTATCATCGAGTAATACCTTATTGTATTCTTTGTGTCAGTACATTCTAATGAATCTGATTTAATAATAGCGCACGGAGGTATGGAATCGAATTTAATTGTTATTTAACAATGTCGTCGGTTGCAAAGTTTCTTTCACAATGATAAACAATATTGTGGTACTTGAATCAGAATGTGGTTACGTAACTTTTATAATCCATGTAAGAAGAGTGTTGAATAAAATTAACGTAATAAAATTCGATAAGGTGTTTGTAGATCTTGTAAATTTGATCGAAAGTATCGCGCTCGATCGCTGAGTTCAATCGCATCGCTAGTCGAGAGAGTTGGTAAACTTGTCGATCGCAAGGTCAGGCGACTGCTGAAGCACCCGAATCCATAATGCCAATGCTTATCGATTACTCTCTCAATTCGTTTGTATCAATCACTCGATCTGTTTTTTTTTACTTTCTTACTCATGTCAAATTGGAGTATCGTGAATTGTTATTATTTAACAAGAAATGACGATGCTGATAACGTTTATTGTTATTTAATGCAATTGATAATGAAGTTTGGAAGGAAAAAGTGAAAAGATAAGAAGGAAGAAGAGGCTAACGATGATCGTGAAAGCTCGTAACGAGATGGGCAAATGTAGAACGTAGCCGTAAGCACCATTGAGATTAAGGAAATCATCTCAAAACATAAAGAGATGCATCAGCGACGTTTTTTCGCTTTATCGATTACTAAAGGGGTAAAAGTGTAAAAGGAAATTCCCTGCAAACGATTCATTATCAAACGACACGTTTTCTATGAAAATTATCTAAATGTGTCGAGGCGAGGCTCGAGAACGAGGAATTTCGTAAAAAAAGCGATTAACCAGGATTCGAGTAGGGAGGAAAATTAATTGGAGACGATGACGTCACCAATAACCCCAATAACCAGTACGATGTGTTCCGACCATTAGACCTATTAGACCAAAGCCTATGAGTTTAAGGAACGCCACGGCTTCTTAATAATAGTCCGCGACCTGAATTTCCGAAAATACGATTATACGCCGAGGCCTCGCGACTCCCGTCTCACCTTTTGCAAGACCGATTGTGCGGACGCCAAGGCCAAGGTCCGACCGGACTTCTCCGGGTGCGAGAAAAAGGCACGACTAGAATAAGTGAGTATTTTTTTTTTTTTTTTTTTTTAAGCCCCTGCTCCTCCGCCGATACTCTCGTGTAAAATATCGATTACAGTTACGTTATTTAATAAAGGATGGAGACGCGCTTTTTAATAGAAAAAAAAACCGTAATATTGCTTTAAAAAAAAAAAAAATGCTGTCGCTTAAGGTAATGCTTAAGGTAATTGTGTCGTATTCTTTGAAGCTCGGAATGAAGCTTTAGAAAATTCTGAGGAATTTGTGTTCGGATTCTTCCAATCAGAGATGGCAGAAAATAGTCTAATAATGGGGAAAGGCATGTCAAGCGATTCTGCTTTGAAATGCTTCGTAGTGGGAGCCGTAGGGGTAGAGCTAGAGAATCATTAGATCTCTTGAGCCGACTTAGAAGAGCAAAGCTCTCTCCTCCAAAGAAGTAACGGTGCACTGACTATTAAGGGTAATAGTACTTTCGATCGCGACTTCGTGAAATTCGAACCAGATAAAGTACGAAGGTACCTATCTCTCTTTGTAAGGGAAAAAAAAAAAATAGACGGCATAACTATAGAAACAAGTCGAGCGATAAGTCTTCTTTGATCAACCTTCATTATTTTCTGTATTATCAATTTTATAAATACCCGCTACATCTGTAGCTCTTCTTTTTCATTTACAACAGCGCGCATTGACTCGTACGTACGGTAATATAAAAAAAAAAAAAAAATTTATTTTTAGCAAAGGGACCTCGATATACGTAGTATTAAAAACAGAATAAAAAAAAATAATAAAAAGAAGTAAGCATTATTGAAATATCTAAATTGAAATAGTGTCAGGAAATAATTTATGGCGAAATCCCCTAAATATCTTATTCCTATTGAATTTACACTTTATCTGGCATCGCAAAGCCGTCAATTATATAAACTTTATAAATACTGCGTTGCTATAAAATTTTAAACTTTAATAGAAGAGACTCCAATATACTTAAGTTAGATTTAAACTTTTCCTCTGCTCTATTGCAGCTGAAACTTCAGTTCTAATAAATACAAAGCAATTACATTAAGGTTTACAGTGCTTCGAATTAAAATTTAGCATTAACCACAAGCGCAATAACAACCATTAATTAATTCATTTTGAAATGGTTTTCTTTTAAGGTTAGAAAACGAACGACCAAACAACCAAGGAGAAAAAAGTTCTATCGCTTTAAACAAATATATATATTTTTGTTTATAAATATGAATTTATAAATACCGCCGGGAATTGAACTAATTCAAGGTTATTCCTAAATTGATTATTAAAAACGGTTTTTTTTTTTTTTAATAATATCCATTTGAATTTGTTTTTATATAAAGTTAAAAATATCTAAGAATTATTCAAGCACGTTATGGGATGAAAAAAAAAAAAATTCCGTAAGATATTACAACCTTTCATAAAAATTTCCTACGAAAAGCATTTAATGGTAAGAACTGATTCTGTCAAAGATTTTATATTTTTCAGACCGCGTACTTTACATTATAAGTACATTTAGTCAAATGATAGTAAAAACGAAGGAGCAACGCGTTCCCTTGTAATATCTTGTAGATGTGATGCGTGCAGAAAACGTTTAGCGGGTTATAATGCCCTTCAATCTTTTTTTAAACATTAATTATAAATAAAAATTTCTTAAATATGTAATACCATACCCGTATACCCGTATACCCGTATACCCGTATACCCGTATACCCGTACTATACCCGTAATAGGGGGAAAAAAAGTAGAATCTTAAAAAGTCAATTTATCGACTATGCGGTAAAATATTTCCATTCTATATTATAAATACATAAATAGATAAGGAAGTGAAGTAAATTTTAGAATATAATTGTCTAGGAGTCCGATGTTATTACGCTTTTCCAGTAACCTAATGTAGTACGATGAATTTTCAATAACAGCCGAAAGATTTTCATTCAGTTTATTTGATTTTCAATTAGAGCATTAAAGTGCACTCATGCATAGAGAAAATTTACTACAAATATTGTTGTCAGGGTATCGTCTGCTGCAGGAACTCGGTATTCTATTTATTTTTATTTATAGTATACATCCAATCTTAAGGTAATTGAAATATTCGAGCTTTGCTACGTGATATAAGAAAAATAGCACAAAGATAAAATAGTGGAAGAGACGGGGCGGGAGAGAGAGAGAGAGAGAGAGAGATGGATAGATTGGTAAAAAGAAACAGACGAATGATGGAAGGTAAATGTCGAAGCGAACGAAGGAAAAATAATGTTGATGGGTCTTTGGGATCCATTGTGTACGTCTCGTCGTCGTGCATCGATTCGCGCCCGAACGCATAGAAAAAAACATCGAGCCTCGAAGCGTTAGGTGCAGGCCACGAAAGATTCAGAGAGCACAGAGTACAAGAAGACTTATTACGTAATTGTAAATACGATTCTAATTTATTAGCACGCCCTTGGCTATTCGTCCTTAGGCGTCGATAAATATTACGCCATGGGAATTAATGCCATCATTTATTTATTTATACGCCGAAAATGCAACAATGGACGTTTATAATTTCATTTGTAATTTTGCCAATTACGTGTGTGTTTGAAATTAGTTGTTGTGTAACGTCAATGTAGAGCCGGGGAGGGGAGGTGGCCCCGTTTGATTCTGGCCGGTTAAATAGTAAAGCGGATAATGGAAAAACTGCTGGATGCAATGTCCCGCGGTGTGCAGAAACGGCGTTCACCTAGAGGACGTTATCGGGAGAATCGAATCTAGCTTTTCCCCTCGGCCCTATCGGCAGTATTCCAAAGTTTTTCACCCTTCTTCTCCTCTCTCTCTCTCTCTCTCTCTCTCAACGGCCACACCCCCCGTCCCCTCCTCGCCGGGTAGGATAGCCCTCGAGCGGACGGCGTGGACACTGGGCTCTCGTCGCCCTCTGTCACCCTAGACAAAATAATCTCCTTTGTTCCTTACGAGGTAAAAAAAAAAAAAAAAAAAAAAAAAAAAAAAAGAGAAAAAAAAAGAAATAAAGAAAGAAAAAAGGAAAGACGCGCAAGAGAATAATAGAAGAAAAGGAAGAAACTGCTAGAGCAGCTCTGGTGCAGCGCGGCTATGGTGGTGGTGGCGACGGTATTGGTGGCGGTGTTGGTGAGGGTGGTGGGAGGGGGGAGTGAGAAGGGGCTCAGGGAGAAAGGTTTTCTCGCACCCCCATTCGGACACCGCGCAGCCCTTTTCGCAGCCCCGAGTGCGAAATTGGGGACCGGCCAATTCGATCGACGGAGCCGCATCACGATCGCTCCTCGCCTCCTAGTTACTGGCCAAGCGCTCCGGGCTGGCCAGAGACGAGTTGGCATCCGAGAGTCTTTCCTACCTGAGTAGAGGATCGGTAGGATTCGAGGGACCGGTAATACGATTTATCTTTAGCTTTCTTTTAGCTTCTCTTTGGGCCTGCTTAAGCGGACCCTCTATCCACCTGAATGCGATTTAATTTTCATTGATTTCTCCGCGCACACCCCTCCGCCCCCGCCCCCGGCCCCGGTATACCCCACAGGACCTCGATCCCTCGCTCGCCCAACTGTATATTCACTTCCTAATGGGTTTTTTTATTGAAACTCATGCAAAATAGATTTTCGGCCTATAGACGATGGCGAAAATGATCTTCGGCTCTCGACTAATATCTCCCCGCTTTATAAAACTGACATTGAGCTGTTAAATCAACCGTCCGCCTTTTACAATTGATTCTTTAAACGCGCTATATCCCCTCTGCTTTTATTTATAACGTATGCTAATCGGTTAAATGACGGAAACATGTTTAATGACAATAAATTTTCTTATTAAATCGCAACGCGAGCGTAATATTCATTACTCAAAACGAACGGCCATGAAATTATTTAAGCTCCAAACCTCCAAATAAGCTTTTAAAGTGTAATTTGATTTGTCTCACATTACATCTTGACAACTTGAAATTCTCAAGTTCATCTACCAAGAAAATCTAACTTTTTGTCTTATATCCTTTGACTTTTTTGGAAAAGTTAAATAAAGTAGACCAAACGTATTCGAACGGAGCTTCGAACTCGTATTTTCCTATCGTCCTAGTAATATCCTACCAGTTTTTATTGAAAATTTTGAATTTCATAACGGCGACTTGATTGGGACTTGATTGGAAATTATAATGAGGCTACTATAATGTCTTTATATAAATAACGTAGATTATAATGAAATTTCACAATGAATTCTATTAAAAAGGGGAGGATGTATATGTTTAAAAAATAAAGCAATACGTATACGTGAATTATACGCGCCGTATAATTTTATGACGAATTGAAGATGCGCAAAAGAAAAAGTTACAGCGAAAAATTAACTTGGGCAAGTATAATGTCAAGTTTCATTATTCTCCTGTAAAACTCGACACGTTGTGCTTTCGAAATTTAGCGGAGCTTTTCAAAATACAGTCCTCACTGTCAGGAAGTAAATATTAATAGTTCAATTATATAATACGAGAATGTAACGTAACGTATTCTATGAATAATTTTCATTCGAGAAAATAAATTTACGCGAGCCCCTACTCTACTCACTTCCCTCTTCTTATCTTTTTGCCTAATTTCTCGACACGTATCCATAACAAAAATTGCTCGAATAACTCTTTTTCTCATTCCTTAAACGAATTCACTTCCTCCGGCATTAATGTATACAACGTTCCCGGAGCTCGACATTCCTAATGCTCGGGCCCCCTCGCCCCCCCCCCGAAAACTCCCGCCTCGTTAATATGCGAAACCGAATATCCGTTGAACAAGGACAAACTCTTGCCCTGGAGATGGTGTTATCTTTAGAGGAATTAATCCGTCGATGCACAGGGTCTAGTTTTGCTATTGTATCGACTTATAGATCACCGCGTGCGCCGGCTCGTTTATTTACCGGTATAAGGACGGAGTTAAGCTGAATCGCGAAAAAGTTCGTGTATTATAGTGATCCAGTGGAGTAGCGTAGGTAGACAAAATGCGAAATTTCGTGGGGGACGCTGGGAAACAGCAAGGAAACTCGAAAAGGCGGAAGTCTATCGCATCCGAGCAAAACTTTGTTAGAATTTCCCCTCCCTTCTACCTTATATTGCTATTTCTCTCCCTCTCTCTCTCTCTCCTTTCTCTTACTTTTCTTATCCCATTGCGTGCGCAAGGGATATTCCGCGTTCTGTGCATGTGTGTAAATATTCTCTGCGCAAATTTGAACGGTTCTCTTATTTAAGACTTGAAAGGGTTTCATTGTTTGGGATACTTGCTTCTTTCTCTCTCTCTCTCTCTCTTTTTAGCTTAGCCGGCGATGCATTGAAAAAATTTTGTACGAGAGAAAAGAAATTGAGTTGTTGTTACGTGACATATTTTTTAAAAATTATCCCTGCCTTCATTTGAACTGCTGCCGCTCACGGTTTTAGAAAGAAGCCGATAACTATTCCCAATTTCAAATAAGAATACAAACCTCAAACGACTTTTCGATTTTCAATTATTACACAATACAAGATTTCAAAGTCTTTTAAACTGCAGGCTCAACTAAATTTATATCAGACGTTACGTTACAAAAAAAAAAAAAAAAGAAGAAAAAAAGAAAGAAAAAAAAGGCTAAATCAACTTTATTCTAAAATTGTAACTGACTTTTGAAATATTGAGTAATATCGGCAATCGAATCAAAATAACTGATAAAAATATTTTTTAAATTATCTCGTAGCTAGCTTATGCTATCTAAAAAGTAATGTCGAGTATATCAAAATACTACGAGATATATTGCAAATTTTCACTCGGGCAAGCAATGATTTTAACGTTAAAATTGTACGAAATTGAAAAAAATTTTTAATTTTACCCTCTCCCTTTCGTCGATTAATTTTTTAAACAAATAGATAGATAGCCGATGATAGCTCGCTTGTCTATAAACCATAAATACTATTATATTTTTTTGCTTTTTTTTTTTTTTTTTTGTTTTATGACCGATAAGAAAAGGATCATTTGTTCTAACTAAAAAACTTTAAAAAACTTTCCGATACTTAAGTGCGAAACTTAAAATTTTGACTCTAAGGCTGAGAGTTTAAATTTTTTTTTTAATAAAAATTCCAATTATCTAAAAGTTATGAGGATAAAATACTATTTTCAGTGTCATACCCTTTCTTATATAATTCTTCATTCTGAATTATTCAATGCCCCGGAATAGAACGATCGATTTTTCGATTCTTTATTAATTAATGTTACGAGTACCTCTTCGATAAGAGAAGAAGAGGTAATTTTAAAAAAAAAAAAAAAAAAAAAAAAAAATATATATTTATGCACGTTTATACGAGGATTAAATATATTTCACAAATATATATATATATAAGTAAGAACGTACTTGTTGTTTTAACTGAAAATAAAGATCGGCAGACAAAACCAGAAACAAGTCCGACGGTTATAATTCGCTATTTCGCTTCTATATTACGGGCATTGCAACATTCTCAACTCCCGCAATACCATAATACAAGTTTTAATAATGTTTAAGTAATTTCTATTTAGAATCACATGAGAACTGGCCTCGGATTACTTATGCGAATGGACAGGAATTTTTTTCCTTAATTAAAGTCCATTTCAAATTTACAATAGTTATTATCGCAACAACTATTATTATACCTTTTTTACTTACTTTTTTTTCCCTAAGAATTCTGGCTATTTCTCAAAAACAAAGGTGACGAAAAGGGGGAGGGAGGGGAGAAGGATCGTCAGCAAGGTCATTCATCAAGATATAACATATAAATAGAGCGAAAGTAACACTAAAGGACAGTTACTATACAGTTATATTTTCGATAATGTAAAAACTTTGATTATTTGTACGTTAAATAAATTACACGTTAAATTTGCCAGTCTAAAAGATATTATTCGTTTCTATATAATATAACGAAGGCGAAAGTCGCTAATTCGACGGGTGCATTGGGTGTACATACTACTTAAAAAAGAAGATAAAAGTATTACAAGCACGAACAGAGCGTAATATTGTTTTCTTTTAAATATTCATGCAAAGATAGAGTATCCATTGTAATGGATTTTTCATTTCAAAGTTTGCGGATTATAATGTAACGATTAAAAATTAATAATTTTTACGTAAACTTAAACGTAAACGCCAAAGTGGATCGATGGGCACTATAATTATGAATAATTAAGCCCGCCTATTCACTTAATGCTTATTTATTTAATTGGATATAATTAATTTCGTCGCGAGCATTTATTATTAACACGAAGTGGATTTATACTCGAACTAAAATATAGCGTCGTCAAATCGATATTAATATGTAAAAGCTAATACTTTTACGAGATCTTACCGTAAATATTTTAACGACCTGATCATTTATGCACGCGCTTTAAAGTGTAACTTTATTATGTATTATTTCAAATTTTCACTGCATAGTGCTTTACGCGCAATAAGATAATAAATATCTTACTTGGGCTCAATATTTCCGTTTGCTTGATGATTAAGAGAAGCAATGACGTGGCTGAGCAGTCGCTTGAAAATCCTGTTAAAAAAAAAAAATATATATATATGTATGTATTACAATGCGCTTGCCATTCGTTATTTCGGGCATGTCTGGTCATGAATATCTGGCCATGGAGTAAGCAGTTTTCTTCACCGGATTGAGTAAATAATAATTCATCCTTAGCACCTCTCTTTATTCAAGCCATAAAGCTCGAAGTCGACCATCCGGCTACTATACACTAGACTGAATATTTGCTTCATTATCGCTTAATTTACGAAAGGCCGTCGTTAGGTCTGAAAAAAAAATTTCAACTTTCCCCGTCTAAGCTGATTCAGAAATTCCCTCTATCCCTTCGTAGTGCACCGCTGGCAAAGTTTGTTTAAACTCGAATGTCATTGGCTTATCACGCGCAGATTACGTTGAAAGTGAAACGGAAGTGTCGACTACCGAAATCGCAATAATAAAAACCGAGTGCCGAGTTACCACTCGGGCAAACGATCCCTTAAGCTATTCTCCCCCCACCCACCCCCCTCAACGTGAAGGGTGGATATTTTTTTTTTTTTTTTTTATTATTGAAACGTAATACCAACGAATCATTATTAATGATTAAAATATTAATTACGTACTCGATGTGTCAATTGAAATAACAGGTTTGGATAATATTTGTGGAAAAGCCTTGTACTTGTACTCGAGTACAATTTTAGCAGTTAATTCCTTAGCGGCTCGAGGCGTCGGTTCGCGAGAGATAAACAATTTCTAAAGTATGAAATAAACACTGATTTCCCGGCTGATCTTCATAAATTCTCTTTTACACGAAACCGAAACGAATCAAAAAGACGAAGACGAAGAAGAAGAAGAAGAAGATGAAGAAGATGATGAAGAAAACTTTGCGTATTATTTATGAGTGGGAGAGGGTGGTTCTAAGGAAAAGTAATTGTCAGTCAAGGTGGTAGCGAAACAACGTGGGTAAGTATTACGAACGAAATAATTCATTATATCCTTTCTTGTAATTAAAATGCAGGGCTCAAGGACCGAGACGCATCGCGTGTAGGGAAAGCTTTTACGCGCGTATCAAAATCTCCCACATCGAGGCTGATGAATGCGTCGGCTCGTACGAGAGGAAGGTGCTTACACAAAAAAAAAAGAGTAAAGAAAAGGTGGGTGAAAAAAAAACAAAAAAAAAAAACAAAAAAAGAAGAAGAAAAAAAGGAGAGAAATACACTCCGTCGCGCTAGAAAAAAAAAAAAAAGCAAGAGATCGCCGGGAAAAGTGTATGAATCGCGCTTACAGAGACCGGCTGGCTGGCTGGCTGGCTGGAGCTGCAGTTATGCATGCGCGTGTGCCTTGCCCTTCCACCCCACCCACCCACACCGCGTGTCGAGTAAACAGCCGAAAAAGGTAAAGGGCTCGGTGTTTTCGATCCCGCAGAGGCCGGAGTCGGGTATTTCGTTAATATTACTAGGAGGCCTGGTTACGCCGGGATTGGAATCTCGTCGTGGTACGGTGGTACGTAGTAGCCAGTGCCGGTCCTCCGTGGCTACCCGAGGGGGGGGGGATCATCGTGGTTCGAAGGAGCGGCTAAAGCGGGGTGGGCTGGCTTACTTACCCTCTTCGGAGTCTGTTTGCACGGGTCTAAAGCGTCCCTGTCCTCGTCGACGTGGCGTAGAGTCGCGAGGCGAGCGGGGCAAAGGCGCCTCTTTCTGCATACGGCGACGCTCGACATCCCACACACATATTTTTGCGAATGAAAGGGCTAATGAGAGAGCGTGAGCGTCAATGAGAAATCTCGTTTCTTCCTTTTAATTTTTTCTTCCTCATTCCTTACGTGCTTCCTCCACGCCTCCTCGTCCCTGCGCTCTCCCCTCTCACTCCACCACGAAATCCTCCTCTGGACTTTCCCCGTATAACGTTCAATCTTTATACTCACAATTCTATTATTCATTAATAATCGTACATCTTTGAACATGAATTAAGTTTGATTCGCACATCCCCGATTCCACTGCGAATCCGTTATTCTTATCTATGTTAAAGATTACTGAAGATATGTAAACAATTGTCACGGAATTTTTATTCGTTCGTTGTTATCTCATGATTCATAATTATCGTATTTTATAATAATTCACAGGTTTGAATTTATGAAATTTTTATTAAAATCCTGCGAAATAAAATTTAATGAAGATGACATTCACTCGACTTACGTTTGCACAAATTTAACGACAATATAAATTGCAATCGCAATAAAGATATACATACCAAACTAAAGCCAGCATAATTTGCCGTGAAAAAAATTTCTAATTACCAAAGTAATGCGCACAGAGTGAAGATAATAAAATAACAATGGAATAAATTAAGAATAATACAAGAAGGTTCACTTGGACATTAACTGTTGACAAAAGTGCTTCAATTTAGCGTAAGTAAAATACTAATTAATATGTAATGTATATTATTTACGAAATGGTTATACGTAATTGATGAAAATCACTATACCAACAGCGTTTTTTTTTTTATTATTATTATTTTTTTGTTATATACCGTTTTTGTTTACCGTTCATAGGAAACGTTTATAAATACACTGCACATGAGTATAGCCATCTACTGTTCAGTTCCCATACTACGTATTGTAGAATCGCATATATCGACCTTCCTCGGAGCCTCAATGCAAACGCTCATAAATACATCTACGTGATTTCCAGGTTTAAAATATTCAACAAATTTATACATATATATATATATATGTAATAAAATTAATAAGAAGCGCCGATAATAACTAATGATGACAATAACACGTTGTATTTTATATTACGATTTTTTTTATAATACAAAACGTTTAATCGTTTCGACTAATGTAGTTTTGCAAAAAAAATATTACATTACTGTTTTACTCGAACCTTCGGTGCCTAGAATTTTATATTAAAAATATAAGGATATTTTGTATCAAATGTGGTTCTGTTACAGTACTATTTACGATGAGGATTTCATTTACAATCTAGTTACGTTAATTACAAAAAAAAAAGAAAAGAGTAATAAATGTCGTTAAAGCTTTACTATTCTTTTCTTCAAAAAATTAATTCTTTCCTTAAATTAATTATTGTTATTAATTATTGAATTTATTAGTTATTTTATTTGAAATGGGTCTGCGCTCGATCGGAAAAATAATATATATTTTATTGTCTCGATAAAATATCAGTCGCCTCAGTTGAAACTATTTGGAAAGAAATTAACGGAATTTTTAGGAATCATATTGAGGAATTTTTTTAAATGAAAGTATCTGTGATTGCACTAATCTTCGACTGTTCTCGATTTTTAAACGGACATTATTTACCGTACATTATTTATCTTAAAAAAGAAGTGATGACGAATTTTAAAAACAAATAACGAAATACTGGAAATATGAAAAACTATTTATTAAAATGTAATATTGATATAGAGTGAGTTCAGCCGGTTTTTTTCTACTATACAGTATTTTCGAATAAAATTTGAAAAATACAAAATCACAAAAAGTCTTTGAAAGTTTTCAGTTTAAATTAAGTTGTCGACCAACTCTACTTAATATAAAGTTTTTATATGGATATGAGAAAACGATTCGATCGTCCCTTCAGCAATAAAATTAGATTTAATTTCTTCTTTTTTTTTTGTTTTTTGTTTTGTTTACAAGTAACGTTAATATACTAGCCGTTTAGACGCTGCCTAAATTGTATTCAAAATCATGTATTAATTATCGTTAACGCATGCCAGTTTCAAGCTTATCTAATTACTCTTTTTTTTTTTTTCTAAATAAACGTAAAAATAATGGTCCGGCACTTGTAAATTACTCGTCTTTAAAATTAAAATATAAAGTCAAAAGTTCAGTGACAAATAAAAACGAGCGTTAAAATACAATCGGATATTCTAGAAAATCGTACGACGTGGCTCGGTTTTGGCTTCTTCCTCTTCATTGAGTCCCGTTGTAATCATTGTGCACAGAGACTGACAATAAATTGAATAAAAAACATATTCAAATCGTTGAATCATTTACTTGTTTCGGCATTCTAACGAAGGCAGAACTCGTTAGTTCGACGAGTCACGTTGCGTGTCGAGACCTCAGTCATCATGCACGCGTACGTCCGTTTAGCCGCATAAGAACGTTACAGGAACAGATTCTTCTCGCAATAATAAGGCGTCAAAATATCGTTACAAAGTTATATGCTTTCGTCAATGTTAATAAAATAAAAACGAACGATCATTTAGTCCGAGGCGTAAAGATTCGGTAAAGATTTTGAAATTCGATACGCGCGTATTTTCCCGCGGAGAAAACTTACTTCATATGCGCGCGTGTAAGTAGTATAGGCATATTTAAAAAATTAAATCGAACGTCCGTTAGTATCACGCGATATTATCGTATCGTTAAAAAAAAATATTTAGTCCGGGATTGGGCCGCGAGTTCGTAAGGAATTCGGGGAATCGGTCCGAGCCGAGCCGAGCCGAGCCGATGGCGACTTAAACTTAAGCCTATTCTGCGAATCACCGGCTCGCTGGCAGGGTTTCTTGGAAATCTTAGTAAAAATCGCAGGAAAGCTTCGTTTTTTTTTTCCCGCGCCAGTCGCTTAACGCGTTTCGCGGGAGCATGACGTTGCCCTTACACCCTGACCCGGTGCATCGGAAGCTCCGTGGCCGGTTCCGTGGTCGGCTCCGTGGTCGGCTCCGTGGTCGGCTCCGTGGACTCTCGGGGGCCGTGCACCGCGTGGTGCATGGGGTTCGTTCGTGTTCGGATTCGGGAGCAGAGTACGGCACAGAATGGCGTTATCGGGGAGATTGTCCAGTCGATGGCGGCCCAAGGCATCCGATCCGCAGTTTATAAAGGTACGGGATCGCCATTGTTTTATTGTATTTACGCAATCCAAGAGCCGTTAAGAAGCTGGCCGGTGTAAATTGCTGTAATTTAATAAATTTTAACATACGTACGACACAATAATTAAATCTGCTGCCGCGTTAGCGTCCCATTTCTGAGAAAGTCTACAGTGTTTTTATTAGTAATGCACGTAATCTATGTTTTGCTGACTCGCTAATACTATAATAATTAACATTTATTAACAGTTACGTATGTATAACCGAATAAGCTATTCAAATTTTATGTAATAATTAATGCTTTATTTGGCCGCAACGTCATCAAATGAAGCAGATCAAATATAATTTTCCCGTGGCTCATGGTGTTTGTTATTTCAAACGTATTTACGATAGCTTTTCATTGTATTTGTTATTAAATTGTGTTCCCTAGAGTGAAAAGTCACATTCCCTAACGGATTTTATTTACACAAATGTTTTGCTCATTAAATCCTTACCAACGAAGAGCAAATTTTTCTGAAACTCGTAACTTTATAGTTTCCTATATTTTTCATTTTTCTGTCTTTTTACGCTTTTTATTAAACACTTTATTCTGCTGCGGTGCCCTAAATTTGCTTTACTATTATTGTTCTTCAAGAAGTTTTCCCCGATTTATATGGAACGATGTTTAAAATAATATTATTAAATTGTAAATGTCGCTTGTCGTAATCAGGGTGACGATGGCGACGAATCGTATCGCTTCTACCCCTTTACTTACTTTTGTTCCTTTGCTTTTACCTTAAATCTATGTTACATCGAAATTATAAAAATATCATAAATTCTATTAATATTAATAAGCGGCAGTAAAACAAATATATTGCATGTATTTTTCTGGACATCGTAGCTCGAAATTCATTCTAACGATACGTGTAATTAAAATATATATATATATTTCTCATGCGCTTATTAATTTCATTAAAATTCTACGACTACTTGTGTATTTTTATACGTATAATAATGCTTTCGTGGCAAAAAAAAAAAAGAATTATTAATTGTGCTCTACTTTCCATATCAAAGTACATTATAAATATAATATTGCTTATAATGCCGGATTATTTACCGTCCTTAACAATTTTTTATAATTTCTTCATCAGTTTAAATTTTGTTTACGCCCATGCCCTTATAGATTCGTAATATATTTTTGAATTTGTTTTTAAAAGAATCAGTTTTCGCGTAGCGTGCGAGCATTGACAAAAAAAGTAAGGGTGTAAAATTTTCAATTTTCAACAATAAATGTAATTGAATGGCCGTTGAATCGATTGAAGACTCTGTCTGCCGTTATAAAGTTATTGAAAATGATTGATTCCGATGAAGTTATATTAATGGATGGAAGTTGCCCAAGTAAAATTGTCCATTTATTAGGAAATTCTTAAGACAGTTCCGAAGCAGGCTGAAAGAATCTATGTATATTAAATTGGGGACGGCCGAGGGGTGAACGAATTTCAAAGGCATTAGTGGCGGAGGATGAGGAGGAGGAGGAGGAGGAGGAGGAGGCGCGTGTGTGTGTGTGTGTGAGGTGGAGGGAGGATGACTGCCGAATTACTTTCTTCATGTAGGTAGTGAATTAATTTGAGCTATCCAGTCCAAACAAATATGGTTATAATTCTTAAGGGGGCGCAAGGTGCAATTTCAGTAAACGTCCGATTAAATGGAATAGTCCGGGCTGCAGCTCAGCTTGAATAGTTCCTATTCTAAACATGTGAATATCGTGACGAGGGTTCTCGTATCAGAGATCCGATTAATGGTAATATACGAGCATCATTCATATTGTTAGAATTGCTCGCGAATACCGAAAATATTTCAATTGCAACGGTCTTTTCGAGCAGCTCTGGTCGGACGATGATAAAAACAAACAAACAAAAAAAACAAAAAAATGAAAAATAAAGGAACAAATTAATGGCTACGAAATGGTATTGTCAAGAAAGTTTATGGCTAGCAATTCGTATGGGCTCCCGTTTTCTTTGCGAGATTTATTTTTGCAATTATAATTAATGGACACGAAATAGTTGTTGGGGTGGGGGAGGAGGAGGAGGAGTAGGAGTCAAGTCCGATGAAACCGAGTTATCAAAGTCCATTCGGCTCAAGTAGCCATGACATCAATTGGAGATTAGATCGGGCAGTATGTGGACACAAGGAGACGGGAAATCCTCATCCACGAGGACGAGGACAGAGGACGACGGGGCGGTGTCGCCGCGTAGGTGGAATCGCGCGAGTGTCGGTAGCGGCGAGGGGCTGGGAGGGAAAGAATCCGTTATGAAAAAGCGAGCGACGGCCGCGGCGGTCCCCGTGGGCGAGGGCGAGGCGGGGCGGGGGTGAGGGGTTGGGTAATTAACCGCGGCCCGGGGCCGTCGGTGGGGCCCCCGGTGGGGCGTCGGGAGCTCGGCAGTGAACGCAGCGGCGAGGGTGGCACGGCGCAGGCGCTTCGCGGGGAGTCTCGGCCAAGACGTCGAGGGTACGGCGCTCGCGGGCTGGTCACGAGGAGGGCGAGGGGATCGGCCGAGCCCCCACCTCCGGCGGGGCACCCCTCCCCGCGCACGGCACTCGTGGGTTCCACGTCGGGATTCGGTCCGGAGTGCGCGAGACGCTCTCCTCCAGCGTAGGGGCGCGCGCACGGCCTCGCCGCTTCCAAGAGCAGAGTTCAGAGTTCAGTCCGACCCGGACAGCCGAGCGAGCCAGTCGTTTGTGGCCCCTCGTACTTTGCCCGCACACGTTCGTTCTCTCTCTCTCTCTCTCTCTCTTTCTCTTTTTTCTCTATCTCTCTCTCTCTCCCTACCTTCCATCCCCTTTCATTTTACGTCTATCTATATATCAAACGAGTTCCCTCTCTTTCTATATCCCTTGAACCATCACATACACACACACACACACTCTCTCTCTCTCTCTCTCCCCTCTGCTCACCCATCCACCCTCTCCTTACCCACCCAGCAATTCCCTATCACTCTCATCACTTCTCCTTCTCTTCCGGACTATCTGTCAATCCACCGGGAGGACACGCACACGGAGTTCGGCCGTCGGTCCGTCGGTTCTCGTACTGCGCCCCTTCCCTCCCTCCCTCCCTACCTCTCCCAGGTTTCGCCGTACGTCGGCGTGGTTGGAAGTCGCGGGGCAGCATAGTCGAGAGGGCACGAGTAAAGGAGCACAGCGGTATCAGAAGCATCAGCCGCCGCCCGAGAGCATCCGATTAGTAGTGCCCGGTTGGAGCTCCGGGGCGTCGCGCCGCGTGGCTATATAAGCAGTCAGTCAGTCAGTCAGACAGTCAGTCAGTCAGTCAATAGTAGTGCGGTTGACCGGGGCCGTCGTCGCCCGTCCGCGGAGGTTCTGTGCGAGTTTTGGTGATCGCAGGTTATTGGGTGCATCGCATCGTTCAGCCGCAGCTGCGTTCGAGGATCACGAGGAAGCCGCGGCACCAAGACGAAGCAGGTACGAACGAGAGCTTTCCTCCACGTGTCTGGCCGGGGTTCGAGACTTCGTCTCTCGGCCTCTGCTCCTTCTCCTCCTCCTCCTCCTCCACGCAGCTGACTTTCCTACGTAAGCGGTCGGCCCTCCAGTGCCGCAGAAGACCCTTTTTTAGTCTCGAAACCGTCAGGGGGGGGGGCGGGGTCACCCACGCAAATTTTCGATCCCGTAGCGTCAAACTCGATCGTAGACAAGATCTGACAGATCCGATGAACGTACAATCAAATTTCTCTTTCTTTCTTTCTCTCTTTACTTCATCCTTTTCCTTATAATCCCATTTCACTGACCGAGCTCAGTCTAGACGAAAGCGTCAGTTTCTCAAATTGTTAGTTGACGGCTGCTCTTTTATAAATCTCCCACTGCCCACACCCCCGCCCGTGATCTCTGTCGCTATTTTCCCAAGATTCGTTATTTACCGCTTTCGGATCAGCGTCCGAGAATTAACTTCATTAAGCCACTGAGTAAGGTGCTTTTAAAGCTGATCCCACATAATCCCCAATTTTTCGTTAAACGAACCCGGGATATTGTGTCAGTTCTTTTTTTAACATCACGAGGCTCACTGGTTTGACGTTGCGGCTTTTTTATCATTCGTAATTATCGCCTAAAAGCCAAGGTTATTGGGGACGAATTAACTTTACGGAAGAGTACTCGACGACGGCACGTCCTATGTACTCCCAATGCAATTGGCCGCAGGTGATACGCACCGCTTACCTCCTTAAAGTTTTACTCGATCCTTAGTTTTACATAATATTGCAGCGATATGCTTGGTGCGGAAAGGGCGTAACTGTCAAAGCACTTTCATTTGAAATCAATGAAGCCCCAATAACTCACACGCTTGATTTTTATTTATATCTTAAGAGTTACAAAAAAGTGTACGTAAAAAAGGTAATTGACGTACACGCAAATTATTCGAGTAGCTTCGTGTATCGTTTTGACGTGGAAAGCAATAAATTCGATAAATCCTGTAGTATTTTTTAAGTACGCTGCGAATGGGGGGGGGGAGAGACAAAAAAAATGCACAAAGAATAAATAAATAAATAAATAAATAAATAAATATCGAGTGACGTGTAGTGGTGCTTCAAATGCTGGTCATTTTATGTAGCGTAAAAAAAAAGGTTTCGTTTCGTTAGTCGGAATGATCGATAATGAACTTTAAACTTACACGCGCGGCCTGAGCGTAGCCCGATTTTTCTGTATTTTATATAATACGCATGTGTATCCCTAGGGAAAGATTTTTGATAAACGAGTAATAAATATTTGGTTTTCCGTGCCCCCCGAGCTCTTGTTTGCCCGTTAGATCGTAGAAAGGTTAAGGATCGATGACACGTGTGACAATCACAAGCTTACTCGTAATCAAGATTAATGGCCCCGTAAGATCGCCACGCTTGTAAACGATAGACGAAAGAAACGAAATGGGAAAAGATAATGAGAATGAAAAGTAAGTAAATCGGAATGTTTTTCACATAAATATCGCGTGGCCAGCAATAAAGCAGCCGGGGGGGGGGGGTTTAAGCCTACCTGAAAATTCCCCGAGTGTAAACTTGCGGTTTCTACGGAGTCGAGTGGATAGGCGGAGGGGAGAAGCACAGAGAGCCTCGTCCCACCGGAAAGACGGGGAGGACTAACCCGAGGACTGGTGCGATTCGATGCGGCAGGGTGAGGCGGTGGCGGAGGCGCGCGGGGGGATATGGTGGTGTGGGGTCGGGATAGGTACGGCAGACGCGATCCTCGTCTCGACTAAATTTAAGATGACGAGATGACGGCCTCCAGCTCTCTTGCTTGCCCTCAACTCCCCTCCCTCAACTCCCTCCGTCCCTCCTCCGTTCGCCGACTCGTTCGCGCTCTCTCTCTCTCTCTGTCTCACTTTGCCCCTCTCCCTCGGCCGCCCGTTACCTCTTATACTCCGGCGAAGCAAGCAACCGAGGGTGCTTAAAGGCGATTACGCTGATTGAAGTGTAAATAGGGGCCTTTACTGACAGGTTTTCTTTAAATAGACGACGAGTCGCGTCGATTTCGATTGAATTTCTTCCTTTTGCTTATCTTTTTCCTTCGAAAATTCATGGGGATTCGCCGTTTAATTATTCGCCTGTGTATTATGGTCACGATTGGAAAATCTTAACTCGAATGTACAAGGAGCGTTAGGGGGGTCGAGGGTCGAGGGTCGAGGGGCGGGTGATTCCCCCCCCCCTCGGCGCTCGCTCGAATGCGGATATAAATTATTTGCGCGAGCCTTTCCCGACGATACGATCGCGGCGATTTCCTTTCATTTGCAATATAATCCAGCGGGGCTCGAAAACGCTTAGTTTCGAGCTCGAGCGAAAAAATATTATAAAAATATTTAGGAGAATTCGCCACCGTAGGCATTAAATATTCGGGCATCCAAGCCATTACCAGATTAAGCGGACCTTTTTCCTTTTTCTATAACCTTAACCGTATTTGCCAAGTTTCTTTGGAATCAACGGAACACGCCCACGCAAAAGATTCCCCGTATAATACGATTAATCCCGTGCTTTTTAAATATTACTCTCGATGTCAGTAATAATAAGCCTTATTAAATTAAAGTGGGCCGAAATTAAAGTTAAACAGTTTCCGTTTCAGCGGTCCTTATCAATCATCATTTATTTATCGCTTATATTTATATTAACTCCAAGTCCTTCGGGGGCCATTAATTACATTCCATTAATCTCAATTCACAGGCACAAAGAGACATCTGATCTTATTGCACGCTAATCGGAATATAATAACTGCGCGTAGCTGCAAATCGATATACGAGTCTTTAAATAAATACGTGTACGTGGCTGGTCTGTATGCGTATTGTGTGCAAATAAATTATAGTGGGTAAACAAAGTTGTCGAGCAGAGTATAAAGTGCTTTTATCGCCGCTCGGTTGCGCTACCCTGTATTTTAAATTCAAGAATTTGTCATGCTAATTTAGCCCACTGGTAGTACCAGCAAATTTTTTTCCCCCTCTGAGCAGTGCTTTACATTCTCTCTGTGCGTACGTGTCCTTATCGCATGATACTACCAAGAAGTTAATTTAATTTTTATGATTTCATTAACCCCCCCCCCTACCGCCCTACCGCCCTACCGCCCTGCTTCGTCGCAGAGACGCAATATTTTGTTTTTAAATACTTGCGCGTCGCAATTTATTACTGCAATTCTTAAATTCTTATTGAACTTGTTGAATAAAATTCATCGACTTGTCTCGCGGTTATTCTGTCGTTTTAATTAAAGGCAAAATTAAAGTATTCGCTTAAAGTACGACTACTGCAAAGCATTGGCTTTTACATTGTCGTTGTGTGATCGTTTTTTAATGCTGTCGCGTCGGGACATCGTTTACGATTCGTGCGAGTGTGGATGAAGTGAGACGGATTAGAGATAGATTCATATACCAATTGCCGAATGAGTGAACGACCTTTAAAAAAAAAAAAAAAAAAAAAAAAGAACGACCGTCGTTACAAGCCGAACAGTCTCATTGAAGCACTTTTCCTTCCAAGTGCTTCTATTGCATTGCAACATTTCTATGATTTAGAATTTTTGTTTTCGCGTAACAAGAGGCAATCTTGTACCGCGAGCATTATCTTGCAATGATAATAAACTTACTGTACGAAATCGAATTTATTACCTATTACCGCGAGCACTTGGAGATTTATAGGACACGAGATACGTAAATTTATTACGATTACCAATAGTTGTTGGTAATAGTTGTCGCCCATAATTTAGCATATAAACCGGTGGAAATCGAATATACGCTGTTAAATGATTGCTTGGACATTTTTTGTTGTTTTTTTTTTATTTTTTTTTTTATAAAAACTAACGGTACGTAAAAGAGTTTGAAAAGATTCTGCGTACACGTACGTGTATTGTTTGGACTGTGGAGATGGGAATTGTATGGAGTTGATCCAAATGATATAAAACTATATATATATATATTTAAACTTATAGATTTTTTTTGTAAAACTTGGCTTTAATGTTTAAGAATAATAAATGATAATAACGTATTGGTCTTGGGATGCGCGCGTAAAACAGCCTTGACATTATAAGAAATTTACCAAGAGTTGCAATAAAAAAAGTACGCGCGACAAATTGATTCTTTATCCGGAGTCGGTGACATACGCTGCTCAGCGCATCGTATGGCTTATAGGGAAATCTATAAAAGAAGTTTGTACAAGAAGTTCATTCGTTTCCTTTATTTTGCACGTGTCGAGTGTAATGCCCGTACGCCAGCAAATTTAGTGACTAATAAATTCGCCAGTATATCATTCGAGTTGGTGATCGTAAGCAGCAGTTTCACAGCCTACCCTTTATTCCTAAGAAGAATCTCTACGTAATTTTGTGTATGTATGCGCGCCGAAGCGCATTCACATGCATGGCTGTGGATGCAGGTCGGAAGTAGCTCTCCGGTACCTCTCTCCGTGACTATAAATACGTGTAGGGGCGGGTCGGCGGTGGCAGGGGGTAGGGGGTAGGAGGGCTGGGGGCGAATTTAGGTGTGCGCGACACACGTTTAGTCCTGCGAGTATACTCGTGTGCCCGTATATTGCGCGCTGTAAAATATCCGCTCAGCGAGCTCGGCTCTGTGTGGGCGCGCGCGCGCGCACTAACCAGGGACACTTAAATTTCTGGGCGAAAGCACCCTTATTATCGCAATTACTCGTTCCAACACGGAGTTTGGTATAAGAGCCAGTGCTCGTCGGTGGAAATTACTACCCGAGCAGCTTTCTTACCCCTTCATATATGTTCCAAATTAAGTTTGAAATAGTTTTGGAAACGCAGCGGGGGGAGGGGAAAAAAAGAAAAGTAAAGTAAAGAAAAAAAGTAAATGATAATGACAGGTCGTTGCTGATGAGGCTAAATTGGGCGGAAAAGTTTAAATTAGTCGTTTAATTATCATCTGATTAAGGTTGAACGGCCGAATTACTTGTATATCGTCCCATTGAGTGCGTGTGCCCGTCCACGGGAAGTAGCTGGGCGAATAATTTAAAAGAAATTACCCGCGAATGGCGATGTCGGCGGGGACTTTTAATTTGCGACTTTGATGGGATAGCGAGATCGCCGCCAACAGCTTGCGAAAAAGAAAAAAACGTTAAGGAAAGAAAGGAACGAAAGGAACGAAAGGAACGAAGCTAATAATTATTATCATGTCGCGCGTAAGAATGATAAGTCAATTTGGCATGAATAGCGGCATTTCTGTGGAAATGTGTCGGTCGCTACGTGTAATACCATTGCGCGAAAGTCGCTGTAGCGGCAGCCATTGGCAAAGGTATGTAAAAAATCTTAAACACGGGCTCGGTCAAAGAGTGAGCAGAGATGGCGTTGAAGCGGGAGTAGGAGGATTGAATTTCCGGTAGGTTAGGGGAGGAATCCCCTTATCGAACCCCTCATCGTATCCAATCCCCATACGTACGTATAGATGGTTATAACACGCAGAGGAGGGCCACGCGTTGTTATGCACACACGGAGCGGCCGTGAATATCCGTGGATGGAGAGCGCATTTAAACTGCCGAATCCCGTAGCCGCGAGCTGCGTTAAAAGCTTGGCGTTGGAGGAACGGAGAGCGCGTGTGTGCGTGAGCCCCGGGTACTTGGTCGATCGGGCGGGAGGTGGATGTGGTGGAGGAGGAGGAGGAGGAGGAGAAGAAGAGGGACCCCGATGGGCGAAAGAGTCGAAAACTATTGCGATGTGGCAGGAGTCGCGAGAAACTCACTAATCGATTTTACATATGGAATATGTGCGGGGTCGAGGGATGGGGATGGGGGTGGGGCCGCGCGAGGGCGAGGCGCAGGAGTACCTGGAGCGCATAATGAAAGGGACGACTGGGAAGGAGGGTGGGGGGGGGAGAAAACGAAAACGAGCGGAGAGAAGAACGAAAAGCGTAGGAAATGCCGAAACGAGCGCTTGGGGAAACATTTTTAATTACTCTAGCCCAATGTTTTTTTTTTTTTTTTTTGGAATGGCATTTTTTATTGCATTTCGAGCTACTGCGTGCATGCGCCACCGTGCGTGTCTTATAAATGAAAGAAAATAATTATATTTGAATATCCGATCCGAGTCCCGTTAATTGATTGCATATCAATCATTTATATTAATTATTTAATTTAATAGCGCCTATCCGAAGCGTCGTTATTCAATTAAAATTGTAAGAGCGGCCAGGTGACTTTCGTCATTTTCGTATTTTATTCGTGGGGTAAAAGAAGAAAAAGAAGAAAAAAAAAGAAAACCACGGACAAAGTTGCGCTATCGTGTTATAATAAATATATCTTATGTTTTTTTTTTTTTTTGTGTTAATCTCAGCATAGTTTGAGCTCAAGTAAACCTTAAATTTATACTTTAGCTTAGGGTGTCTCAGCAATTTCAATAGCATTTGAATAAACTGAATCTTGTACTTGCAAAACTTGGTAATTAACTTGCCCCAGAGCCTTTGCAGAATAATTAAAAAAAAAAAAAAAAAACCCAAGTATTTTTGAATGTAAAGATTTCGAGCTCGAGCCCTTTCTTTAAGCTTATAACGATCAACATCCAAAGAATGTAGGTACACGAGAGGCTGCTGCGCTACCGCGATTAAAGTTCCGTTTAACTGGCGTAAGTTTCATATTGATTCAACCGAAGCTATTTCTTAATTTATCTAAGTACAGAACTTCTTCTTAAGATATACTTCTTTTATCAGAAAAGTTTAATTCCTGTAATTGAACACGTTTTTTTTTTTTTTTTTTTTTTTTATATCAATACAGCGTAATTCACCGATGATATCCTTGCAGTACCAACTTTACTAATTAGTGCTAAATAAGTAGCTGTAGATAACTAGTTGGGAATAATTGGGCTAAAACAGTAGGTGTTGCCGCTTTAAGCGATAGTAAAAATTTATCCCGCAGAATATGTTGCCGTGCGTCCTGCATTCCGAATATCTCGTGAACATTCTATGGAAATTATCATTGCGTTGAAAATGAAAGTTTTATTTACTCTCCTTCCATTCGAACTTACTTATTCGAATTTTCATAAGTACCTTTATTATCGTTTCGTTTTAATTTCCTAAGCGCATCCATCAGTCCATTTATTACTTATTAATCTTTATTAACTTTATGAATAATATTTGATGGGCAAAAGTTATTCAGTCCACCATGGGACTGAAAGCTTACCATTTTTCTATTTCGTTTCCTATAAATAATAATAATAACAACAACAATCTAATTACTCGACTATTTATGAGCATTGCGTTCTAGCACATGTATACGAAATTCCAAAGTAGACGTTATCGTTAAAATAAAATTACACGTATGTAGAATAATTTCATACGAAACATGTGTGGAATAAAATGCGATCACTACAATAAGTACCGAACTACCTGTTTTGGAAACAGTTATTAGATTATAAAACTTTCAAAGATCTGTTTTATATTAGGTGGTTTCTTTTTATCGCTGAAAATATTTGTAATAAGCTAAAGTTTATTTCTTTATTAGAGTCGTACAGAACAAGTAGGGTTATGTGTTTGTTTTTTTTTCTGTTTTTTTTTTTTTTTTTTTTTTTTTTTTTGTGTAATACCGAAGAAATGAGGATGTAAAATTTTCAGAAATAAGATCAAGTCACCTTCCAAATGTTTCGTTACGATCATATATACATATATATATATATGTATATGTAAACGTGTATTTCCGCTTTATAGTTTTTCAAATAATTTTGACGAAAGCCTGTAAATCTTATAGATTCGAGCAAAGGGTCAAGAAACATTTATAACATTTATTAAAAACAGTAGATTGACAATGTGATGAAATACTTATTTTTATAAGCCTTGACAATTCTAAACACATTTCGAGACTCAAAGCAAATGACGCTCGAGCACTCAAAATTGCAATCATTACCCGGAAATGTACACGTTGTGCATGCCATATGAAGTACGAGCGAGGTATAATGATAAATAACTAATTAAATATTCCTAAACATGCTTTGAGGGACGTGAAATGAGACAGGAGCAAGAGATCATAATAAATCTTGCTACCTGGATAATCAGATAAGGTTGCTGGGGGGGTGAGGCGGGGCGGGGGGGCAGGAAGCTCAATCTTAAGCATGTACACATCACACGTTATTCGAATATTTGCAGACATTGTGGATTAATAAAAAATAATTAATGCCAAGGAATACGCGTACGTACACGAATGGCCGAAAAGTTTCGTCTCGGGGATGAAATTTTATTTGAAATAAAGCAATTACGAATGTTATGAATTCGTCGTTATTCCGAGGACTGACCGATAAGAGTATCGACCCGTAGAATAAAATTCTAATTCGTTATATATATATGTATGTATATAAAAGGAGTAATGCTCTTAAATACGAATTAAAGGAATCAGCGAGAACGAGTTTGAAGCGTTAGATGATAATTTATGGTTTCTCAATGTTAAAGCTCACTCGCAGAAAAAGTTTCCGGGCCAATTGAATTTCAGGGCTTATTGTTTTAAAAGTGAAAAATCTGCGCTATCGTTTAAAAAGATGCGCTCGGTAAAGTAAGTAGACGTGTTTTTTGTTTTTTTTTTGTTTTTTTTGAAGCAATTCGGATTCTTGACCCGATTCCGCAAAAGCAAAAAAGCAAGGAAGAAGAAAAAAAAGAGAAAACTTTTCTCTCAATGCCTGCGGATGAAGAAAAACAAAAAAAACAAAAAAAACAAAAACAAAAAAAACAAAATAAAATAAAATAAAATACAAGTATTTGTGCATGTGCAAAATCTAATCCGACTAATTATGAAATGCTGAAATGCCATTCTATCTAGCCAATGGGAACAGTCGAATGAAGTAGAGCAGCCCATGAATCCAAATGATTACGCGCCGACACTCGGATCGTTATTCATACGAAGGCTGTGTGTGGTGTGAAGCCTTTTGCGCCCACTCGTGTATCCGCTAAAGTGTCGGGAGCAACGCTAACCAGCTTCGTCCTTAGATAAAATTCTAAAATCTACTACTTGGCTTGTTCGTTTTAAATCGGGGTAATCCTCGAGTGGACGTGGACGTGGACGTGGACGTGGCGGGGGAAGGGGACTGGGTTGGGAGGAGGGGGGATCTATCGAGACCTTGTGAATTTTCTTGGGCGTAAAGGTGAAAAAATGAGCTTTAGCCAAGTCTCCCGCGACTTATGCACTTATGCATGAGAATTCTATTAAGGGGCGGGCCGACCCCTTTCGCCAATGTACCGGTATTACGTGCACGCATGACCGAGAGACAGAGGAAGATTACAATGGGGCTGCTTTTACGATCGGGGCGCGCTTTTTTACGCTCTCGCGCTCCGTAGCAGTGGTCTCCGACTTTTTACTTTTTTCTCTTTTCCTTTTCCTCCCTCCCTCCCTCCCTCCCTCCCTGCCTAGGTAACCGAGACCTTAGCGTCGTCGTGTGTCCGCGGAGGGCAGTTCCCGTCCCATTTTTCTCCTTCGTTTTAATCGTTTTTCAAATTTACCGCGACCGTCCCTCGGCTCGAGGCTGCGCTGTCGGACCCTTACACGCCCCCACCCTCCCGCCCTTTTATTTTTTTCATTAAAAGAAAGCCGTGCCGCCGCTGTCCCTCCCACCCCCCGTTTAATATTTCTCTAGGGTTGACGCGTGTCCACGCCTTTCCCCGAACACTCCATCTTTCCTTGGCCCATTTCTTATGCAGGACAATGACTTTTGGAAAATTAAAAGCCATCGCCCGTGATTTCCCGTGATGTCCCGAACCTGTTTTAATTCTATCCTCGCGCTCGAACGCCCAATCATCATCCGTGGCGTCGGGGGGGGGGCGGAAAAAAAAAAAAAAAAAAACAAAAAAAATACAAAAAAAAAAAAAAAAAAAAAAAAAAAAAGAAAAAAACGTAAAATCACGAGCCGCTAGGAAGAAGTAATGCGCGCGGAGGGGGTCGTCGGTTACGTAGTAAAATTTTTAAAAGCATTTGAAACTGGTGTCAAGGCACTTCTCCGTATACGGGATATCGTACGATCTCGAAAATGTACGAGAATCGATGAGATTGACGAAATTCGTCGATTCTTTGAAAATATCGGTCTATAAGAAATATTGAAACGCCCAAGGGAATTTTAATTTGCAATCACGCGGCCTTTGTCGGATTAATAAAGATTTATTCAAAAATTCGTTTTCGAAAAATAACGACTATTTAGTCGTCGTATACGTTATTGGCCAATAGATAAAAAGACCTTATCTCGTGCCGGAGAATCTGTTTTACTTGGTTTTCTCCGAGCTGCATAGATAGCCCCTTGCTATTGCCCATGTCCTCGAAAGTATCATATCCTCCCCCCCGCCATTTGCAAATATTGGATAAATTATCTCCTAGAGTAGGTGATGCGCTACTATATAGCCTATTGGTATTGGAGTTCCGAGGACGTGGAAAATCTGCCAGTAACCGTTAAATGAAACGAAAAGTAAGTCGTCGTCGGGGCGAGGGTGGCCGGGGGGAGGCCGGGGGGGGGGAGGAGGAGACTCTACCGAAACTAACGATCTAGAACAACATATTTTGCTCGGAAAGTTTTCCTCGGGCAAATGTTGTATAAATCCGGAAATGGCGCAAGTCCGCCTCGGTACAGAAATACGCTGCTGAGCATATTGTTGAAAGATCTCAACAGTACTCGAGCAGCTGTCATGTATGTCACGGAGCAGTGCATTACAAAAGTTTTCCTGTTTATCGGGGGAGGCCCGATCGATCAAAATTTAAGAAAGCGGTTATTAATATCCAATTCGCCGGCGAAGATCCAGATTGATCGTAAAGTGGAAGGGCTATGTAGTCCCGCATTAGCCCGGAGCGATCGTGAATCGACTGGAGGAGAAGCAGCTCTCGCTGATGTTGTTGCCGCTGACTCATTTTATCCCACTTGCCGAGACTCGGCGGACAGAGCAGAGCCCACATCCGGGCTACCAGAATGGCGCAACAAAAGAACCATCCTCTCTCTCTCTCTCTCTCTGTCTCCCCTCCCTGCCTCCTCGTGCCCGCGTAGCCCCCACCGGGGGATGGTATTTCGCCCCTGGCCGTCCGAGCCCGTCGACCTCTCCCCGCCGTGCGTCGAGCATATCCCCCCCCTCTCTCTCTCTCCCTCTCTGCCCCATGACCCACGGGGCGCGGGTATCTCACGGGCGCTTCCACGTCCTCGCCCTTGAGCGCACGAATTAATAAACGTCACTCGGCCGCCCGTGCCGTGCCCTTACAGCCTTCGAATTATAAAATAGAATGGGGCGGGGCGGGGCGGGGCGGGCAGGGGCCTCCGCGCCGCTCCTCTCTACCGGGCGTTAATCATCCGTGCGCAAGGAGAAGATCCCATGCCGGGTACGTACGTTCCTCTCCAAAGAGCCGCCGCCGTCGGTTCTTGTTTACACGCCTAGTCTTTTTCGCCCGAATGATATGAACCGACCGACCGACCGACCGAGCGTCCGACCGACCGACCGACCGCCCCCCTCCCTTCCTCCGCCCCGCAAGTCGGAGCCTATTTTAGGCGGCCCCGTGCATGCACGCGTCCTCGTAGTATCGACGTCCTGATGGACCGGAGAGAGCGCGCCAGATGCTGTCCGGCGGCCGGATCGAGGGCTCGGCAGGGCGCGTGCGCACGACTCGCCGATCCATCCACGCCGCTACTACGTGCCTTTTGTTTTCCTACTCTTTGTGGCTTTTCTCTCTCCCTCTCTCTCTCTCTCTCTCTCTCTCTCTCACTCGTTATTGCCCGTTTGTTTGTTTGCCATCCTCTTTATATTTCGGGCTTTTCGTTGGCTGTTTATTGGCCGGCAGGTCGACTCGGGATTACAACCCCCGCGCGGCGCCAGGCCATCCCCGGAGCCAATTGCATTAGCCTCCTCTGCCCCGGTCTAATGCTCGTTTTATAACGCGCGATAATATTTTTATTCGGCTTAGGACACGCCGGTCGACCGATACGATACTCCCGTCGTCGTGCGCTCTTTACTACTCTTTTCCTCAATGACTTTGTTTACGTTGCCGAGCGGACGATGCCGACGACAAATAATATATTCCGACTGATGGATCACGACCCACCCCGACCCACCCCGACCGCCGCCGCCGCCGCCGCCGCCACTCCCACATATAATATTTACGTTAATTCTTAAGTTATTTTTTAAGTGCTAATATCAGTCGTCGATTAAAGGTCAATAGGCTTGACGAATGAGACGTAACGGGGCGAGGGGGGGGGCAGCCGCCACGAGACTATTTGTAAATATCCGTGGCTTATCGTACGTTATAATGATGCTTATTTTATCATTCTCGATCATGCGGACACATCTCGGATCTTAGAGCAGCAATATAACAAGCGAACGGGCAAGCGAAATATTATTTTTAACTAGACTCGATTGTTTAAAATAAACCGCCGGCAAAATATAAAGTCTTTATTCGCATTCAAATATAACCCGATTTTATTTTATACTACACGTGCGTATGCTTTTTCAGTTGAATACATGCAGTTTTTTTTTTCTTTTTTGTTTCTTTCTTTCTTTTATTTTTAGCTTTTGGTTTTTGGTTTTTCGTTTTTTTTTTGATATTTTTTTTTATTAATATATAACAAGGCTTTATTATAGTTAAATTGACAGGGGCAGAGTTTTAGAAGCCCGTAGTATTTTTAAGGTAATTTATTTATAGGCCGAAATGGCATGAATAGAATTTGAGTATTGTGTTGAATTTATAAGAATTTATTTCACTCGTATGGCGCACAGTAATAATTAACTTTTGTATTAAGAAATATTAATGGAAAATACATGCCGATAACGTAAAATGTAACTCTTTTAAGTTCATATACAATTTGTAGCATTTAAAGTATCGAATAAAAAAAGGAACGTTAAAGAAGGATAGCTCGATATAAAAGCATATCTTCCTTGCTGTGTAAGTACTTACATCAAAGCGATATTTACGCCTGAATATGTATAAAGAAAGAAGCGGCGATTTAAGGCCACGTTACTCCGAGGCAGAAATAAATAACGTTGTTTGTGTACTTAAAGTTATAATAGGCCCGTACGAGTGTGCGTGTAATTCTAAGCGCTCGTCGATACAATGGCGTTGGTTTTTTTTTTTTTTTTTTTTTTTTATTCTGAAAATATCTAAGCATCCGACGTGTAGGAGAGCTTTGAAGGAAGCATTTGGAATTAAGAATAATTCGATACACGGCGATTTTATAATATACGATTTGTGCAGAAAAAAATATGTGTAGGAACGTGGCAAAAAGGGGGCATGATCGCGTTTTATGATTCAAAAGAGTATAAAAATGATTTCTGAATAAAAAATTTTGCTGCCACGGAAAGAGATGGGCATTCCTTATACATATTTCAATAGAAGTAGATATTGGATAATAAAATTACCCATTAAATTTAACGCCATAAATGACGCTCGCGTTACATCTACTTTATCTCGAAATATAGTTAAAATCTCAATTTTCCTACGTATATGTATGTATGTAAAAATTTTTTATCTTTAACATTGGATGACGGTGGCGTGGCAGCCAGTTAAGCTAATGTTTTTCTAATGGCAGAGCAAGACTCTTTTTTTATTATATTTAGCATCTGGAAACGGGACTGGATTTTGGAAACTATTCTTAAGTAGCAATGCCAGAGTAAATAAACAAGGGAAAAAAAATAGAGGGGAACGTTGTGTATAAACACGGGAATAAGCAAAGAAATAAAATGCTTAGTATTTCGAGTGCGTTATGAGTATATTTAGCGTTTGACTTTGACAAGTGGTATTAAAACGTCAGGACTGGGTGAAGGTTCCCGAATTCTCAAAATCAAATTTCACTCAATCAATCAAGTTGGAAATTGCGCGCGAGTCACTCGGTCGAGTATTCTTTTTTTTCTCTTTTCTTTTTTCTTTTTTTTTTTTGGTCCAACCGTGTCGAAAGCTGCAGATTTACTAGACTACTAGTGTTAGCGAAAAAGAGACTATCCGACGTTCGCCTATTCTCTCTTTCATTCAGTCTCACTCGGTCTCTCACACCTGCACACCTCCACTTTCCATAAGTTTAGTCGAATTCGAATCAATATAACAATACAGAGTGTTGCTCCCCCGCCCCCTCCTCTTCCTCCGCCACCGAGGCTTCGCAACACGAATAAACTCTTTCGGCTTGGCGCGATTCTCCATGGCATCGGTGAGGTCTGTCACTAATGCGCGACTCGCCTAATCCCGGCGGACATATTGATCTCCCTCGCGGACGACTCGCCTCGCGACTACGCAAAGCCGTGAGCGCGCTAACCCGTTGCCGAATCCGACGGGGCCCGAGGTCCGCCCCGGATTATTTGCTTGGATTTTCTTTTTGTTCGCCCGATAAAATCGTACGCGTGATCGATCTAGCGCCATTGGGGGGGGGGGAGGAGAGAGCCTTTGTTTCCGCTCGCCCAAAAAAAAAAGCCGTTGTTAAATCGCGGCGGTGGGCGGGGGGTCCGGAGGTGGGGTCCGGAGATGGTGGTGGTGGTGGTGGTGGTGGTGGTGACGACGGCGTGATGGGTCGAGGGTCGAGGGTCGAGGGTCACTGAGGGCGCTGCCTAGAGCTAGGCGACGTGAGCGAGTGAGAGAGAGAGAGAGAGACGGATGAATGGGATCCTAGGTGAAAAGAAGGATGAAGGGTTGGGAATTCGAGAGCCTTGTGCCTCATTAAGTTTTCGAATGGTCTCGGCTAAAGTCCTACGGAAGTCGTCCGTCCAGGCCCTTGCGAGCAGCCCGAGTTTACGAGCTGGGAAGTCGTCGAGGAGTCGGAGTTACGAGTCGGAGCTACCGCCCGTCGTGCGCTTTGAGGTGCAACCGGCGACATTGTTTTGCCTACTCGGGACACGGAGCTATTTGTAAATAGGACGGAAGATCGAGCGTTCGTTACCGATATGTGATGCGGATAATGCAGGGAAGCAAGCCTCCCCGTTTTAGAAATCGACCAGTCTGACTTCACTGACCCTCGAATTTGATAATGCGACGATTGATTGACCTGCAATTACAAAAGGGAAGCTGCAGTACACTGGCCGTGACTGACGAACCACCACTTTTCGTGTAAAGCCGTTAAAGCCGCGTTAAAGCTGCTTTCGCCGCCCCCCCCCCCCCACACACACACTTTCTTCTCAATATATTTGTTTTGCGCATTCCCGGGCTCGGTAATTACTCAAACGAAATTCATATAGTCGGCTCGCTATATAAGAATTTCAATCAATCGTCTTCCTGTGGAATACGTTTTTCAATTATGGAATACAGTTTGTAATTAATAAAACTTACGAATAATCGATAATAGGAATGCCAGCGATTTCAAATGGATCCGAGACAATGAATGACGTATTCTTATAAATCTTATTCGGGGCCCTGTCAATTTTGTAATAATATCACTCGGCACGTCGATCCTCCAGAACGAATTTATCATCAATAAATTATTTATTAGCGTATTAAATTTAAGAAAAAAAAAAAAATTGTTACGTCCCATAAATGCGCACGAAAGGAAAAAAAAAAACAAGAAAAAGAAAAAAAGAGTATACGGTATAAAGAAATTGGACGAGTTGGTTGTCAATGTAGAATAATTAAGGATTCGAGAGACTCGAGGGGCAATAATTCATGGCCAAAGTTATTTCATATATATATATTAAAATAATTATTTGCTAAGCAAATTGTTTCTCAGCAGCGCATAAGAATCCGCGCGTGTATTCCAAGTTCTGGGTAACGTTTGAGCTTTCCCGGTAGACTTTTCGGGCCGGCGGGTGGCAAGCCCGGAGAGGGCTAGGTAGAAAAACAAATTAATCTTCCTCTGTACGCGGGTAATGAAATTTTTACTTGCAAGCGTAAGCTGCATTTATCAAGCAAAGTAGAAAGACACGCAACAGAAGATACTTTTAAAATACTATTAAATATATATATATATATAGAAGCGCGTGCATAGC
Source organism: Ceratosolen fusciceps (assembly GCA_018883505.1). Classification (NCBI taxonomy): domain Eukaryota; kingdom Metazoa; phylum Arthropoda; class Insecta; order Hymenoptera; family Agaonidae; genus Ceratosolen; species Ceratosolen fusciceps. Next base: position 1,322,374 of record RCIC01000016.1, read on the forward strand.
TCGGTGTTGTCCGTGTTGTGTACGTGTTGCGTGCGTTGTGTACGTGTTTGTACGCGCGCCATTTTCATAAGCAATAAAAATTTTCCAGAGCACAATAATTCTTCCCTGTCAAAGCAATGCAATATTATATATATATATTTTCATTATGAAAAAAAGATATTTATATCCCAATGCCATTAAAGCATTTCTCATAAAGGAACTTAAAATTATGTAGATTTTTATATTCGCTTTATCCGGCAAATATTATTCTCCTCGATCTCGATTTGATTTTTTAATGAATATTTAAAGCTTATATTAAACTCCGGGCGATCGCGAAGAACAATGTCTGGAGGCCAAATGAAAAAATCTGACAACGCGACTAAATTATATGATAACAATAACAACAATAATAGCGGTATTAACAGAATTGCTATTTCTTCTTCTTCTTCTTCTTCTTCTTTCGTTGATAATTCACGGTTGATTGTCTCAATGCAGCGATAGTGAAAAATTAACGATTTCGCTTATTTTGTTGAAAAATAAGCCGTGGTCAAAAGTATCCCACGTGAAAATCCCGCGTAGGGATGGACGCGAGGTAGCGAATTAATCATCGGCTCGTACCGTGAATTTTCTGTTTTCCGGTGCACTTCATTCATCGCCTCCCAGTCGAAAAAGAATGCGAGGCGGAGGCAAGGAAAAAGGCACAAAGCAATGCGAGTTGCGTCAAGGCCGAGGAGGGTGGCCTGGCCGTCCGTCGAGGGTGATCGAGCGTGCGACGAGTCCTCCTTATACGTGTGTGCGTTGCACGCGAGGGGAACGCGGGAGCGAGCGCCGGTTGTTGGTGGGGTGGGGGAGGGGGATGGCGGTGGGATACGGAGTGGAATATGCTTGTTCCGGATTCCAGACAGGACGTCATCATTGCTTCCGTGGAAGGACATCGGCCAATCTCGGATCACTCGCCCCGTCCTTATCGCACTTACGAGGCTCTACGCGTGTTGGTGATGCTGGCATGTGACGTAGGATCGTGTGTCGCGTGGTTGCCGACCCGACCCCCGGCCACGATTTGCATGCCTCTCTTTCACCCAAGCTCTTGCCTATCTGACTTAACTGCGCTTTCACCCTTGCCAACCGCATTTCTCGAAATAACGCTAATCTGAATAATTATCAATTTTCGGATTTGACTGTTGCTCCTACGCCGCCTTCTATCATTTTCTTTTCTCCCTCTTTTCTTTTCTTTTCTCCCTCTTTTCGTTATTCCCGCGATGCATATCGCCCTTTTGTTTCGTTCAGTCGCACTCGACATTGATTTTTACGGGTTATACTTAAAAAGTACGTAAAGTACGGATTACGTCGAGTCGGGAGTGTTGTTGCCAAGTAAGTTTCGGCTTTGAATTTCGCTCTCGGAGCACTTACATTTTTACACCCGGATATTTGTACATTATTACACTTTGTTACAGGGACACTGTCTTAATTACATAACATTTTCTTAAATGATTACGCTTCAGTTAAGAACTTATTTCAGCTCATTTATAAAGGAAGGGCATTATGATTACTAAATATTATATGCTGGGAGCCGAAGTACCGAGTTAAGAATTACACGTAAAATTAAAGGTACCTAGACTTCGTAATTGTAGCTTATACTGCCTTGCCAAATGAAATACGAATGAGAATGCACGAGGAGATTTATTTGCCCGTTATTACTGGAAATATTTAATTTCCAATATCTTATAAAACTTATCTGTAAGCATAAATATTAGACGATACTCACTTACTGTTTGTTAATGATCTATACGTATTGCCAATCTATTTTCAACGACTGCATTATTTGTATAATAATAGGTTAATCTCACGTTGATTTTATCGCTAGATCAAATTACAGGATAGCTTCGATTAATGATTATAAATCGATTACAGCGTTTAACGATTTAATAGATGATGAAATTGATAATAATTAAATGAATGCGTTAATAAATATCGCGCGATCGATCTAATTGTAGAAAATTTATGAAGCATCGTGCCGATAACGGAGCTCTTCTACCGATGACGAGCGTAATCGCTAATACTATGTATTAGTCGGGAAATAATTTACGTGTAGACTTTTAAAGCGGAAAATTGTATAAAGAAAAGCATGGAATTGGACCCTTGTTGCGTTACCCTTTTGGAGAATTTAGACAAAGTATACGAAGGAAACGATACACATTTATTTAATGTACGCGCGTAAAAGTAGATAAGGGCAATGCGAGTAGTCGAGGAAAATAATCGTCAAGTATAGGCTTAGAGGAGAAGCGCTGGATGTAATGTAGTATCCTAGTTCACAGCACTAATGAGAATTGTTTCTGAATTTTACGGACTCGTACATAACCAATTCCACTTACTTAGGATAGATTAAAGAAATTGAATTAGTTTTATTGCTCGTAATTTGCATATAAATACCATTTTATGAAACGCGGAACTTTTTCAATGCAAATTTGATGTTTGCAAATGCTGCAATTTATGTTTTTATCTAAAGTCTCGTCGCGTCATTTTATTTAAATTGACGCAGGGCTTCATTTTATCTTATTATAAGATTTTCTTTTTTTTTTCTTTTTCTTTTACAAACTCTTTTACTTTTCCTTCTTCTTCTTCTTCTTCTTATTCTTCTTCTTATTCTTCTTTAACGGAAAGTTAGCTACGTTAGCGCGTCCGTAAGCCTTGCGATTAATTAAGACGCGGCGATCCTATCGCTATTCTATTTATGAATTGAATTTTTTTTTTTTTCAACGAGCGCCCGCTCGCAATACGCCAAAATTAGACGGTAAAATAGTCGTCGCGTAGACGGAGAGTGCCCGAATCGAATATTTGCTGCAAACTGCTTTATTATTAGTGCAAACTCTCAGCTAAACAAACGAAAGCTAACGAGCCCCAAATATTTATTTAACAAAATGAAAGTAGTACGTAGGACATTACGCAATCTATAAATTCACCGATAAGTCTCGATAGATAGATAGACTGAAAGACAGATAGATAGAGAGAGAGAGAGAGAGAGAGTTCAGGGGGTTGGTGGGTGGGGGGCAGAGCGTCGATAATAAAAATGCATCGTAAATAAAGTACATATGAAGCGAATGCAGTAAAAGCGTAGTGAATCGAAACGCTTAAACGGCGAATGATAATTCGTATCGACACGAGCAGACACCAAAGTCGGAAGCGGATATAGCTTTTATGCATCGACGAAGTGGTGTCGATCGCAGTTGTACACTTTTCACGCGTGACCCGATCAATTTTACTCACTGCCCTACCACAACACAGAATCAAGATCGTAGGTATATTTACGGTGCATCATGCCAGGCATAAATTAAATGCCGCTATATAATATCGTACGAGTGCCATTCGTCAATTTTTCCTCCCCCTCCCCTCGACCGCGCTCGGACGGCATTATCATTCCCCCCCCCCCCCTCCCACCCCGCGAGAGCCAGTCGATTTTTGCCAGCTAATATAAATAGAATGGGCCGCCGCCACTTGAGCCGAGCCGTGTACTCTCCCTTTTAATTTTTCTGACGTTTTATTTCCATTAATTTCCTAATTACGTCTCATCTGCTTACTTTTTACTCATTCACGTACGAATAATATTATTTAATTTAATAATTGCTCATCATCCCGTGAATCATTTTCACCCCATTATTTATTAAACTACTTAATTCACTGTACAAATGCCTATAAATCGTCATCGTTTTTATTATTATTGTTCTGGTCGTTGTTGTTGTTCTTGTGTTGTTGTTGTTGTTATTAAATTGTTGTGCATTATGCGCTATCTTGTGCAACAATAATGTTATTTTAAGCGATCGTTATTCAGATGTTTATTTGCTTTCCGAGCTCGGGGGCAATGGTAAAGGAATAATCCGCTGAACGGCATTTCTGATTAAAAAAAGCAAGACTGGGCGGTCAGGCTGTGTGGGCCAATCTGTAGCTGAAATAATTATATTGGATTGAAACAATTTCAGACAGCTATTTGCTGCGATCCCGAGATATCTGCCGCAGTCGGAACAAGTAAGCATACCTTGGCTGGCTGGTGGATCCTTCGAAAGTTCGCTTCGCTTTTGCCCATACGCCAAGTTTGTCTTTCAATATGGATATTACCCATGCTTCAAGCACTCCATTAGTACTCTCACTTATAAATACATGCAGTTATGCATGCACGTATTCATCATATATAATACATAATAAATACGTATGCGCGCGCGCGCGTATACGTGTGAGTTTGGCGGCGGCGGCGGCGGCGGCGGCGCTTTTAAGTCAAACGAATGCCGCTTGACTTTACGGACAGCAAAAGCATCGAAACTTGAGAGGAACTTATATACGCTGATGTGTACCCTCGTCGCTCCCCACCCCCACCCCCTCTCGCTGCGCGTACACGTAGGCGTGCGTAGGCCGCCTCGTTTCTACGTGTACCACGCACATTATTTTACGTAAAGCACATTAGGAGAAGAAACGCGACGTCTTCTTTGACAGATTAACGAACACTGAAATCCGCAATTTCATATTGAATCGGAAAGAAAAAGTTGGTACACATCCTTTGCGGAATGGGCGGTACTTTACTTCTTTTTTTTTTTTTTTTACCCCCTTCCCCGCCAGTGGGCGCACGTCGCTCTTTCTTTTTATTTCCGTCCGCCAGTTTTTCCACTTTCCATTTCGTTAAAATAACTTTTCATCCTCCCTTCCGTAAAGATATATATTTCCATGTATCTGCAAAGTTTTCTTTGTAGGCAAGTTGAAATCGAATGTCATTGAGGCCTGTTGGTACGGCGAGCGAGCAAATATTATCGATCGAGGCCTCGAAAACTCGATGGTTCATCCACTTTGTGAAGCATTTGATTATAAAAAGAATTATAGCCAAAGTAAAGTTAATTTATTTATTTAGCATTTGTAAATTAACGGGATTCGCGTAACTGCAGCTTGCGTTTGTAAAAAATTGTATATATATATATATATATACATGTTGGCGAAAAAGAAAAGAAGTGTGTAACTAATATTCCTAGAGAAAGTTAGGCTTCGGTCGAGCGAGCGGCGTTACAACGATTTCGCATATTATTCAGAGAAATATTTGTCCGTCGTTGCGTTGAAATTATTCATTCGCTGAATCATTCATTAACTCTCCATTGAATGAAATTTATTGACGCCGTATTCAACGCCGTGGATCGGCCAAATGGGCCACAACACTTATTGTTCGACATTTCAAAGACATCGTTTAAGATTTTTTTTGTTGCTATACAGTTAGACGTTTTAGCTAATCAGAGCCATTATATATTGTATCAATACGAGCATAATATTATCATTAGCAGAATCATTACATAAACTAATAATAATAATAATAATAATAATAATAATAATAATAATATTGTACGTATTCCGTGCCGGTGCGTGTATAAATATATTCTTTATATTCCATTACAGGTGAGCTCTAGATAAACTATCCGAACGGTATAGGATTTCGCTTTGGCTGTTCCGTGAAATTTAATGGCAAGTATGATATCCAATAAACACTAATTAATTTCAAACATGGAAATAACCAGTTGCGTAAAAATGTTTTATCCAAAAATTTATTTATTCATGCTCCGGTTACAACTTTACGTCCTTAACTTAAATACGCGATAAAATTTTAATTGCCTTTTTTATTGATATTTATTACCTCTTAATTCGTTATCAATTTACCAAATTTAAATTGCCAATAAATGACAAATTATTCTCAAAGGCGTATTACTTTTAATGAATACTAATAGAACAATTTATATTTTAATTACAATCAATTACCTATTTTTAAATTAGTATTTTTAATTTTTATTCAACTGTACCGTACCATGCTCACCTTACCCCTCTCTCTCTCTCTCTCTCTCTCTCTCTATGTGTCTCTACTGCAATTAGATTATATAAATCATCATAAATTCAATGCCGATTAATTTAATTAGCGAATTTAATTTCTTGTATTTTTTTGTTTGTTTTGTTTTTGTTTTTCTTGCATTTTCAATTGCAGTTGACGAACAAATGGAACGATTGAAAACGAAATGGGAAGGGGATTAGAATTAAAATTTTATTTGAGCATCAATTTTGTAGAATTGAAATAAATCCGGTATAAATCGAAAAATAAATACACAGTCAGGCTAATGGGTAGGAGAAATCTTAATGAAATGAAAACGAGGCGGATAATAAATATGCTTCGGTTGACGTTTCACGGTAGATTAGAGTACGTTCCGCAACCGATCAATCGCTGGGCGAGGAAAAATGGGGCCGATTAAGCGAGCGCGAGGTGAACAATTAAATTAAACGGACTCGTGCCGTCGACGAAGGTAGGAACCGAAGGACAAGCGGACCCGAGCTGATAAGAAATGCCGAAGAAGAATCCGAAAGAACTTTCGGCAGCTCCTCGACTCGTCTCGAATGGCCCCGGGGCTTCCGTAGTCGCGTGTCGCCTCTCTCCCTCCCCCCCCACGGACCCTTTATTCTTGAAATTTGAAGGCAGTAAACAAAGCTCACGCCGCGATGAAAAATTCACCCCCGTGATAACTAGCTCGCTGCATTTTTCATGCCCCGCTGCATATAGTCCCTCTTGCTTATCCCGTGCGCTTATATCCGGTGTCGTTCGCACTCCCGCCGCTTTATTTCACCCCCGCTGGGCTCGCTACGGCCCTCCTGGACGTGTGCGAACCGCTCGGGGAGGAGGCCCTCCTCGTGGCCTCCAGCCAACGCCGAAACGACGCGTCGGCGGCCTCCCCGGGGACGTATAAGGGTGTGCCTTTCTCTAGTCCCCTTCCCCCTACCCTCCCGCCACGACCCCGCGCTGCTTTCACTCTTTCGTTCTTTCTTTCTTGCTTTCTTTCTTTCTTTATCTCGTGCGCGTGCGATCCGGCTTTTGTCTCATCGCTCTGCCTGCTCCGAGATGAGGCTCTGTACCGACGGATCGATGGATTTATTATTTTTAATATTTATGACGTCGCGAACCCTTCGGTCAAGCTCACGTGGTATTAGCCGAGTCTTACGAGGCTCGATATTTAAATGAATCGCGGCGCGTGCGAAATTCGGCCGTCCCGTACCCACGCCCAAGGTCAACGCCCTAACAATTAGTAAGCCTTTTCTAAACACATACCCCCCCCCACCCACCTAACCCCCGGCCCTACCGCGCTACGTCGGCTCTGTTTGTTGTTCACATTATTATATTTTGTTTTCATATCGTTCTATTTTCTTTTATGTCTTTATTTATCTTTTTTTTTTAAGTTTTAATTTTTTTTCTTATTTTTTTTTGTTTTGTTTTGAATCCTTTAATATAATGCCAGACATATTTTTTTGCCCCGACAAGCCAATAGTGCAAAATTATCAACGTGCAAAATTAAATAATACCGTACAAAGTTTACTCTAAAATTGCACGTACGTTTTATTAATGTATTACGTTATTTCATCGCGGATACTTCATGCATAGCATTTGATCATATATTTCAACGACTCAGATGTATAAACCCGGGATAAAATAAATTGAATCTGAATGCCTCTATATTTTACTCTTTATATTTCTATATCTCCTTTGGCTCATCTCCCGTCCTTTAAAATCCTTGTGGGCAAAATTTTTTCTCGTCCCGTTCAGGCCAAAGGGCTAGATTTTTATCATTGTTATAATTTTTTTTCACGATTTTCATGGCGCTGGGAGTTGAAAAATATGTTAGCCAAGATAATCAAGGATTTCGGAAGAGCTGAATTTAGGAAACCCGTGTCTACTTTTGTCTGTAAATATCACTGAAATCTTTATCTTAACCATTTAAGAAATTAATATTACTGCCGAAATCGTACATTTTTTAAATTCATCCAGAAAAAGTTAGAAGGTTTTTTAAAGAACATTTTTATTCGAAAAAATACTAAAAATGCATATTATCAATTATGCATGTTAAATTTTTATTTAATAAGTTTTTTTTATGACAATATAATGCACGTTTTAGTATTTGAATTGAATTATTCTGTAGGATGTACCTTTCAATGCTAAGCTGTAGTTACTTTTATTTAACAATGAAGAGTAGGATATATTAATATCTCCTCAGCATATAACCTTTTCATTCGTAATTTTATATATTTTTTTTGGATACTTGTAATGTACAAATGTCTAATAACGTGCAGTTAATTAGAATTATATAAAATTAGATATTCATAAATTACTGGCAAACAAAAGTTTACATTATACAGATATTTCGATTCGAACGCGTGCAAATTTTTCTTTTCTTTACGGCAAAATAATTTTCCACTTAATGTAGTTTATAATAGACTCAGATGTATATGTAATGATAAAAAGCCAACGTTTTATTTTTATTTATTTTTCTTCGTATAATATCATAACGTTACGTTAGATATGTATTAATAATTAAAGTAAAAATATCTTTCGGGTTTTACTACGTTGTATAATGTGTATTTTGCATTACATTTGACTCCTTTATATTTTTTCAATAAACTGAATAATTTAGTGTTTGCATGATATCATTTTAATTGATGTAAAAACTTTTACAATATTAAATTCGTATAATATATAGGTTCATTACGAATTGAAATAAAAATCAAGTAAATAAACCGGAGGCCTCAGCTTCATTTGTTTACGGCGATATTTACACTAATGACGGCGCACTAATTGCATTAGAATTTATCTTATAAAATTTATTTTTAACAACAAGCTGTAGAGACACGAGATAATTAATTATGATATACATAATTTATATCCTGAAATTTTAATAATGAAAACGAGAATACAATGCAGTAATAAATGCGAGGATAATTATTTAAATCCGTATTACTAAATTGTAAATAATAATGTAGAGGAAACGTTTTATTATTAGCAAGATTGGAAACGTAACAAAATTACAGAGAGCGTAGTTTGGATTCGATAAGAGTAGAAATGGCAGGTTGAAATTTAATATTCGTCAATATTCCTTCCGCATTATTATTCCATCTGAATATAAAAAGAAAAGAAAAAAAGTAGTGGTAATTGCACCGTGTAATATAAATTCAGGAATAATAATAAAAAAAAAAAAAAATCCAAGGCGCTCGGTATTTAGTATTTAGCAATATAAAAGGGAAAATATTGTCGGGGCAATATGAATTATATTTTACGACGGCCCAAGTACGCTTAATATTTACCGTCTTAATTAAAATTTCTCCAGATTTCAGCTGCTCTGGCTCTGCTCTGCCCCGTGGCATTGTAACCGCATAAAAACAAATTGGTGAAAAGCCACACAGGCGACCACAGCCATTCGAAATATATATATAACGCTGCTGAATAATGGTGGTGGGGGGGGGGAGAGGGGACGCAGGGAGGAAAACGGTAAAAATAAAAAGAGCGAGAGGGCGTATCTGTTGCCGCGCCGTCGTCGTGTACTAAAAGCACCCTGGTAATAAATCTATAAAACCACGGGCGGAGAGAGAAATTAATCGAAATTTTCGGAAAGCTCCGAGTGCTCATAATACCCGCGGACAATGTCACCCACCACTTGAGTTGGCCGACGAGCCTCTTTGTTGTCGGGCAATAATCAGCGGCTGGAACGCCGAAAAAAAAAAAAAATCATCATCATTGTGCCCAGTCTCGCGGCCCACGCGACGACTCACCCACACGAGCGCTCGGAATAAAGAACTTTCTAGCCGGAATGCAAATCCAGAAGTGCACAGCCGACCTATCACATTGCCAGCAATGTCCGCGATATCATTGTTTGGACATTTTTTTTTTCATTTTTATTAGCTTAGGGCTTCGAGTGGAAAATTCGATTTTAATTTTTACACGCAATTTTTATTTCGCCATGGGCTTTAACGTTTCGCGGTAACCAACGTAAAGATTATCATTCCATTGAAATGTGTTCGGTGATATTAATATACGTGTATAAATAATAAGTTCAATTATTGACAGGGGGGCTGTGTGTGTGTGTGTGTGTGTGAGAGAGAGAGAGAGGAGAGGGAGGGAGGTCCAGTTTGACCGAAAGAGTCATTATTTCTCCATTTAGAATTCGACATTTAAAAGCATCCGAGTTATTTAAATGGAAATAATAATTATTGCGCTATTTATGGCATCTAAAGCTGTTTTTTAATCAATAATTCCGACAATTTTAATTATTAAATGACGCTTAAATATTTATTGATACAAGTGAAATTGAAGCGGAGATATGCTTTATCGGCGCGAGGGGGGCAGGGGAGGGGGCAGGGGTGTGTGGATAAAACTAAAATGGGGAGGAAAATTAAAAGCATAAAATTATATGTATTGTATTATTTGCTCTCGAGTCCGAGATAGTAAAAGAAACGAACGGAGCTATAAAGTAAAGCGCGGGAGGGGCGGGAGGAATTCGGGAGGAAGGGTCTGTGCGAGATTTTCCCCTTGACATGCATTGATCGCAGGTGCAAGCTCTTTACCCCCTATCCCCTCCCCTCCCCACCCCTATACCCCTCGTCCCTTTCTTTAACCTGCTCTGCTTGTTTCATTAGCTATTTCTCGTTCGCTCCTTATTTCGCCGATGTTGCAAGATTCACATTGCGTAATTTTATACACATGTACAGCGGCCACGGCTCCTAAGTATTCGTGTGTTGGCGCGGTTGTCTAGTCAGCTGAATCTTTTCGACGATAATTCTGAAGAGCGAACAATGTATCTTTCCTCTCTCTGTGTATTTTCTTCTGTCTAGATACACACGCTCTCTCCCTCCCTCACCCCCCCTCTCTCTCATCTACCACGTCGTACTACGTTTTATTCCCTTTCCATTTTACTTTTGCGCAGCCACTCTCTCTCTCTCCTTTCATTTGTTCGTTCTTTATCCATGAGTTTTTGCACTCTGAAAGCGGAAAAAGAACGTTTTCTTCCTGTGGCTATTGTTTCCCCTTACGAGAGACCCTATTGCACTCTCCGAGAATAAGCCCATCCTTATTGCTTTGCCGTATCACTTTCTGTTCCGCGATATTTTTCCTTTAGCCTCGCATCCCCCTCAGCCCCGGTCACCTTTTACTAGCTTTCCCCCCATCACGAAGGCTCAAACTTACATATTTTACTATTTTTCCCTTTTTATTCAGTTTTCTCGTGTACTTTAACGTTCATTTCTATTCTTATCTCTTACATTTAAGCTCACAATCATTCAGAAGCAAAAGTTTACAATTTTTTATCATCATCATCATACGTTTTTGTACATTAAAAGCTTTACGAATTAAAGCCATGCGACTTTTAAATTAAGTAATGATTCTAATATTTTGTCGATGAGGTTTTCGCTTTTATCGAGGATAAAATCATGTTCATCAGGATAAAATCATGAAGTAATTAAATTAAAGAATTAACGATGGAAGGAACTTCGTGTCGCCGAGGGATTTATACGGCGAATGCGACCCTATACTTTTATTTAATAAACAAAAAAAAATTCCTACGATTATTATCTAATCGTTACTCAATATAGTGTTTGTAAATCCGCACGAGTCATCTGGTTTGGTCAGACTAGATTCTGATTAATCCGAGCAGCCGATGCAATTTATCTGCCAGCCATTAACTACTAAATCTATCAGAATGCTGATGGAAACTGCTTGTTCGAAAAGGTCGAGGACTTTAGCGACTGTTCCGGAGGAGGTATCGCCATTCATACCTAATTAATTCACGTGATTACCTTTGATAGACGTATACGTTTAGAGCCGCTTCGGAGTACTTGAGCCGCAAGTTAACAAGTCAGGGGCCCGACAAAAAAAAAAAAAACTCATCCAAGTCTTATGTAAGAATTGTTCAGAATATTCAAATACGTTATTATTCCGACAGAGTGTGTCCCCCTGGAGGATGATTTATTTTTTGATAAAAAAAAAAGAATTAAAGCGGTCGTTGGCGGCGCACGTTGGCTGTAATCGATACGCAATCTGCAGCTTAACACGCCTACGGAGACGATTCGCGACACGTAAAGCCGAGATTCGCGTGGCTAATTGGCGATTGGCTCGGTGTTCGGCAGAGGATCGGCGGCAGCCACCGTGTGGACTCTCGACGGCTAATTAATGACCGTGCGAATTATCGCGGCGCGTCGCCGACGAGGTGAGAGCGAGGTTTTGCGAATAACATCATTCAACCTGGTGCGATCCTCCCGCGGGAGTCCCTGGCCCGTCTCTGGCCTATCGATGCCCATTAATTAATCTCGATGACAAGCCGGCAGATGCGCCAATGGCGCCTTTACTTGTCCGAGAATTCTACACTCGCGTTCTTACTTCATATAATGAATATTGGCGAGAGAAAATATTTTTTACCTTTTGTTCAAAGAGACGCTTCGGCATTTCGAACATTTATTTAGACTTCTAATTGGAACAAATGGAATTCAAGCCTCTGTCTTGACTGCGTTATTATTCTCTTGGCTATAATTTTTAAGAATAGTTGACACGACCTGAAGTATTAGAGAGAGAGAGAGAGAGAGAGAGAGTCAAGTGAAGCGCGTGAAACCACGAGTTATTGAAACTACACTGAAAATACCGAAAGTCCATCAAGTTGATAACCCTATTCGTGTAAATGAATATCAGGATCACTTTATGCAAATAATTATTTCTCTCCCCGTGAATTGAATATTTTGTACTCGTTACGAAATCATGTTGCGATAGGAATTTTTTTTGAAAAGATACGCTTACCTTATTTTTGGAAAAGTTGTTATTTTTTTTTTTGGAGTAGAGTCGGAAGGTTAAACTAGTATTGCATTGTTGTTAGTAGAAAATCTACTTTGTCCTTTGCGTACTGTCTGTCAGTTGGACGCTTTTTGTTCTTACCAAGATTCTTCAGACACGCTCTTCTTTCCATATTTGTTTATTTACTGACGGCCGGAGTAAATACATACGCTTCGCTTATGCTTTACTTTCGTATTTCGTTTGACATGATCCGGCCAGCCGGTAACTTAAGTACTTTTTTGATTTATTTATTCTACGTGGGAATTAATATAATTAATTGCAAGTGGGCTTACGTGGAGATATTGTAAATTAAAAAATCTATTTCCATTTTTCCATTTGTATTTTTGTACGTACAACAACATTTTCTTGAAACAATAGGTAAAAAGTCACTCTATACGAAGTTATATGAATGCATGAATTTATGAATACATGAATACATGAATAGAAAATCCTATATTTTTTAGATTGGCTCTTACGCGTAATATCTTATCAATATCATTAATACGTAAATTATAATGTAAATATATATATATATATATATTTAACGGTAATGGATTTATACAAATTTTTTCTCCTTCGAAACTTCGACGTATAAAGAAAGGCGCAGTTAGTAGTATAAGTGAGAAAATTTACGAAATATTTCGATATAAACAGAAAGTTGAGCCGTATTGAAAGATACAGCTTTCTATATATCAATTATGATAATGCATTACCTGTGCTCTCTCTGCTTATTATTATTATTATTATTATTATTATACTAGTCGAGTTTTAATGAGAGAGGGAGAGAGAGAGAGAGAGAGATAAACTATGATTTTCGTCGTGTTTGTTTGGACTTGTCAGCGACTCCAATGTAAATAAATTCCCGATAAAACTTTCCTCTTTTACAAATTATTTTTGTAGAATTTTCTTTTCCACAAAAGTGCTAAAGTATAAAAGCCTATTGGACTATATTCAAAAGACTTTTTAGTGTCACAATGGGAAACTATGTAGCGCGACGCCAGTCTACGATAAATATCGCTCGAACGAAAAAAGGTGAAAAATGAGAGAGAGAGAAACAAAACAAAAAAAAAAAAAAAAAACCCTGTGCTTCAATCATGACCAACGGGGCCTACCTTTTATCGGGAGATTAACCAGGCACAACAAGTTCTGAATATAAGCTGCCGTGGGCAAAAAAAAAAAAAAACTTTTAGGTCTGGGGATTAATGAGGATCTGGCGATTGGATTGATCAAATTAACCAAGAATTTACATATTAGTTTTTCGAAATAATTTATAGGCGTTGGTATACGTTGGTTATTGGGGATTCTTAGAGCTACGCCGATTGATTAACTCATGATGTATGAGTCAAATATAGCGATGGGTAGGCGGGGGGAGGGGGAGTGTATGTAGCAATGGAAGGAGACCGCATTAAATATGCATAATTTGAGGCGAAGATAAAATACGAGACGTCAACGTGTGCCGTGCTTTAGTATTTGTCGCATACATGCTGGATTTTTAGGAGAGAAATGGTTACATTGGCTCGGGATACTGTAAATTTATTAAAAATTTAGCCCCTTACGGAAGATTGAGTTAAACATGGAATTCATTAAAGCTAGAATAGAAAAATGTCTTATTGATTCATTTGCCTCCCCCCTCCCCCTCTAAGGCTGGACTTTTTTTTCTTTTCTTTTCTTCTTTTTTTGTTAAATTTTCATGTTCACGTGCGTAAAATTGATGCTCGAAAGTATGTTGTTTAGATATCAAAGTAAATAAAAATATCTCAAATAAACCATTTATACTCTTACCGAGATTTGTTGGTTTGCTAAAAATTCTCTATTCCGAATGAAATCAATAGGACTTTCCGCCTTTCATTAAAAACTCCTTCGATAATAATTCAATGACTATTACATTTGAAAAGAATAATGGTAATGGTTTTTTTTTTTTTTTTTTTTTAATTATTTATATTAATTTGACACTTAAGCGTAATATTTTTTTTAGAGTCATTTTACCGTTTTGACGATCTGTTGCTGCTGCTAATTGCATCTTTAAACGATTTTTCCAAACTCCTGTACATCTGGCAGGACATTTTTCACATATATACACACCCACGTACGTACGTAGCGGAAGTGAAAGGCTGAGAATTTCAAAAGACGTTTATAGGGGTAAGAAAGACGGCGGGTGAGCAGGAAGGCCGAGAACAGCATGCTTTACTTTACGGATTTCGGTGGCGTTATACGCATGTTCGTGTCGTCTACAGTTTTTAAACGTTTTTGCTTTTAGACACACACACACACACACACATACCCTCATACATTCAATTCCGATTTAATACTTTTAAAGGATACGGGCACGTAGTTGTTGCCTTGATGATCCGAGGAAATCCGCGTTGAAGGATACTCAAGAATTTGAACTTTAAATGTATAAAATATCCTGCTAATGGAAATTATTTAAAGGCACTCCAGCCCCGACATTTCCACGTCAGCTCCATACATAGAAATATCATAATTTTGAAATCATACGGCCTTCCAAAAGATCCTTACATCCCGATTTTATAATACCTACCGACCAAGAATTTCATTTACTATTCATTTATTAATGAATTCTATGATGATGATTTATATTCTCTAATTTCGGAGCTTCTCTTTTGCTATTTCCTATCTCGTTTCTCCTCCTCGAGCCCCTTTACCGCGAATTAAAGGGGGGGGGGAAAGAAGAAAAAGAAAAAGTTAGTTGTGTATAGTTATTTTTCAACCCTCTGATTTTATTATTAATTGCCTTCTCTAATTTTCTCCTTAAAAGCTTTGCCCATATTTTTCATATTACACCGTTTACGGCTCTTTGAACTTTTTAATACGTACATTTTTTTTTCTTTTTTTCTTTTTTTTCTTTTTTTTCTTCATATAACGGATAATTTTACGGATTCCAAAAGTACCAGTGGAGTACATTTTGTGAAATGCGTTTCCAAGTGAGTTTCTAATTTAAATACAATAGCGCGCGTAAAGTCCGGGAATCTAAAAGAATTCTTAAAATCTATTTATGCTTATATCCCGTTATGAATCTAGCAGCGAGAAATTCAGTTTACGTCTGATTGCTCTGCTCGCGATAGAATACACGGGATGCACCATTAAAGCATAATTTCCCAATAGTTTTATTATTTTGTTTTAACATTACTTTAAGAATATGGGGAATATAAATTTAATCGGATAAGTGACAATTTAATGACGCCGTGAATTATTTTACATGTGATTTGGTCTAAGTAAGGGGCGCATAAATACTCACAGAGGGCAATAAATTTTTCCTTTAAATGAGAGGTAATGAAAATATAATTTTCTAAACTCGGCAAATGAAACGCGGACTAGTAGTATCACGGTGGTACATTTCATCCCGCATTGCATCTCATAATCCATTTTCAGTTACCCGAATTATGATAAATATTAAATATCTTCCGCTAATCACAGAGAATAATGTAAATATGTAAATATATCGGTAGATGGATATTGGCGAGGAAGGGATAATAGGGAAGGCTAACGATCGATAAAGGGAATAAGTAAGGGGGGGGGCGGGGGTAAGTAGTGACGCCGATAAAATAATAATTTGAAGTAAAAATCGAGCAGCGCGCAGTGGGTAATAAAGTAGAATTATGGTCTGAGTTTTCTAATTCTTATTGAGCGAAGAGCACTAATCTAGTTTATAGAAGTCATCTCATGAATACAAATTTACAATGAGCTTAAAGGGAATGTACATAACCATATGGAAAGTGCAATAAGATAATGTGAATCGTTTAAATATGGCGTAAAGTAGCGGGAGCGAAGTGCTCTCTTTGGTGAAACGGAAACTTGTCCAGGAGTGAGAGTGAGCGAGAGTGAGTGAGCGAGAGAGTGAGCGAGAGAGAGAGAGAGAGCCTTTATGAAGTCGGGATAGTACATGAACTCTAGGGTCATTTTCACCCTACATGTCTGCGCGAGCTCGTTCCCAGAGAGAATTTGGAGCAAAGTAACGTGAGCCTCGAGGTGTGTGACAAGAAGGTAAGCTCGGAACTCGCACCTGGCGCTCCTCGGTACCCTTGCACTTTCCCTCCTGCACCGGCCAGTGGGCATTAAGGATCGTTTACGCTGTTTGGCTAATTTAAATATTCATCCAGGCCCTGGACCCCCGGGTGCACGTAATTTACCGCGAGGCGCCATCTCGTGCTCGTTAAGGCTCGCCCATCTAGGCGTAAGGGCCAATTCTGGACCAGCAGACCCCGGGCGCCAGGTGCGAGATCCTTTCGCCGGGAATGTCTTCGCCCTCGCTGGCTTTTATGCCGTCGGAGAAAAATGGCGTAGCGTAATACCGGCGAAATTGAAAAGACACTCGCCTCGCCTCGTCCCCGCCTTGCCTCGTCCCGCTCCTACGCCACGGATATCACGGCTTTTGAGAGAATGTATGAGGGAAAGACTGGCTAAGCGCCGCTCGGAGGAGGGCAATAGTTCAAGATAAAGAAGCCGATGCCGGGTAAAGGAAAAATTAATTCAACTTGCTCGGGCCTAATGCCTTAGCGCCCGTTTTATCGTCTCGCTTCAGACGCTTCATGTAAATTAGATTATTAATATTCACCGCCATCTTGCATTCTTTTGTTTTATTACCAAGGTACGTGGAATCTATCTGCCTGCCTAGTCCGCGAGACCTTCCGAAGAGCGCCTAATTATACTCTCCTTTTGATTTATGCCCTACGTCATAAGCGTCATAATTTATGGACAGGGGATGAGGGGGCGGGGGTGGGGCTGGCGATGTCGAGCCTACCTACGCACGTTCTATCGGTATTTTCATTAAAAACGTTTTTTCGGAAAAGAAAATCTTAATAGATATCCCTTAGCTTGCGCTCGGATAAACTTTGCGACGAGGAATCTCTACTCATTGGCGTAAGCATGGATTTATCAGAGAGTGTCGAGTCACTTGAAAAGGGTCCAGCTGTTATCACGGATACACGGGCATACGTAGAGTGAGTATCGATGCCATCGGGAAAAAAAAAAAAGAAGGGAAGAGGTGAGGCGCGCGAGCGTCACCTCATCAAGATTCGAGAGTCGGAATGATCGAATGAATGGTCGAGCTGGCGATAAATCCCGAGGGAAGTTTGGTATCGATAACGCCTGGAAGTAGTAGTACTACATCCACGAGAACGAAACCACTTCACCATCCATCGCGTGCTGCTCCCTTGAGTTTCACCTGTGATTCACGGTCTTTTCGCTACTGTAGCTTCGACTTCAAGGCTTTGCGTGCATTCCGATAAACACGGCTGTTCTTTCCCCTCCTCGACCTTCATTACCCCCCCATCCCCCATTTAATTATTAAGGGACAGACTGATTCGTTGACGGTACTTGCCATTGATTTTAAGAGTCCCTTATTCCATATTTGCTGTTACGTATTCTCCTAAATACTCGATGCTTGTCCTAAACACCAATTCTCCTCCAGCACAGCACAGCACAGCACAGCGAGCGCTTACGGACGTACCACTTTGGTTAAGCAGCAGTTCGAGGTAGAGAGAGAGAGAGAGAGCGACGCCCAATAACCGACTGCTCAATACGAGCCCGTTCGATAAAGCAGCCAATGGATGATGATACAACACCTCCCTTTTTATCTAATTGATCGTTTAAGAGTGGCTCTTGGCTCTGGTTGATGGGAGCCCGCGATAACAAAGACGAATCAGCCTCTTTTGTCTGAATTGAAAAGAGAAGGAAAGTGTAAGAAAGGAAGTGGCCGCCGCCGTCATCGTTCTTCATACTCAGCAGCCTCGAGTGCTCAGCAGTTGACAGGCGTGGCAGGCTTAAGGACCGAGGGGATACTTATGATTCTCATAAGCATTCGGAGTAAAAATCAAAATCATAAATTAAGCCAATGGGCACGTGGAGGGGGTGGGTAGGTGGGTAGGTGGGTGGGTGGGTAGGTGGGTAGGTGGGGGGGGGGTTATCGGATGTCGGGGGGGGGAAGGATGGGAAACGGGTCAGGGCCAGCAACAGCCTGGCTTCGATAAATGTATTTGCTCTCGCGGGACACAAGTCGCGAGGATCGCTCGGTGGCCGCGTGTACGTTAGTCTGCAATTGGCAAATAGAAGGAAGGGGGGTGGGGTGGGGTGGGAGGGCACGTGTCGAGAGCAGTGGGACGAGAAGAGCGAGCGGGAGAGCGACGATTCATCAGCGTCGCAACACGTCCAGAGTCATAACGGTATGGGCGGACGACTGGCAATGGCCGTAAGGGTGCATCAGTCACTTAGCCGCAAATGAAAGAGCTTCTCCCCCCCCTCTCTCTGTTCGTTTCCCTCTTTTTTTTTTTTTTTTTTTTTTTTTTTTTCCAGGCCCTTGTCGTGTCAGCTCTTCTTTCACGGTGTCCGTGTATGAGAGCGTAGCCGGTCAGCGAAAGCGCGTGTAATAAATAGAAATGGAAGACGATTTGAAGGGGGAGCGAGAAGGGCGACTTTTCAGCCTCGTGGGGCTCTCCGCTGTTGTTTGTAACTAATCAATGGGATCGCGAGGCTTTTGAAGATGTTAGGGTACCACGCTCGTTCCATCTGGCTATTCGGCATTACTTCGATATGCGGTGTGGATAATCTTGTTATTTCTACATTACTGAGTCGGAGCTCCGTCCGTCCCGATGAAAGCATCTCTCTATTGTATTACTTACATTTTGGCTTCATTAACATCAAACGCATTTCCCTTTAACGATTCCATTCCATTCTGATCTAAGTGTATCAAATTTTCAATAGATTATCACTCGCTTTTATACATTTTCACAACCTACCACATACAACCACGTACAACCACGTACATACGACCTAATACAACCGAGAGCCGCTTCCTCGAACCTGACGTTTAAACATTTATATTTTCACGTTTCGATGTTGTTTACACTGCTTTCCACACTTTCTCAGAAATTTATTATTTTCTTTACTTACTTTACCATTAAAATACGTTATTTCCTTGTTTCTTCTTCTACTTCTTCTTCTTCTTCTTCTTTTTTTTTTGCCCACTTCGTACGAATCAATTTCAAAAATATTTACTCTTATAATACATTTAGTTGGAAATGAAATGATTTATTAATTTCTCTCTCTCTCTCTCTCTTTCATTGTAATTTGTAACGTGTTTTTGGTAAATGCGTGCGAAAGTATTCATAAATCACATTAAAAAAATAATCTTGACGCAACATAAATTAAGTTGTAACGTGAAATTAATGCTTACTTAAACATTGCTTAAAATATTTACACTTGAAAAATCAATAATTCAGCATGATGAAGAGAAAAAAATCGCATTAATCACTTTCGGAAAGAATAATTATAAAAGATTTTTCAAAAATTCCCTACATTTGCATAATTCTAGGCGTATAATTTCAAAGTCAGAGCTTGGCACTGTTATCAAAATTGAAATACTGTGAAAATAAATAATAAGCGTGCTTAAATTGATTAATTAAATTCCAATGACTGCGAAAGAATTTCACGAATAATGCATAAAATAATTAAATTCTACGTGAAAATAATAAATGTGCTATTGGACAATAAGTATAAGGAAGAGAATGATATTATTATTATTGTTACTGCTACTGCTGCTGCTGCTGCTGCTGCTGCTGCTACTACCACTATTATTATTATTGTTGTTGTTGTTGTTGTTGTTGTTGTTATAATTAAATAACAATGAAGTATCGGGTATATTCTCGGCAACGTGAATTTAGCGAGCAATCTGCATATCGCGAGCAGTCGGATATGTGCATAATTTGGGAATTCGCAGTATCGGAGCTCGGAAGTTCCATTAATTGGAAAGCATCGGAAAGCTTCAGGCAAAAAGTTCCCGGCGAAATAACGTCTGCATAGGCGTGCGAGCGAAAAAGAAAGGGGTCCGATAAGCGAAAAGCGGTTTCTAATATCCAGGGGTTGACAACCCGAGTGGCTGCCAAGCGTATCGTACTTCGCGCAAAGAGCGAGCGAGTGAGGGTGGTGGGGGGGCGGGGCGGAGGTAGATCGAGAGATAGATAACGAAGGAAGGAGAGTGAGCGAGTGAGTGAGCGAGCGAGTGAGCGAGCGAATAGGGCGAGATTAAGCTCATTCTCGTTGACCGCGGCGGCGCAAATGTCGGAGCGCGTTCCCTTTGCCTCTCTTTATCCGCGCGATATTTCCATGTTCGTATTTGAATATTGGTTAGCGGAGACTGCCGCAGCGCATCACCGCGAGATTACTCCATTATACTCCATAGACAATGAAAACCGCTTATGCGCCCGTAAATGGCTTCGACTCCCTCGTTCAGTTCACTCCGGGAGCAGCAGCGGTAGCAGGAGCAGCAGCAGCAGCAGAAGCAGAAGCAGAAGCAGCAACAGAGCACCAGCACCACCACCAGCACCACCACCAGCACCACCACCAGCGCCAGCGCCAGCAGCACCAACAGCCCGGCCAAGCGAGTGGCGGCTGGTGGAATCTCGCATCCCCCCCTCCCGCCCCTTCACTACTCCTCGGCATTCCCTCTTGATCATCAGTTCATCCCACTATCTCCCTGTGTTTACTAGGATCCTCCAGCCCTTTCGCTCTAAGGAAATTTCAACCAATTGTTTAATATCCCTAATGGATGAATTTATTGAAAGGAAACGAGCTTTTATCGCTTCGTCGTAAGCGCATTAATTAGGAGGTAATTAAACGGGCCGCATGAAGACCCGTACTTGACGTTACATTTTATTGGGTGGGTAGGGGGTAGGGGGGGAGTCGGGCGAGGCCTTTCGATTATTTTACAAACAACAGCAATAATTGGCTCCCGACCAACAGATTCTTTTTTCCGTTTTCCATCTCGCCCTTTGCCAAATACCGCGTTGTTATTTATTAATCGCATAAAGGAAGTTACAACAGCGTTATTACGTAAGAATTTCTCATTGGATTAGACGCTTATTAAACCATAAACGTGCAGATCCATGATTTGCAGACGCTAAGCTTAATTTACTATTAATTCGCTACTGGATCGTTGATATCCGAGCAATAAAAACACCGCGTTTTCGCGTATAAATGAAATTTTAAATAAAATCCATCCGCAGCTCCCGAGATGTAAATTAATGATCATCAATGGGACAGACGAACTCGTTCGATCGCTTATTAATTAATAAACTCCAAATCCAATTTATTTAACCAGCTCGAATGTATTTAATTTACAATGTATAATAAATTATGATTTTAGAATTACAAAAGCTTCGATTAAGCGTACTTGACGCTCGTTTCGAACGCTCAGTTATCACTTCAATAATATCTTTAAGCATTCTTAAATTAAAGGATCACGCGAAACCGCCGAGATTATTTTAACAAGTAATCTCTCGAAAAAAATATCACGTGCATTCTAATGAGATAAATATACAATTTATAATGATCGTGCGCTCTCTCTCTCTCTCTCTCTCTACATACACACACCCTCGCTCATTCGAAAGCACACATGCATGCGCGTACTCTATTTTGTTGTTGTTGTTGTTGTTGTTGTTTTTTTTGTTTCAGTTTTAAAGTCTCTTAGTGTGAGGCCGTTTTCCGTGCCCCGCTACTTACAACTTCTTTTCTATCAGCTCCCCCGTATCCGTCCCTTTATTTTATTTTATTCATTCCGTGGGACTATATATCTCGTTCTCCTTTCTAAGCAATGCCGGCTATTGTGTATTGTGCATCCGTCAGACAAACGTGCCGACAGTTGGCGACGATGTACAAGTCAATTTGTTACATGTTATATACGCGTATGTGAAATGAATACCACTACTCGGACCTCTTTTTTTTTTCTCTCGCTATTTTCATCCTCCCGAAGCGATGAATCATTTTTTTTTTTTTTTTACGTCCTATGCCAAGTTTCGCTTAACCAATGCGCGATTCGACGCTTACATCAGATTTTCTATTACCGAATTGTACGCCAATCGATTAGTTTATTTGTTTTGACCGGCGAATTCTCTCTCCCACCCCAATAACCCCAATAACCCCACACTCTAATCTCGCCACGATAATTATTGCTTGGCGCTAAGGTTCTTTTTAAAAACCCGTAATCTGGATTGCAGCAGTGTCCAGTGTCGAAGCGGAGATCTCGTAAAATTTAATCAACTGTAAAATATGCATGAAATATCAATAAAACAGATTGCAATTACTTAGTATGGGCACTACTAGTATAATACATTTACGAGGGGCCAATTTACAAAGGTAATCTGCTCTGGCACGACGCTAAGTAAGTAATAACAAGTCTCTTGGACAATAATAACGTTACAAGAATCGTGCGAGAACCGATGAGAAAGTTCTAGGGCAATTCTAATAATGAAATGAAGCGGGATAGCGGAATAGTTATTCAGGCCGGGCTCGAAAGTAGATGGAAAATCCCGATCTAATGAAAGACGAGAGGCCATCATTGTTCCAGCTTGTCCTACAGTGTGACGGGACGAAGGGACGGGGGGACGGACGAATCCGTCCGTCCGTCCGTCCGTCCGTCCGGTCTCTTAAAACAGTCTTCTTACTTCCCGTGCCTCTTTCTCTCTCTCTCTCTCTGCTTACCCCCGTCCATGCCAATGGACCAACCCTACCGAAGCATTCTTTTTTTTTTGTCTTGTAGCCGAGCCCTTTTACAAACTCGTATCACTTAATTACTCTGACCGACCAGTTACGTTCTCTAATCGCTTTATTATGCTCGCTGATAATGGAGAGGCAGGGACGCCGGGATGCCGGAAGCCTCTGCCAAAGCAACGCCGAAAAGATACAAAGTGAAAAGCTTATGGGAAAGGAAGGTTAAATAGCTAAGCGAGTCCTCGACTGCTCGCTTTTCAGCTCCATCCCCGCTGGAGTTGTGTTGCCACCCTTAGCCGGAGATCGATAACAAGTCCTCTCGTTCGAACTTTAGGGACTCTCTCTCTCTCTCTCTCTCTCTCTCTCTCCCTCTCTCGTTTCATCACCCCGCTCCCCTTAACCATCGCGCAACCATCGTCCACGAATTCCCGCAGACTTGGTTCGTCGAAACATCTTCCGTCTCTCCAGGATTGATTCTTACCCTACTTCCTCCTTTTCTTCGGGGACTAATAAGCCGTCGCTATAAGTCTTTTCCCCGAGACTTGTATCAGAACATTCTTCCTCGGAATTTTCAACGTGAAAAGATCCACTTCTGCTGGAAACCGCTCCTTTGTGCACTTTGTCTTGTCACTGGATCCCACCCTGCAATTCTGACTTCTTGCCAAGTTTCCTCCCGGCTTTTACCATTGTTCAACTTATGCGTTACATAAGTTCAGCCCCCCCCCCCCCCGAGTCATTTAATTTTTACCCTCCCCCTTGCCGGTTGTCCCTTGCGCACGGGAAATTAATACCCAATGGTAATTTAACAATTACTTTACGTCGGCAGGGAAGTACCTTCTTAAAGAAATGTCATTTCATCTGTTTAATGCGCGCTCCTTACTTTTTTTTTTTTGATTTCAGGTAAGCCAAGGATCAGATGGGGAAAATAGCCCGTGAGACATTCGGTAAGAAGATAAATCTACGTCCTCCGAATTCTTTTTGATAATCCGAACGTTATTACGGGGATAAAAGTCATTTAAGGCGTGGTGACGTTTTGCCGGATATGCCGGCCTTCAAAAATTCTCTTTCCCGTTAAATATCGGAATATTGAGATTCGCTGTGGGCGATGATACGCCCAATGATATTACCGCGCGCCGCTTAAAACAAATCTATTATCATTAACTTAGCTATAATGTGCGAATCATTGGCCGTATTTCGTACGCGTTATTGTTGCCCTGTATTCCGATGTATTCCGATGTATTCCGATGTATTCCGATGTATTCCGATGTAATTCTCGCCACGGGCTCGCCACGAACTCGAGAGCTATTTTGCAGATACGACGAGCGCAGCCGAGTCGCGTCCTTAGTTACAGCATACAATGCGTAATGCTCCTCGTGAACGTCGATAGCGGATAATATCATTTGGAATTGTAGGAATGATTTCGGCGAATGACGCGCGATCGATTAAAATTAATGACGCGCCTCGAGAGTCGGAAAGCGGCACGTAATCAAGATAATTCTGTCCGTCTCTTTACAAAGCTCGCTCACATCCCCCCCAGTCCCCGCCCGCCTGCCCACTCGCCCGCCGCCTCCGTCACCTTATAAAAACTTATATAAATTTAAAAACAGAGCTTTGTGCATGAGTAATAGTGCATGGGGTGAGGAAGAGGAAGGATGATTTGGCTTAAGCTCGGGACAAAAGGCAGCGAGACTGGGTTTGTGCACAAGGAGCTTGGCTCCTCCACGTGAAAAGTGCATGCATTATCCCGGCGGTGAGGGTCGCTAGAACCGAATCCTCCTCCTCGAGGAGGCATTCCACTACTGGCCCCTTTTTTCGCTTCGTAAAACACACGTTGAGGAGGGCGAAAGAGCTAGTAAAGGGTGATGCGGAGCGGGCCGGTCGGTCCTGAGCTTTCACCTCGGCCTTCTCCCCGAAATCATTCCTGATTCCCTGGGTCGAGGTGAGCTTTGGCGACCCGGTCGGTGCATCTTTCACGAGGGGAGACCATTACTCGGGATGGAAAAGGGCGGGGAAAATCGAGACTCGACTGCAAAATTCACGTCGATCAGGATTGCCCTGGCGATACTCGGAAGAATCCCCATCGACTCCCAAGGTAGCGCTGCAGTTTACGGGGCTCGACGTATTTCCGGTCGCTCGCTCCCAGCCTCAAAATACAGCGAGCCTGACCTCCTCACCCTCCTCCTCCTCCTCCTCCTCCTCCTGCATCTGACATTTATATTAAAATTATTTCAGCCAGCGATTCATCGTCTACGTATTAATGTCCAAGTGAAATTTTAAGCCTAGATTATTCAACGGGGCCTTATCAGTTAATGTGAAATCAGAAATTTTCATAGCTCCGCCTACGTTATATCAAGCTTTACCCTTTTGTTTTATGGTTATATCTCTAATAAATTAAATTTTATGCCCTTTAAGTCCTTGCCTCCCCCACCCCCACCAAACTACCACGTCTTACACGGTTTCACATTTTCTTTAAATTAAATTATCCATGATTAATGCTTCCGTCCTTTTCATGCCACGTCGAAATAAAAGTTCTTTGTAAAATCCTACGCATCTTGCGAATGTCGATGAATCGATAAAGTCGATACCTTCTGCTAATACGCAATATATCGAATCGAACGTCGAATTATCTCCATCGGCGTATCTCGATTACTCATTTCACGAGAAGAGTGTATATCAAGGAGTTGAGAGCCGCTGCTGTTTAGAAGTGAAACAGACGGGACTCGTATTTTGAAGGAAGGCTTATCCTTAAATCTTTGACGCGCTTGCGAAACGCTTAAGATTCGTTAGAAGTTAAGGGCTAATGTTAAATTCATTAGGTGATTTATTCCAATGGCCTCCAATGAATAATGTGTAGCGTCTGAAATATTTTTCTGTCATATTCACGGTACTCGATTAAATGTAAAAATTTCTCTTAAATCTTGAGCGTCATTATCAAAGAAACGAAAATCTATTCGATACGTTTGATTGATTGAATAGAAAATAATCGATCATCCAAGAAATCGGTATATATAATTATAAATAAGTATGTACTCGAGTACTTGTGTAACCTACAATAATCTACAATGTACTCGTATTCAGAAAGATTAATGATTTATCTTATAATTGCCACTTTTATCGCCTTATAATTAAATGTCGAGGGCAAGTTTTTTTAATTCTATTTTCATTCGCTTCAGCCGTAACGCAAAAATAGCTTAAGGAATTACGTAACGAATTCAATGCATATCCTTAAAACTTGACGCCTCGTGGACAAATGACACTATCCGAACCGATCGAACAGTTGATTAGAAATGAAATTTTAATATTAAAGAACAGTTATGTGGTGGTTGAATTATGGTTGATGGCTGAAAATGCTAACAAGTCGAGTTTGCCAACGTGAAAAACAAAAAAAAAAAAAAAAAAAAAAAAGAAGAAGAAGAAGAGGAAGAGGAAGAAAAAGAGCGATTGCTCGCTGAAGATTAAACGAAGATGTGGTTGTTTAATAAATTGATAAGAGCGTTTGTATTAATTAAAGAAAAACAAATATTTGACAGGGAAAGGTTGATAATATTTAGAGACACACACCGTAGAGAAAGGGCGTACATGATATGTATATACGTGTGCGGATATGTAGGCGTGCAGTATTGTCGGCTTATTATTTATCATCTCGGGAGCCGTTTAATGTTATATCAATAAAATCAACTTGTATCGCGCAATGTAAGTTTACGGAGAAACGGCTGGTTCTTAAGGAACTTGTGAGCTTCAAGTGCCACTGTGTAAATTATTAAAATATTTGTTTGCGAACATTTGAATAATGAGTCGCGTACCGCTGGCGTAGAATAAATAAGCCTGTCAAAATGCCAGAGCAAGCGCTTCTTCAACTTTCTAGCTTAATAGACGTATAGTTTTAAAGCGACGATAATTTCAACAAAGTGCACAAAGAGAGCAAGTTCTTTCGATAAACTTGAGCGGCCGTCGAATCTGTCGATACCTCCCTCCCCACAACCACCAACCGCCTCTCTTGTATTCGTCTGTTTATCCTAGAAAGAATATCACGGCAAGAGAATATCAATCGGATCGAGTTCGTACGCGCCGAGATGATGATCCTTTAGGAAGGAAAGAGCGTCTGAGCGTCTGAGCGGACGGGCAAAGATTCTCCAGTATGCGAAAAGCATGTTAAGAGTTTATCTGTTAAAAATGTCGGGCCCGCTGATTTGTGTCGTCATTAGAATGGAAAAAAAAAAGCAGAAGGACGCGTTTTATATACGCGTTAAGCGTCTGAGAAAAAAAAAATGTAGCCGGAGAGCAGCATCAAGACTTTCGGAAGGTATTACGATCCATCCCCTCCCCCTACTCCTACTCCTCCTCCTCCTTCTGCTCGACCCCCGTCTCTTTCCCTTCTTCTAAGGCCTCGTCGTTCCTTCCTCTCTTTGGAATATTAATATGACGCGAAATATTATAAGCCGCGACAGTTGACGCTCTGGGAATACCAAATATTATTCAGCGGAGGCTGTCTCTGGAGGGCTCGAATGAATGAGTGAGTGAGCGAGCATGAGAGAGCGAGAGAGAGAACGATAGACGGGGAGCGTGGGTGGGGGAAGATATAAACGGCATTTCCAGAACTTGTCGGACAATGAGCACGAGTGTAAGTGGCAATTGAGTGATGCCAATTTCGGGAAAAATTTCAAATCCCTCATAGCTCTTTGCTTCTCTTTTTATTCTCGAGATAGAAAGAAAAACGTCACTTTCACAAGTATTAATAAACTATTGTTATAAGCAACAATTTCAATAATTATCAAATAGTTTAAGGTAAAACGTTCTTGCGGGCATTATTGGCATTAAGAGAGCGAATGAGTTGTAAAATACGTCGAATTCAGTATTAAGTTGTAAGTATTTAAGTTGCCAGTTATCAGTTTACAGCTTGAGAAATTGGCCGAGTTAAATAGCAGGTAATAATGTATTGGTAAAAAGGTATTGAACAATCGTGGAGCTTTTAGGCGCCTTAATTCAATGCCTTAATACAAATAAAACAATGGATTCCGGACAATATTGAAATATCCGGTTGGTATTGGAATAATAAAAGGACAATAAAAATGACAAGCGACTCGGCGCGGGGTGGGGTGGGCGGGGGGTGTATTGAAAATGTCCTGGGCGGTTCCTTGATCGTTCGTGCTCGCAAACAAAAAGCCTTAATAAAATCATCTAGTGCCCCGGAGCTACGCGCCATCCTCTCGGTGATTTCAAATTCGAATAGTCTCGGTATATTTATGGAATATTTGCGTACGATCAGCCGGTGAGAACGCCGACGCGCCGCAGGTGAACTCGCCCCCTCCCCCTCCTCTCTCTCTCTCTGCCAGCCCTTATCCATATCCATCTGACACGGTTTGAGAAAGGGTCGTTGCTTGGGTTGGCCGGTGGGTGGGGTGGGGTGGGGTGGGGGCGCACGATCTCTCACAGGATCCTCGAGTAAACAAAAATACACGTACAGCGGGGTGCGGTGGGGTGGGGTGGGGGGGGTGTACTCCTATTCTGTCATTCTCTTTGAATCGGGAATGCCAAGAGGTTTTATCTTCGTGATAGAATACTCCCCCACCCCAATAACCCCAGACCAGGCTGCTCCCCTTCAACCCTTCTTGCGTGGCCCAGACGCGCGCACCAGGGCAGAAAAAAGGGCGAACCCATCGTTCTCCAGGTCGACCTTCTGAAGCTGGGCGCGTACCAGCGACGTTTACAAGATTCACGGAATTTCCTCAGACTTTTATTGAATTTTAAATCCTTCGATGTTTTCCGAGTTTTACGGCCACGCTTGTCTTCTTCTTCTACTTCTACTTCTTCTTCCACTTCTTCTTCCACTTCTTCTTCTTTCTTTCTTTCTTTCTTGCTTGCTTGCTTGCCCTTCTATCTTCTCTCGATCGCTCGATCCTCGTCCTCCACCTCCCCGACCCACTCGCCCTCCCCCCACCCGACACCTCTTGCTTTACCATTTGCGCTTGAATATATAACGTGCTTATTTTTATATCACTTTTTATTTTCCAAAAAAATCGCGATCGCTAAATTTGCGCCTTCAGCCGTGAAAAAGTTATTTTGAATATGACAAATATCCTTTTTTTTTTTTTACGGCATCCATACGTAGAATACATTATTTTATATACACGTATGAATTTATAGCCCTTTTTTCCCCCCCGAAAGTAAGGTATTATTCCGAAATACAAACGGCCGCGTTCGTTGGGTCAAAAGTTTCCCTACAAAAATCCCGACAACCCTTTCCTTTTTCGGCCGTAACCAGGCACCTATAATCGAAAGCTCATTTACCGTTTCATGCATTTACCGTTAAATCATTACAGCCAACGAACCATCGATTAATTCTCAAGCAATAGCTATATCTTATTAGGCTTTCACGCAGACACATGCTTAAAAGACCAAGTTTGTTCGAGAAGAGGGTTTCGACTTGATACCATAATATCATTATAATTAATATTATTAGTAATTTCCCGTTATCTTATTAATGCATCCGCGCGCGCGTGTGTGTGTGTGTATAGAGTCGTGTGAGGTAATGGCTGCTTATAAGTACCCAAGTTTTATTAGCGAATAGAAATAAAAGATACGTAATGGAGCTTTATAGTGATACGACGAGTCTGGTATTGTTACATCTCGGATCAAGGATCTCGAGCGTCTTTAGCTGGAACTTTAGTTGATAACAAAGCATTCGGATTAATTGGGTAAAAATAATAGAATGCGTTTATTAGAATACTGTATAGGAAGGGTTGCGCGAGTATAGAGTGTCGTAATGGCGGTAGAGTAGATAATGAGAGACTCGCTCGAAGCATAATAATATGCATCATTTGTCATTTACATTCGGCCGACTTGGCATTCGCTTTGGAATAATGGCGAGTCGTATCTCAAGGTGATGTGTCGAAAAGCGAGGCGGGTACGCACCTTCGGGTACGCGAGCTAAGGGGAATTTCTAATTACAAGCGGAGCAACGATATCCGCCGCCGTAATCGTGAAGCGCAATTGCCGGTGCTTACACCGATTAAAAAGTACGTCTGCTGCCGCGTCACGTCGTAGTTCAGCTGCAGAGTCTCATAAACGTGGAGCGGCACTCTGCCCCCTCCGGACCCCCATCCCGCCCACGCCCCAGACCACGGCCGTTACCGAGCCGCTTCCTAAGCGCTACCCCGAACGTTGTAGCCCGTCGACAGCTCGTAACTCGAATTATCGAGGCGGTCGGTCCCCTAAGCCCGAGCGAGACCCCGAGTGTTTGACTGCTCCGCCAGTGAAACGAGTCCGGATGCCAGAGCCGATGTGGCTCAGGGTTCGAGGGAGGGGTCGAGGGAGGGAGGGGGATGACACGGAGGAGCGCCGACGAGTAAGAGCAGAGAATAAGGATCTCTGATCCGGCGCACTCGATTTTACACGTGGCGACGGTGAATCGCCAAGACCGGGACTGCGAATAGCGCGCGGGGCTCGGGGTGAGGTTTTATTGGAGCGGAGCCGAGGCGATTCCCGCTGCTGACTGACTTCATGCGGCGCCAGGGGAGAGAACTTAACAGTTCCTTCTCTTTTTTTTTCACGCCCGATATAAAAGTCTGTTTATTCGCGCGCTATCCCCCACCCCCACCCCCCGACCCCCGGCACGGACTCTCACTCGCTCTCTCTCTCTCTCTCTCTCTGTCTCTATCCGGGCTTCTCCTACTAAATAAGCTTGCTATGCACGATTGTTTTATCGTTTCGCTGGTAACGGCGTGCGAACTTTACTCTTCTGGTCTTTAGAATACGTTTTATGCCTTTCACGGTTTGTTATCCCGCTAGTTTTTTGCTAATGGCGATTGGAGCCCAAGAGTATCGATTCCTCCTCTTTACGTGACATCGTATTACCTCGCGCGCTCCTCCTTTTGTTTAAATTTCATTTCGTCCCAAGGTGGGCGACAAATATTTTAATTGGCAGCTTACGTGCGAACGGACTTTTTTACTTCTACGACTAAGGGCGACTCTTCCACCCCCACCCTCCTACCCTCACAGCGCCAGTTCTATTTACTCGAGCTCCACTCAGACTTCATTTTTCAGCATTGCCTTGGCAGTGCTCGTCAAGACCGTTGCGCTTTTTTTTTTTTTTTTTTTCAACGGACCGCCCGAGCCCATTAACAATTAAAAGGCGAAAACGGGGAACAGCGTCTCGAGGATTAAAAAAATTAACTGGTGCTCAAAAATAATTTAAAAAACAATGAGAGAGAGAGAGAGGGGGGGGTGGAAACTCTTACAGATAGATTCCTTCCGTAGACAATATTTGCTCAATATAAAATAGTAGTGGTTTATGCGAGTCGTTAAAATGGTTTCCTTCGACGCATAAACTTTGGCTTACTTTTTAACTGTAATTTACTGCTCGAATACAGCGCAATTTTATATGGATTCAAAGCATACCCGACGACTAGTTTCAATACATAAATGTATTATAGAAACTTAAGAGCTGGAAAGGTTTCAAAAGGCTACGAGAAAAAAAAAATTAAAAACTACAATAATATTAAATTTATCCCGAATCCAAAGTTTTCATCCATCTCTCGTGCCTTTTAAACAACGTTTGGCTAAGATTTTGCGAGTGTCATTGTCATTTCGATACCGTTAGAAAGCTAGATTTCATCGAAACGATAGTTTTACTTTCAATGCGGTAAAGAAATAAAAAAAAGAAGAAAAAAGAAGAAAAAAAGGCAAGCGGTCTCGATCTAACGTTTTATTCGATGATTAAATATTTTTCTGGCCGAGTCGCAGTGTAAGTTTCAGTTAACGGGGAACTTCATTAAGACGAGTATTTAATATAAACTGAAAGACAGCCCTTCCCCCCCACTTTCCCCGCTGCCCAAGCAATCTTTCATATTGTTAAACCAAGAGCAAAAAAGCTAACTTACACAGAATTAATAAAACTTTTTCAAGTGTCGAACATTCACGAGCGGCGGGTCATAATAAAAAGTGTTGGCGGAGGCTGGGCAGGGCGAGTGGGGGGGAGTGGGGAGTGGGGGAGTGGGAGTGGGAGGTTAAAGAAGGCACAAAAAAGAAAAAGAAAAAGAAAAATCATCAATCGTTTTGAATCCGCGATGAAAAATTTAATTAAAAAGTTAAGTTTGCGCCGGTGCACAGGGGCCCCGAAGCAGATCTCGAAAAGTCAGCTTGCGACGTCGAGCGACAAATCAAGTAATCCCCGGTTCTCCCGCCCGAGTAATTACGATACACAGCGACACGGCAAAAACGCAAATTATACGTCGGCCGGCGACTTTTGTCGCGCGTATCCTCGAAACTTTCCTCCGGCCCGCGGAAGCTCCCGATACGCGGAGGTCGGAAAGGACCCGGCCGGTCGCATGGGTCGCTGACACCCTGGTGCAGGGTAGGGGGGTGGTGGTGGTGGTGGTGGTGGTGGGAGTGGGAGGTAGTTACGGAGGTGGCGATTCCACGGGCTCGGGACTTGAAAAATCACCGCAATTGTTTATTAGCACGCGTTCACAAGGTGCGCTCACTTATATACTTAGAAGTAATTAAAAATTTCTCAAACTGCTATTGGCGGGAGCCAGGGGTTAGGCGCGGGGAGGGACGGGACAGAGGGGAAGACGCTAGAGCGTCGAAGCGACAGCCGGGGGATCGTGGTCGAGGGATGGGTGAGGAAAGAGTGAGAGCGAGCGGGGGGGGGACGGTCGACGACAGCATCAGCGAAATCGATGCCAGATGGCGGGGTGGGGGGTGGGTGATACGTCCGGGCTCTAAACTCGGGCGTAGCGAGTGGCGGGAGTCGTTGGCCAGGTCGCCGCTGCCTACCTCCTAAAATTAATTACGTCTCGGAGCTGTCTTAATTAAAAATGTGTCTCGGTGCCCGATCGCGCGGCCTAACTAACTCCGATTCGAAACGGCGACAACGTCGGTCGGACACGTTCCTTCGCTCCTATTTTCCTTCCGGCCCACGTGCCATCTCCCCCATGCATCCACTAGCAGCACATGCATTATCGACTCGACTTGCAAAGGCGGACGGATCCGCATTGCTCACCGCCTCACCCACCCATCCTTATCCTTATCCCATATGGATATGGCTTAAAACGTCCGTTAAAAGACTCGCATCGCCACACAACAACAAGAAGAAGAAGAAGAAGAAGAACAACAACAACAACATAAACAACAACAACGACGGTAGAATAATATTGGTAATAGTAATAAGAAAACGATTGGCGGTAATAATGACGGAGGGGATAATGAGGTAGGAGGGGGAGGGAGGGCTTCGGAGGCTGGCGCTCCGAAGCAATCTTCTCGCGTAATGAAAAATGAAAGGAAATTTAAGTAAATAATCATAATGAACAGGGGATTAATACAATCATTCCTTTATAATTAAGATTTTACAGCTTAATTTATTAATTTTAATAGAGACGGTAGTTTTAATGAAAGGCTTCCCCGATATAAGGAATAAATTAAAATTGAAACAGTTGAATAGTATCGTAAAAAAGAAGGAAGGTTTTATAACTTTACGACTCTTTCTTTTGGAGGTTATTGGGGGGGGGGCGGGGGAACAGAAGAACGGCTTCGCATTAATGTACATTGTAAAATATTAAGATAATTTTCTCAAAGGGAGCGAGCGTTTTCTTAAATACCGCGGTGCTTTCCTGCCTTCCTTCAAAAAACCATTAACTTAGATTTTACCCGACGCGCTCTTACTGCCAGACTTCCTGCAGATTGGCCGAATCTGATTCTAAAATAAGGCAATTCGTTAAACGTTACAGGTGTCCGAGAGCGAAAAAAATAATATAAAATAAAATAAAATAAAATAAAAAGTGGATCCATTAAATTTGTCAATTAAATTTAATTTGCTTTTTAACGGAGAGCGCGTTCTTTGAAATTTTTACTATTCATTGAATGGGGGGGCGGGAGGGGGGGGAGGTTATTGGGGTTATTTTGTTCGGGTCCATGAGGCGGGTTCCTCGGCTAAGACCGGCTGCCGCGCAAATCATAAGAATTCTTAGAAACCCATTTGGCAATTACTACGTGGCTTAAATTAAAAAATTTTTTTTCTCTCGGCCACGGTAATTTAACCATTTAACTCCATAGGATATCTATGGGGTCTCGCAGCGAACGTTCAAGCGGATGCTTATGAATGAAATTATTGTCTCCCGGCGGTCGGTTGTCTTGCAAGATCTCTGTGCGTAACTGAGGTTTCGCTCTCGGCTTCCGTCGCGTAATTACCGCTGCGTAATTACCGCGTAGGGATTCGCGATTTTATTTTTATTTAAAGTAGGCAAGGGAGGGAAGCTCGCCCGGGCGAATAAGGAACGGAGAAGAAAGAATGTCAATTTTCCTCGATACCAGGGAGCGCAAATATTAGCAGGAGGGCTTTGAATATCGTTAAACAAGTTCACCGCAATCAGGCACATCCTTTCGACAAAATACAAAATAAATATTTAAGCACGCGGCGGTGGCGGTGGCGGCGACGGGGGTGGCGTCTGTGGCGGGGGCGGGGGACGGCGTCGGCGGCGACGCGGAGTTATTGCAGTCGTGTGAGTACATCAAAAATATATATATATATATGTATGCGGTTGAGTAAGGTGGCGTGTTCGGTTTCATGAATTTTCCAATAAAAAAAAAAAAAAAAAATGTAGCAACTATCACATCGTACGTAATACATTTAACCTCAAAGTACTTCACGCGAAAGACTATTATTTTTCCAGGGCGGAACTCGGCTCTCCTCCGTCTCGCTCGACGTCGACGTCGCTCCGTTTTCTCGCTCTCTTATATTATTTACGCGTCACGAGCGAACAACGTCGTGCATGCACACACAAGGGAGCATTGCACGCTCATGGAGACAGACGGAGATGCATGCACGTGTGTGTGTGTGTGTGTGTGTACGTCGATCGCCAGCGAAACCCTTATTACCTACTGCGTTGGGCCACTCGCGCAAGTCCTCGCCATGAATATTATGTTATTATGCAATCTTGACGAGCATGCAACGCTTACGGGCCTTGCCCTCCCCCCTCCTCCTCCTACTCCTCCTCCTACTCCTCCTCCCCATCCATCGGCCCACCCCATTCCACGTGTCTTGGTCACTTGCTCGGTTCTCTTTAAGGAAAGTCGGAGCGGAGCGGCTCTCTCATTGCCTCGATCGCCCCATCCACCTCCTCCACCTCCTCCTCCTCCTCCTCATCCCTTCTCGTGAGACACTATTATTTCTCGGTGTCAGGCACTGCGTTCAGCTCCGACTCCTCCGGACGTACGAGGAAAAACGAAAATTTAACGAGACTCCGGTCGGATGATTATTATATAAATAGATTCAAGACTGATTTCGGGAGCCGAGTTTATTGTCCCCCCCATACGCGAGGGGAAAGCTCCTTATTCAGGCATTTCTATGGGCTCCATAAGCTCGAATGGCTGAATAATGCGCCAAAACTCATGGAGAGCTGGCTCGTAATAATCGTTGAATTTTTTACGTCGTCCGAGGGTTGAAATTAAATGCAAAGGCCGCCCCCGAATGAATGATAATTAACTCTGTTTATCTTTAAAATTGCTTCGACTCGCGTTCAATGTACGGCCGCATTTAACCGTACAAACGATCCTATTAATATGCACACCTGGCACCGTAAGCTTACAATTACATATTCGTTCTTGATTGAGCAATAATAATCCTTCCCATTTTCATTACTATCACTCCTCGGCTAGCGGTTTCTTTTTTTCTCCTTCCTACGTATTTGCATAAATTCACAAGTTAACTTACTTATGCTGATAACTAGAGCCGCCGTTTGAATTAAAGAGTGGATTTCGCTTAAGCAAGCTTCGGTTACGATGTCGATGGGACAAACGTATCGACTTGGCAGGATCCAAGTCGGTCCCGTAAAATTTAGCGAAACGAGCTCAGGCTCCAAGGAGAAACGAAAATTTCACGAACTATTTCATGCATGCCGGGCTAGAAAAGCGTATATTCGGCTAAACCTTATACATATATGTGTATATATATTAATAACATTATGGAGTGGTGGTACACCACCGGATAACAAACAAGAGTTCGAAATTTGCCGAATTTACAAGTAGAAGAAATATTAATAAAATTAAGTGAGCTTTTGAGTAAACGGGGGGGGGGCGATCGGAGGTACAAGGACGCATAAATAGCTCGGCTAGTGGCGAATAAAAATAGACGACGTGGAATACCCATTGAATCGGCAAGAGGAAAGGACGAGGGGGGGGTGGGGTGGCCCGAGGAGCCGAGGAGGCCCGAATAGTCGACCATAATCTCTATCTTTGGCCGAATCGCCAAGATGGAAGCGAGCGAGGAATAAATGCTCCATAAAACGGCTGAGGTATGGCGGAGGGGAGGGGAGGGGAGAATAACGTCGAGTAGCCTCGATCGCCGAAAACCAATTTTAAAATCCTCGGGAGCACGCAAAACGGTAAGAAGTTCGCCCCCGACGCTCTCGTCGATAAGTCAGTGCCTGGCAGGTGGAGCCGTCTCCCGCCCCGCCTTCACCTCTTCACCCAGTCCTCCCCCGCACCGCGCGCTTAACCAAGTAGGGCGGGACGGCAAGTGTGCAATAACCGGCGGGCGTCATTACACAGGCCGAGCTAAATGCCCGGCGCAGTCGTGTCGA
This sequence comes from Ceratosolen fusciceps, assembly GCA_018883505.1. Taxonomy (NCBI): domain Eukaryota; kingdom Metazoa; phylum Arthropoda; class Insecta; order Hymenoptera; family Agaonidae; genus Ceratosolen; species Ceratosolen fusciceps. The sequence goes on from RCIC01000016.1 coordinate 1,359,073, forward strand.
GGCTCAAGGTGTTCGCGACACGCGACTCCTCCGCTCTCCCGTTTCTTCTCCCGCTGCTTTTTTTCCTTTTCTCCCTCGACCGAGATCGTTATTATATCTGGGCGCGCTCTCCTTCGATCTTTAATTCCTTTATTTATAAGCCGACGCCGGCAGTCGCTCGATTAGCTCGAAATGGCCGCATACCTCGTTGCGCATTAAGCGACTATGCGCTTTCCCCCCCCCCTCAATTTTACTTTATATTCTATTTTTTTTTGTTTTTTTGTTTTTTTTGTTTTTTTTTTCGTTTGTTTGTAACTCACTCCACCCCCCCGTCCGTCTGCCCGTGAAAAATTAATGCCCACCACGTATTATAAAGGCTCCACGTGGTCGAACGGGCTTTGCGAAATTCTTCAATTTTACACGGACTTTTTTTCATTATTCCCTCGATTCCGGCAAAAGGCCCGCGCAACACGTAGCCGATAACCATATCCCGCGATGGCGCCGGGGCATCCCTTATATATATATTCTTCTTTTAGGGTCTCGTACTAAAACGCGGCGAGGATGGGAAGGGGCGAGTGGGTGGGGTGGGGGCGGGGGTAGCGTCGAAAACCGATCGGGTTCGGGATCGAAGACATTTTCTTCAATGATTATTCCACATTCGGGTTAAACTATTATCGCGGGGCCGTTACGAGTTCAAAAGTAGGAATTTTTCGGGCCAATTCCACCCGCGGATAAAACCGAGTAATAACAATAATAACGATAACGATAGCAATAACAATAGCAGCAACAACAACAAAAGCAGCAGCAACAATAATGTGATAACACGAAATTATGCGAATGTACTAATAACGTGGAATAAATTAAAAATAAGTACTCGTACAGTGTACGCAAAATGATTACCCGGGAGCACGAAGTTCTGGGGGCGGAGGGGGGGTGGGGGTGGTAAGCTCGGGCGGCAGTCGGGGAGGCAAATATCAGCCCAAACAGTCAAGAAGTCATGCGAATGTTGCATGAACCGAATACTAAAGAGTATTTTACAGCAGTTGAATAAGGCAGGAAAAGAAAGTGGATAATCACAAGAAGAATAAAACAGCTAGCCAATTTCATCCCCCGTGCCGGGGCAATAATCCGCCCGAGCTCCACGGGTTCTGCGACATTTGAGGTTTCCATTCCTTCTTTTATTTGCCTCTTGTACCTCTCTGTACCTCTTGCCCCCCCCCCCGGCCAACCGGCTCCCGCCACCGCCTACCAACCACCTGGTCGCGCGTACTACGATCTGCAGTCGTCACAGGTGTCAGAGGGAGCGCTGTCCCAGGAACCCCATCGCGGATTCGCCCCGCTCCAAGACAAAGACCGCAGTCTTGGCTACGGCTGCCGTTGACGTTTACGCCAAGGATCTCTGTCTGCTTTTGCCCTGCCCCGTCCCCGGGCTTCCCCGATCGCCGAACCGACCTACCTACCTACCTACCTACCTACCTACCTACCTACCTACACCTACCTACCCATCGCCCTGCCAGCGCCACCACATCCTTCACCGCCGCCCGGCGCATACGCACACAGACTCTGTATAATTAATTAATTAATTAATCAATTACTCGCTGAATAATACCATTGTATTTACTGTTTTATCATTTTATTCTATTTAGCGTTATTGCTTTAATTCCTGCCCGCGTTTCTTAATCTGCATTTACGTTTTAACTTTACTGCAGTGGCGCCGATAAGAAGATAACTATCGCCAAGTATATATTAGCCAATGGAATTATTTTAAAAAGATGCTATACATAGAATACGGTATAAAAGTCCGATTAATTTATTACAAATACAATTTACGAGGATAATATTATATCCCTTTATTTCAAACTTTAATACCAGCTGTACGATATAAGAGAGCGTATCACGTAACAACCTGTTCTAAATATATCTCAAATATACAATTTTAGCGATACATATTTAATCTTTCTAAAGAAAGAATGAAAAAAAAAAAAAAAAAAAGGAATGAGGAAAAAGAAAGAAAGAAGGAAGGAAAGAAAAAGGCTGAACGACCAGGAGCTTGAATTCATCGTCTAAAGGTAATTGCGAAGATAAGATAATAAATAAAAAATATTTACGTCATCGTATTCTTTTATTAAGGGATTACTTATCATTTCTATATAAAATAATAGCTTTCCCAAATAAATGGCCTTAAGAACCGCTCCGGATAGTAATCAAGGCTCGGAATATTTATTCGAGTTTTATTATACAATTACTGTAATAAACGCGCATTATGACGTATGCGGGATTACGTATAAATTTAAATATACCTCTTTATACATTATAAAAAAAAGAATAAAAAAAAAAAAAAAAAAATATATATATATGGGCCGCGTTATCTTAAGGTCGGGCGAAAAATGCCTGCTGGAAAAATATTTTTATGCAAAAGAAAAGCGATGGTGTAAAATTGCCCCGTAGTCATGTGTAGGCGCGCACGTACGCGTACGTATACGTTACGCGTGTCATTGTAACGGGAGGCGCTTGTAATTTACGAGATCGATCGGCCATTAGAAGTGCAACCTGTATAAATAAAATATTTTCGATCCGAGTGACAAGTTGTATTAAAAATAGCTACTGTCGGCTATTAACCGCTCGCCAATTCCTCCATTATAAATCAAAGGGTGGATAATAAAAGCGCGGGATATGCTAGTTGGCATATTTTAACGACGGAAGGTTCTTCTCATCCGTTATTACGCTCGTCTTATCGATGATTCCCATGGGCGCTGTATAAGGGCGATCGAGAGAGTGAGTCAGAGAGAGAGAGAGAGAGAGAGAGAGAGAGCCGCTCTCGGTCTGAAATAGCGCGGAGCGAGGTTTGCGGGCGACACCGGGAGCCACGAATAATATTCTCAAGATTAGCTCGTAGAAAATTCCCATTTTTGCGCTCCAGTGGGACCGAGACAGGAGAAGTTGGACAGGAGTCTGTTACCGACAGGTGGGAGCATGCGCGCGCCCTCCCCCCCCAGCCCCCGTAACCCACGGACTTTGCCCTCGTCGGTGCACGAACGGAGCTACGCGCACGTAGCCGCGGTGCTCTGCGCGTCGGCGAGGGCGAGGGCGGGTGAGTGGCGGGAGATGGTGGGGAGGGGGTCTGGGGGGGTAGGTCTGGGTAGGGCTCGCTAGCTAGCGTCTGCACGGCAGCAGACGTCGAAAGCACGAGTCTCGCCTGCGGAGGCGTACGTCTACGACTATCGCGCATCGCCGATCAAATCGTTCGTGCATAATACTTGGGGCCGGCTGGCTAATTTCACCGGTTGATGGACACTGCGCGCCGATATCGCCGCTGCCGTCACCCCGGGGCACATGCTCCTGAAAGCTGAAAGTCAAGGTGGAGTGATACGAAGGACCGATAATTGAGGCTTTATTATTTAAGTCTTTTAGGAGGCTCGCGTCCTCCTCCTCCCTCTCCTCCTCCTCCCCCTCCCCCTGCTCCTCCCCTCCTCCTCCTCCTCAATTTTAGCCGGCCAACTTTTATTCTTTACCTCTTCCGAGCCGTTACCCACCCTCCCGCTGCCGCCGAGTCCCTGCGATTGGCAGCGATTCCGGATGTTCCGGGTTGGACCGATTACAACGGTTAACCTGGTTAATTAATCGGCCCCCGGGGAGGAAAAGACGATGCCCCGTCGTGCTCCAGCTCGGCTTTAGCCATCCTCCGGCTGACTCGTGAGGCCTCGTCAGAGGCCAATATCCGGCCGAGTAAAAAATTATCCAAGTCAATAATAATACATCTGCCAACACCCAATAACCCCAATAATGTACGTAAACAAAACGGACAAGTTAAATAACGGAGCCCCCCCCCAACCCTCCGCAACCCCCAGCTCGTCGGGCTTGTACCGGGACAATGAATAGAGGAGACATTTACTACTTTATGGGTTATGTTGTATTGGTTTTAGCCACAAATCACTTGGCTCCCGTGACAAAATATCATAAACAATGGAATTCCTCCTCCCCAACGAGGGAGAAGCCTACAGCGTAAAGGCGACTAAAGCCCGATCGACGAAACATTAGAAATCCTGGTAAACAGTCAAACATTGACACTGAGATCGCGGGAGCTTGGGCAACTTGTCGTCAGGATGGGCACAGTAGCAACGGGGCGGGGAGTCCTTTGCGGGAAGCGATTAGCTCGACGCAATATTTTGAGAGAAACGGAGACTGACAAAAATGAGCATCCCAAGCACTATGCCGCTCGTAAGGGAGAGAGAGAGAGAGAGAGAGAGAGAGAGTCGAATCCGGCCAAGGGTAAGATTTCTATAAAGCCAGGGGAGTAGGAGGGGAGCGGCGGGCCAAAGATACAGTGGAGGGTTCGCGTGTTAATCCGGGGTATTACGAACCTTTTTCATTCTCCATCTCCATCATTTGCCGGGACTCGCAGTCATAACGCAATAGGAGAAACCGGCATAAGGCCGTACATGGACATACCATGGATTGAGAGAGAGAGAGAGATAGAGAGATATATATATAGAGATGGGCTAATTGAATTAATTAGGCTTTCCCGATAGCGTAATTTATAATTCATTGTTGGCTGGCATGACTGTTCCAAATATCTTTCTTATAGGTGAATAATCTCGTAAAGAGTGAACAATCACAAGTGTACATCTTCTGGATCGGTGTATTAGCAAATTTATTTAAAATTAGCATTTCCATTCAATGTTTGCTCGCTCGCTCGCTCGCTCGCGATTTAATATGCACTCGGTAATGGTATATGGTAAGAGCTATCGTATCGGTCGAACTGATGGCGCTCATTAGTCTATTAAAAAAGAAAAAAAAAAAAAAAAAAAGGAAAAAGGAAAAAGAAACAAGGAAAACTTTCATTACGTATTTTTAAGATCAGAGATAGTTTGCAAGTAAAGTAGAATATTATACGTAAAAGCGAACGTCTAACGTAAGTCCAACAAAGATTAGCATTTAGAAAAACAGTGAATATCGGGAGGGGGAAGGGGAGTCTCCCTCGAAATCGCCTCCTATAATAAATACACGCATCATCCATCTAGCCGTTCGCGGAATGGTGCGCCGACATACACAGAGAGAGAGAGAGAGAGAGAGAGGTTATAAATGAGAGGATCATTTCAACGCGGCGCTGTACATAATACGCATTCGAAAGATTCATTCCCCAAGCAAGAGCAGCAACAGCGGCACCGACGACTGCGCGGGGCAACAGCAGCAGCAGCAGCAGCAGCTCGACGGGGCAAAAAAAAAAAAAAAAAAAAAAAAAAACCGGGGACAAAAGGGAGCGCGAGACCATTAGATTTATATTCAACATCATCCAGACAAAGACCGAGGACTCGTAGCGACCCTCGAGCCTCATCACATCACCCATGCGCGCGCGCGCGCGCGCGCACATGTAATACAACTGGGCGGCGCTTATTGGAAGGACTACACGAGCGAGCGAGCGAGCGAGCGAGCTATCTTGTCAGCCAAGAGGAACAACGAGAGCAATGGGTGAGGTGCGGAGGGGCGGGGGGCGGAGGGGCGGAGGGACCCTAGCAGTCCCCTCGGTTTAAAGCTCCCGGTCTATTATACACGTCTCTCGAAAGCGCGACATGGATTGTTACGCATCAGGCAAGATTTCTACGAGGATACGTATAGAATTCTTGACCTGGTCTCGCTTCGACGTCCCTCCCCCCTTCCTCTGTTTGCGTTTGCATTGTAGGGATCGAAAGAATATCTGGTGTGAGAATGGTCCGAGGACTTACTGGGGATCAACAGTGGCTCTTCCCGTCGTCGCCGGAGCTAATTAATTTAGATCTGCCCAGACAATGTCACACGAGTACTCCCTTCCCGATCGGAATATTAACTTTTATCAACAACTCGTGCAAGTCCCCCCGCGGAAGAATTCTTTCTTTTTTTCTTTTTTCTTTTTTTCTTTTTTCTTTTCCACGCTCGTGCGCCAATCCACTCCGCGTACGGATTGACAATTACAAGATTGCCGAGTGAAGCCCTCAGTTTCCTAAGGATTTTCTCGCCCGTCAGCGTTCTGCGCCGTAAAGGCATACGATATTTAGCGTTACAATAATTACGCTTCGAGAGCAATCCTATGAAATTTTATTACCTTTAGATATGCCATTAAGCTCAGGGGGGCCTTTTCTTTCATTCCCTTCGTTTGTACTCGTTTCCGTTTTTAAAGGCAAAAATTAGCCAAGTCTCGGGCGAAGAGATGGAAAAGGAGAGAGAGAGAGGAGATGGGGTGAGGGGGGAGGGGGTAAATATTGTTTGTATTACGGTTAAGGGAATAAATCTATTGATTGTAAATATTGATTATTGATTAGACAAAAGGTTCGAGATCTTTATTGGATAAAAGGATTTTTGGAATATTGAATAAAGGACAGGGGACGGATTTAGAGCCGAATTGCGGTAAATTGAGTATTTTTGTAAAATAAAAGCTTTAAATAACAGAAAAATACATTTTCCCCCTGATGCCGAACAAATATGCAAAACACCAGCTATAAATTTTCAATATCTAGTGCGCATAGAGAAAGCGAGAATAGGATGGCGGCGAGGCGGTGGCGGCGGTGGCGGAGGCGGCGGTGGCGTAGCGCGGTTGGGGGGTTGGGAAGGTGGGGGGAGAGTTCGGAAGAGGTTCGAGAACCAAAATAAAAACACTGGTCTCGAGTGTCACGTATAAAACCATTATATAAATAAAGCTTTTGCGCAAGCACTTAATTTTCATAAGTTCACTAACGCGAAACGCTTTTATATTTGCGCGAGGATGACGAACGCATCTTTGATATTCCAAGAGGCTGTGTATACTGGACACCAAGAATACGAGGACTACGACTACGACTACGACTACGACTACGACTACGACGACGACTACGATGACGGCGACACGGAAGAAGAGTTCAAATAAATTCAACAATCGAAACCTTTTAGTGGAATTGAATTCTCGCAATGAAAACAGCGTCAGAGCCAAGGAAGAAAGAAAGAGAGGATAAAGGAAAGAGCAAGAGAGAGAGAGAGAGAGAGAGAGAGAGAGAGAGCTGCGAAGGCGCGCCCCTCGTGCCCGTCATTTCATCCTTCATTTCTCTCCCTCTTTATTCTCTTTCTTACTCCTTCAGTCTCTTGCTCCACTCGAAGCTTTTCCTTTTTCAACTCGCGAGCGCTCGAACGCCTTTTCCGGAACTCCCGCCAAGAAAATCAACCATTTCACCCTTCCGACTCTCGCCCCCCTGTCCCGTTATTCTCAGCAAATACCTGAATTTCTCTTTCTTTCTCTTTGTAAAACACAGACACGGCCATAAACTTGCCGTACAATAAGATTATTGTATTAATTTTTTTGTCACGCCACTTTTTCCCCGCCACCTCTATCATTCACACACCCCCTCCCCTCCACCCGAGCCCCTCATTGCCGCCGCTGCGAGTAATATCTCGGCGCGTTTAGTGCTTTTATTGGCATTTTTAAAACAATCCGAGAATATACAGAAATAAACGAGCATTTATTGATATTACGTATTATTATCGATTGTTGCCAGTCCGTGAATCTCCCCGCCCCTCCCCTCCCCTCCTCTCCTTCCCGTCCCCTCCCCCTCCTACCCCACAACACGCGAAATCCACTCGTAAAATTCCCTTGAAAATATAACATTCGTCGTGAATTCTGGGGCTTCGGCGACTCTTTCGCTCTCGGCCAACAATGAATTTCATACAGCAAGGCAGCTCATACGGTTCTAAAAACAACATAATCGACGCCGCGCGTACGCTTTAATTGGCATTTATTTGCAGCTCGAGTTATCGATCGATACGAGCGAGACCAGTAGTATACTTTTAAAAGTATATTCCAAATGATAAAAGATCACTCGAGGACGCGATTTATGTACACCATTTATGATAGACGCGTACGTGGATATGTACATGATCGAGGGTTGTCGTCAGTCGATCGCCCCTACCCTCCCTTCCACCGCCGGAGTGAGTACCTTGCACGGACTCTGTCTACTTTTTATCATGCCCCTGTGCCGTAATGGCAAATATTTGCTCTGCGGCGTCGACTCGAAAAGGTCGAAAAGCCCGGGACTCGCTCGTAGGTGCGCAAACGAATATCGAGCGACGGAGGCAGTAAGAAAGAGGAATTCCCCGCGAGAGAAAAATTGGCTCCTGATAGTGCAGGCACGTGCGAGCGTACAAAAAAGTCACTCAGCCGTAAGGAATTATGTGCACTGGTGCGCGAGCCAAGGAGGAGTTGTTGCGGGGCGTGGGTGGATGGCGGCGGTGGTGGATGGTGGCGGTCGGGCGGGGGATAGGGGGGTGGGAGTGAAGGTGCGAGTGAGGGGGTTGGGGGGGGGGAGCTTAGGGAAAAAGACAATCGAGACGAGGAAGTGGTGTTGTGCAAATGAAGTACCAACGTTTTGAATATCATAGGAGCCGGGATTTGAAAAATGTTATTTGATAATAACGAATGGCTGATTACTCGAGGGAATACGGGAACTGTAAATCGCGCGTATCATTCCTTCGTCTAATGCGCTTGTTATTATTACATCTCCTGCATACACGAGCAGCCGAATCGCGTTTCTCGCAATTTAGTGGCGGAAACACGCGAGAATTGAGAGAGAGACGGAGGGAGGGGCGAATTTTGTGAATTACGTGAGGAGGAAAAAAACGTACGAGCCGGGGTTTGGGGGGGGCTGGGTAGCTGGGTAGCTTCGGTGGTGTGTGCGTGCAGGGAAAGCCGGCGGAGGGACGGGTGAGCGGGGCGGAGGCGGAGGGGGGCTTTGGCCGGGGCCGATAGCGGTAATCCAATTTTTCGGAATAATATTTGTCTTGAAGATCGACGACCGGTCGCAGGCTCTTGACATTTCTCTCGAGCTCCCCCCCACCCCCCACCCACCCACCATCCCCAATAACCCCAACCCGAATAACCCCGCAACTTAGCCGTCCGATATCTCGCAGCGTGTCTGTATGACGGGCGGACGGGCGGACGGGCGGACGGGCGGACGGGCGGATGGGCGGACGACACCCTTAGCGGGCCGGGCGTCGGCTGGATCTTTCCCTCGGAATTCTCCTTGATATCATCCTTCGCCCGGATAGGGAAAAATAGGGAAAAAAGATAGAGACGTATTATGCCCGCCGAAGGAACGAATAATGCCTCTGTTTCATTTTAACGCGAGCCGGACAGAATGCCCGGGCCGAGGATTTATACGTCTAGAGGAAGCTTCGATCCCGTGGGCCACGATTATGATGGATCGTGACGTGCTCTGCGAAAGTATTCCGCTGAAAAGTATAATAATGGTCGAGCGTGAGCGTGTCCGAATTCGTAAAGGCAGAGCGCTTACCTTTAGCTTGCTACGGATGCTCTCGTGCGTTGGTAAGTAAATAAGCGAGTAAAGCTCCCCCATACACGCTCAATGGCAATAGGCTTGTTTGGATATTTTCATTGTCCCCCCTCCCGCCTATAAGCGCAGGCAGACGGCGACGCGTTTAAAGGCACAACTCGGAACGTAAATCAAGGTAATTCGTATCCAAGTGCACGACCTATATGACATACACCTTTATGTCATTCAATGATTTATTGGTTTATGCGACACACAGTGATCCGCCTGATTTATGCGCTCTTTCAAAAAGTGGCAAATAGCCCATTAAGTAGGACATAGTAGGGGAGTAAAAAAATTCGCACGTTACCTTGTCCGAGCGAATCGAGTCGCTAGGAGGGGGTGGACGGGGGACGGGGCGGGCGGTTGCGTAATTAAGCCGCCCGAAGAGGGGATGGGGGATGGGAATGGAAGGAAGGAAGGAAGGAAGAAGCAGCAGCAGCGAGCGAGAGGCCATTTCGAGCCCTCGTGATCGACAAATTCACATCCAATCTCGTTTACGGGAGGAAGGGCCACGGCCGTTGGCCCGGTCGCTACGATAATCGTAACAATTTAAGATTATAAGGAGAGTGAAATTTTCAATTCTGATCCTACTCCCTTTTATATATCCACATCAACATCGTCCTCCCTTTATCCTCACGTTCGGCTACGTCATTCCCACTAACACAACTAAGTCTCTGTGCTGCCGGCTCGCTTATCGCTTCCGCAGTTCAGCTTGACCGAGGAGACATCGCTCCCCCGACCGCTCCCTGCCGTTCCCCGCTGCTCTTTCATCCGAGGCTCGATCGCCAGATGCTTTCCGACCGCCTTCGGCCAGGCTCGCATTAGAATTGACAAACCGATGGAAAGTTGTCTGAGTAGAGAGAGAGAGAGAGAGAGAGACATTGGGGGGAACGGATGGGCTGTGAGCAGCTCCGAAGATATCGGACCGACCTCGTCGCGATAATAATTCGCCTCGGCGAAGAATTAATAATAAGACGGAAGGATTGACGAAAGGGTCCTGGGATCTTATCTATGATCTATGATCTATGGTCCTTTAAAGCATGAGGATTGTTTGTTTAACCTTCGGCTTTGTGGGACTTTGCGAGGGGCGGGAAGCTAACGTGATGCGTCTAATGTCGCGGAATGGCATTAAATCCTCTCTCGGCCTTATAAATTATATTACTACCTTCCTAGACAGGAAATTGAAGCTGCAAATGTATCTTTTGGGCTAGCAATAATCTTTAATTGCCATTGATTTAGTGTATTCGTGAGGGCAGGGCCAGCGACTGTGTTTGAGAAATTAGAGGAATTTCGCCTCGAATAATTCAGCGATTATTCAATTCGTATTATTGCTAAAGCGGTTAATAGCCGTAAAGTAAATTATTCAATGCCCCCTCCCCCACCCCCCATTCAATGAAGTCGCGCGCACGAGGCGCTGTTTTTCGCGAGCCGAAGGGATTACGGGGACGGCGGCGATTGGCCCTTCGGGAAGCTCGGCGCTCGGAATTTAAAGAAATTTTAAGCGTTTCGTTAAAGAGAGTCCGGTAGAGCCGGCGTCGTACAATGGCACGAATGGATGGCAGGAGGAGTGGAGGGAGGGGGTGGAGGGGGGGCTCGACGATGGCGAATTAGAAAAATCAGGCAGTCGTGGCATAGAATGCAGGGAGAAAGGGAAAAAAGGAACGACCGGACCGACGATGGCGCGGTCGGGCAGGCCGGGACGGAGAAGGGGCGTTTGGGGGGCGTTGGGGAGGGAGAGGGAGGCAAGTACGCGGGCATATCGTAGGCGGAGGGTTAGGCCAACCAACAACCACCCACGGGAATGGGTTTGCTTTCAGGCCACGACAACGCGAATGGAATTTCGATGAACCGAGTAGGTGAAGGGGGAGGGCGGGAGGGTAAGCGGAGGGGGCCGACATCACGTCCGAGCGGCGGAGAGTTTGCCTTGCCGCAGAGGGGCCGGGGCCAAAAGCCACGAAAGAGGAGCTCGGTGGCAATACTTAAGCAAGTAGCGCGCGCACACACGGGAGCCAGATGCACGAGTGGTGAGAAATTTTGACGTCACTCGGGGAGTTGGATGGGTCCTGCTGCTGCTTGCTGCCGCTGCTGCCGTTGCCGCTGCTACCGTTGCCGTTGCCGCGCCTTGCATTATTAATAGAGCGAGAGGAGAGATGACTTTGGCCAGCTTTTGTTTCTTCCACTCGGCTGGGCGCATAAGTGAAACATTTATCAGCTTTAATAAGGTTTCGGGCTGCTATCTCCCTCCAAGTATTCCTCCACTCTCTCTCTCTTCGATCCTCCCCCTCCCTCGCAGAGCCAAGATTCTCGGGGATTATCGCGTGGGCAGGCCGCGATAACTAATCGAAGTGTTGCTGCTAATTTTAATGCTCTGACTCCGACACCTACTACTACTACTACTACTACTGCTACCACTACTACTACCGCTACTACCGCTACTACTACTGATACTACTGCCACTGGCTAATCTCGTTAAAATATGCTCTCGATCTCATTATATTAAGTCTCCAGGTCACTTGAGACACGTACACGGACGCGTCTAAATCCTCCTAGATCTTGCAAAGATTTTTATAGCCATTTGCCACGTGCTTTTCCGAATCATGAACTTTTAGAATTTTTTAGCCACGTGACTCGACGTATCCGCTACATAACTCCCAGGTATTACAAGTCGGAGCGAGTTTTTCCGTTGACGCTACATAAAATTTAATCTACAAATTCATCATGAACCTCTGCTATTGCACCTTAGCGTAAAATATATCTTTCGGAAAATTTATAAGAAAATTTGTCGATGCGGATACGCAAATGCGTAAATAAGCCGAGCCGGGGAATCGCCGAACGCATCCAAAGGATCTAATCGATAAGACATTAGTGTGTTTTAATAAAAGTAAACGATCCGATGCCGCTGGAGTTTATGCTCCAGCTCCGAGGAATGTATGCGCTCTCTTTGGCGAGGAAGGATCCTTCTCCCCCCTCCCCCTCCCGCCCCACTCTGACAAATTGGTTAGTTCTTACGCGGAGTATGGGCTCGATGGAGAGGAGTATCGTTTCCTCCCAAGACCGGAGAGTGAGAAAAGAATGAGGGAAAAAAGGCCGGCTTATCTTTAGGATCATTAGCTCCATGAAGGAGGAAGTGGAGTAGGGGGGTGGGGGAGTGTGGGGGCGATTTTTCCGGTCGCCCCCGGAGAAATCAGACGCTGACGAATCGGTGGAACGGCTTTATCGTCCGCATAACTAACTGCGGGGATTTTACGTATTGGGCGCACTACTCACTGTTTCCCTCCGTACGTACGTGCCATTGAAACAAAGAGGAACGCGAAAAAGGAGGAGCGCACTCGTAGGCGAGTAAGGTAGGAGGGTAAGGGGGGGGGAGAGCGGCTCGCTCGTAAGCGTGCGACGAGTGAAACGAATTGCGCTTAAGATAAAGAACGATGGAAGGCTCCCCCCCTCTCTCTCCCTCTCTTCGATAGAGGTTAGGAATTTTTTGAAAAGATTGCAAAAAGATGTAATAATGTGTTGGGGGAGGAGGAGGAGGAGGAGGAGGAGGAAGAGGTGAGTCGAAGGGGGTGGAGTCCGAAAAAAAGTGGAAGGCAATAAAAGCTCCGGGGAAGAAGGTATGGCGCTAGCGCTAACGGAGGGGGATGAAAGAATGGAAGAAAAGGTTCACACCAACGACCCTTAAGCGATCCAACTTTCGGAATAAAATTACAGTTTGAGAAAATTCGTCAACCGATAGGGAGGGATTGAGGAAGAGAAATGCCGGCGGTCCTTGCGCGGGCCAAGTTTTCAAGAAATTTGCATACACGGAAGCAAGGCGTGGGCGCGCGCGCGCCTGATTGAGAGAGAGAGAGAGAGAGAGAGAGACTAGAAATTTACGGAACCGAGAGACCGATTTCGGGCTCCAGATAATCGAAAAGTTTCGTTTCTTTTTCTCACGGGCGAATCTTTTACCGAAGCAGCACCATCAGCATCAGCATCAGCATCAGCAGCAGCCTCAGCATCAGCAGCGGGAGCAGTTGGATGGAGATGCCGGGCAAAAAACCAACTGCATCGTACACCGTGTACTAATTGACGAGATTGCCGTTGGCGCGGGCGGGGGGAGTCGTAGGAAACGTTCGCAGAAAAGCAGAACGAATGTCGAGCGAGATCACGGGCCGCGATTCAAAATCTATAATCTCAAGCCCAGGAATTTATATTAAATTTAAAGTAATAATTGCCTTATATTACCTCCCAGCTCTTTCTTTTCACAAACTTTATCCATAAAGCCCGTTAAGTTGGCAACTTCACGAGCTTATAACTTGGACGCACCGGATCTATTTTGTTCAATTAATCCTAGGATTCGTAAACAATGGGTTAATTAGACGGCCGATCAACTGCGCATTATATTAATGCAACACGCACACTACCTTCATACAACACAATATGTTTTCTATGGATTCCTCTTATTAACAAAATGATTCTTACTATTCAATTAGAAATTGTTCGGCCTCGCTGATCTTTAAAACTTTAATTTAATTTAAACTTCTCTGACAACCTATAATCTTGATTCACTTAACCAAAAACAAATCCTAACGATACAGCGTGTATGAATAACAACAACAACAACAACAACAACAACAACAACAACAACAAATGATAATTTGATAATCGCTATTTAATTTATCTGCAGTGCAGATTTTTACAGAAGCCGCTCTTGTCATTTGAATCGTTAATTTGAAGTTTTACTAACATTTTACTTGAATATGTATGTGGAGAACGAACTCGCCTAGATCTCGCGACAAATATTCTGCATTATTAGACTTTCGGCGACGAAGCTCTTGATTGGTTGTCGGGCTCGCACCGAGATGTCCGGGACGATTACGGTCACTGCACTTGTTTTGTAAAAGCACATTCTCAAGGGACGGAGACGTCGCTTAACTTTTTTACTTTTTATCTATATTTTTTTGTTTACAGCGCACGCGCACTTGTTCGACATTTCATTATTTAATATGCGAATTTTTTTCGGAATATCCTGTATGAATTGATGAAAAAAAAAAAAAAAAAAAAAAAAAAAAAATCATTACCTCGCCAGGTAATTCAATTTTTTTTGATTAATTAAACTTTAGTTTGTCAATAAATTTAATTAAATTCCACGTAGATTGAAAGGATATTTAAAATATTCAATATTATTATTAAGCAATTTGTAATATATTTTTAAATAAATGCCCGATGTCAATAGAAATTATTATTTTCGTTTAATTCCCCCGTGATTTTTAAATGATTGCTCTATCAAAGTCATTACATACCGGATAAAACAATGCATTACGTAAACGTTTGTATTTGATATGTGATTTATATTTTATTTTTTTTTTTTTTTTTAATAAATATTTATACATACGGAAACAAGGGATGAAGATGGAAGGACGGCCGAGGGAAATCGAGAGAGAGAGAGAGAGAGAGAGAGAGAGAGAGCGACGGAGGGAATTAATTAAAAGTATTTAATACGAATGATTTTCGTTAAATTTATTAGTGCGTATAATTTGACTGATCGTTAATTATTATTAAATTATTAAAACGTAATTAACGTCCTCGATGTTTAAGAAAAAAAAAAAAAAAAAAAAAAACATAATACGTACACATATATGAATGCGTTGCCTCTATTCATAATAAATAATAAATGCAGGAGGAAATAAAAACAAGTATGTATAAATTGAATTGCGTTGCCGGTGCTGCTTGAAAAAAAAAAAAACCTACGACAATCAATGCCTGTAATAAATTTCAATTAATGGCGAAAGCATTTACTCGTAATGAAATTTCGACATTCGGACAACTACGCCTCTAACCTTTTTCATAACGTAAGAAGGCATTGAAAACTATTGTTATCTATGTTATACGAGCCGCAGTTTAATCATACATGAGTTTCGCCATTGAAATTAATATCGATCGCGCGCGCGCGCGCGCGCATCCCTTCGTTTCTTTATCATTGTTTACTCCCTTCAGAATTATTTTTATATTTTTATACCCTCAGTCGGATATATAAATTCACTTGTTCGCTCCATATACATATTCATACAAAAGGCGTTTAATGGACAGAATATCGATACGGAATTGCACAATGAATATTTCCTACGGATAGACATATTTTATTACGGGCCAAAAAAATGAAAGCGTACGCTTTCCCGCTTCCACCCCTGCCTCCCGCCCCAATAACCTTCCACCCTCTCGGTAACGGTACTTTTTTCCCCATCTTCCTCTTCCTCTTCTTTTTTGTTAATAACCTCGTCTTAACGGAGCGTTTCGCGGCCATTGTCCCTCTTGGAATGTCTGGATCATGAGCATCGGTTACTTTCGGTTCTTTCCGATAAACGTTGGTCCGTCCATTTCCTTACCATGATTCGTAAAAGCTGAGGGAGGGATGACGTTACGAATGAAAATAAATTATACGAACGCGTCCGGCCGAGGCAGGATTTTTTTATAATTAATTACGTAGTTCGTTATTTCGTAGAAAATGTTTATTTAACATCGATGATTCGTTGTATGACTGAAAAATTGTTTTGCCGATTTTCAATGGAATCTTAAAAGGCCGTCAATTTTGTATCCCACGAGCTCGATATTTCATTTGCAGCGTTCGCGTATTCTGATAAAAAATAATTTCCTTTTATAAATTGTTGCGATTGATATAAAAAAAAAGGCTCGCGCTACGTTTCCCTTTTCTAATGCACGCAATTCTCAAGCTCTTACGGAAATTAGTGCTTTAACGTGTAAAACCTTTCAAATACAAATAATACACACATTAATACATACGTATAAGCTATTTACACGTACGTGTATATGTACGCGGCAAAAGTGTTCGATTCTTTGGAAACGTGTTCGAAACACGAAGCGATATAATGCGATATATAATTAAGGGGCTTGTAAAAGGTCGCTTAATCGATTTAATTACATCATTTTACGTAACCCTTGTAAAGTTGATAATAATTTTGCGCCGGCCGTTGTTTATGGCGCTTGTTTGAAACGAAATGTAAACGTGGAGATTTATAAATCCTTGGTAATCATAATGTACAGAGCAGCTTACGCTCGCAATTAACGATGTAATAATATTTCACATTGGGCTTAAATAAGTAACGAGTCATTAATCATATCGGAAAGGGCCATTTAAAACTTTAACGATTCGACATTACAACAATATGAATAAAAATGACAACGTACTCGGGCCGCGTTTTTAAAGATCCTCGCAGATAAAGCACAATTATGTGTCATTTCGATGACATAAACAGCCTTCGGTAAACCGTAGTAGGCATACATTATGGTTAAAGCGTATTATTAGTAAAGCCGGGCCGGTACTTTGGCGGTATCGCGCATAATCGTCTGAAAATGGCCGTTAATTGCTATAGGATACGACGAAGGGCCGTAAATTTATAGTTTAAAGATTTCGTCGGGCGAACGTTGCGCGTGCGCCGGCAAGCCAACAGTCAATTTCCGTCCAAAGCGTATGGGATAAAGAAAAAGTATCATCATCATCATCATCAGCTGCTGCTGCTACTTTGGTAATAATATCGAGACATTGATGAGGAGAGCAGGACGCAAGACCCCCAAGCTCGTGTCAGCCTCCGAGACGAGTTGTATTTTAATGAAGAGAATATTTGAAGGACCGTAGAAAGTCATCCTTCACTTTCCTTCCACCCTCTGGTGGAATCGAGCCACCAATGCCACGGGGATTAGGCCTGTAAACGGCGAAGGGTGCGGCGGAGGGGAGCGGAGGGAGCGGTGAAGGGAATTTAATAGGTAAAGATAGTCCATCGGGGTAATATGGAAAATGAATCCGTCCGTCGGTGTCGGGACGTGGGTCTTTCGTTTCGGACATTTGACCTCTCTCGGTCCCTGTACAATAACCGCCTCGCCCCCCGCCCGCCCCCTTAGCCTCTCACCTCTTCCCCCACGCACAACGCCCAATCCATCAGCCCTACTGTGACGAACCGACCGACCGACCTACCGACCGACCTACCGACCGACCGACCAACGGACCGACCGACCGCGGCCTCCTCCTACACTCGTCACTGCCCTCTGGCATTTTACTTTGGGACCGGCTACGACGGTAATTACGAATTGATTCTCGCTTCGTTAACCCCGCACCGCACCTCTGCCCAACCCCCGGCGCCACATCTAAGCTCATTTAAAAGCGATTCGTCAACATCAAAAAAAAAAACGAGCGACGCGCGCCTCCTCTCCTACGTTTTTTCTTCTTTTTTTCTTTCTTTCTCCCCGCCCGACTGCCCCCGCCCCCCTGTATCCATCTGTCTCTCGGTTTATTATTACAATCGAGGCTTCAGTGCCCCTTGACTACTACTGGCATTATCCGATGCTTTACACGTACCAATCATTACCGAGCCCAACGCAAACATTTTAATTAATCCACTGATATACTTTTAACGGTAGCTGTAAATTACCTTTCCTTCGCTTTACCCCCACCCCTCCTCATTCCTTTCATTCACTTTCTTTGTCTTTTCTTCCTTTTGTTACTTGTCCATTAATTGGACATTGACGGGCTGCAGATTTTTTTTTCACCTCCCTTTCAATTGGTCGGCGCGCAATAAATGCTCGCACATCTTAACTGCGCGAAACGAAGCTCTCTTGTCTGAAAATTCGTCAGGGCGAAACGTGCAGCGGCGACGTGCACCTCTAGCGTTCCTGCGAATAAGCTTTTCCTTAAACTAAATAAAGAAAGAACGAAACCGGATTCGTGTCACCTTATTTTTAAAAGGGAGGGGAAATCGCGTAACGTCGATAAGGTTGACCTTGTCGTTCGTAGATAAGGATTTTGCAAGCCGTAACGATGCAACTAATGATCGAGAGCAGCCCCGCGCCAACTAACGGGGGGGGGGAAACAAAAAATAAAACAAATAATAAAACAACAAAAAAACAAAAAAAAAAAAAAAAAAAAACAATCGCCATTGAAGGATAACGATCAAGCATTTACTTGCAAATACGCGCCTTTAAAACCTATGATTTGTTACGTGTCTATGCTTGTATGGATACGCAGGGGAAAGTAGAGGGGGAGAGTCCGACCAAAGAGTAAAAGCTCCATACGGTCCAGCGCTTTTGTTCTTGTCTCCTCTACGATCTCCACTTGATGTTGCACTCGGTCTATGCATCCGTTATTTTTCTTTTTCCTCTATTTTTAATTTTCTCCGTCGTTATTTTCTCCAGCAGATGCTCGCAAAAAAAGAATGTTTACTTTTCATGCGCATACTTCTCTTTTACACGCGTCCCTGTTTCAGAGGAATGTTTTTATTTAGATGAAATGCTTTAAATATAGTTATACTGCTTAAGTCGCAGCGAGCGTGTTTGATTGACCAAAGTATTTATTATACGACTTGAGTAATGCCCTCTAATTTAGTTATACATACATACATATATATATATATATATACGCGTAGGCGCACGCGCGCGCGCGCGTACACATATTCTTTCGTAAACAATTTTCGGTTGTACGTAATAGACTTTTTCCGGATTATAATATTCGACTGGAATGTATAATGCCGTCTAATGTAAAGTATGAACATTCTTTGCTCTTCATTTACGTTATTTAATAAAACTAACCAAGTGTGCTGAGGATTAAGAGTAAAAGTACATAGTTGAGTGGCGGAAGGGGTTGTGTGTGAGAGAGAGATAGATAGATAGAGTGTAGATAATGGAAATCAAATAGATATAAGGACGGAGGATCCCATAAGATTTCCAGTCAAATTTCGTATTGTCTGGCAATATCAATATAATCTCGTTGTTCAGCTCGCTAGACATTTGACATTCTTTCATGCCCCCCACCCCCCCTCTCTTCTTCCCTTTGCTCCGGAGATGAGGAATATGGAGGATTGCGCGTAGGAGTTAATGGTCTCGTTTATTATTTCTCATCAGAACGTCAGCAGCCCCTCTTTTGAAGCTTAGCCGAGCCGTGCCGAGCCTTAGGTTCGCCCGAGGTAAGCCTCCCCCCCCCCCGGAGTCTGGATGGCTCGCTCGCTCTCCATGTACTTACGATGTGTACACATGCGCCGGTGCAATCTCGCAGCTGGAAGCGGACAGTAAGCGAGAGCTTATTTGTCTTTTTATGGACCGGAACAGCCGAAGACGTTCTTTGCGGGTTGAAATGCTCCGCTCACGTCGCTTTTTTCCCCTACCCCCCCCCTTTTCAACCTGGCCTTTTCAGAAGCTACGCTCATTTCTCTTACTTGCCTCCAAGTAAGTGCGAGGTACTTTTTTCTCTTCTTCCTCCTCCTCCTCCTCCTCTTCCACTTCTTCTTCTTCTTTTTTCTTTGTTTTTTTCTCTCTCTCTCTCTCTCTCTCTTTTTTTTTAATGATTTAAGCCTCGAGACTACGTTGTCCCGTGCTACGTTGTTGACACGAATGAAAGGACCATCGGACATTACACCGGTTTCCTTTCATTATCACGATCTTTAGAAATTCGAAGACGTGCATGTGCGGAACTTGCCCCGTTCTCCATTTACTTTGTGAATTCGATGAAGGCGAACGCAGCCGCACGAGGAAGCACTACACTCTCACGTCTTGCGAGAGGGCGATTCTTTGTTTTCTTCAAAGCCAGTTAAGCGACTTTTCCAACAAACGACGTAATTTATAAATAAACACACGCTTTACGATAAAACTAACTGCTAAGCAGAGCGGAGTTTTGTTAAAAAAAACAAACAAACAAACAAAAGAAAAAATAATAATAATAATAAAAAATTGTCTAGATAATATGAAATTTGTGAAAGTCACCAAGCCTATGCAGCCAAAACAGATTTCATTTTTACGATTCCATAAAGCATTAGTATTTGAAAGAGTCGGCAGCTAAAGCACAGAAGAAATTACGGAATAAGTTATGACTTATAAAATATACAAAATGAATAAAATAGTCGGGGATAAACGTTTATTGTGCTACGTAGTGAAGACTTGTTGGACGTAGTTGGATTGGTAATACAATTTCTTATGGCACTGGGAGGCACTGGAATTATATGTAAAGTAAATGAATGGCATTGTTATTTTTAATTTAAAAAAGGGCACATTACGTACCGCAGTCTTTGTAAAGGACTTGGCCTACGTTTATACGTATATACGTATACATGTATACATGTAATTGAAATTTCCTTAAGTCGATACAGGGATTTGTCAATGAATTTAATAGCCGGACTATAGGCAAATAAATAAAGCCTTTGTGGCTTGAAAATGTATGAGTGTATATTGATGGGAAGATTTTGATCGAGAGAATGGAAACGAGAACGGCCATGGCAATATTTACAATACAGTGCAAAAATAAAATTCAAACTTGCGATATCATTCGTAAATTTGTGGCTGGAGAGGATGAGTCTTGGTGCAGACAGGATCAGGTTCTCATCTTTCTTAGCCAAGAGCGCACGGAGACCGGGGATGATGTGGTGGTATAACATCATGTCCAATCATCTTTTACGAGTCTACCTCCTCCGATCTATAAAGATCTGATATCCATTAGTGCCAAAAGGGTCTGAAGTTACTCTTTCACTAGCTATGAAGTTCTTTGGAATGAAATTTAAAAACTTTTATCCTCGTGTATCAAGCTCTTGACGTTTCAATGCTTCAGATACCATTGTACACATTACTAAGTTATTTGAGTTGCCTCGATCGAACGTGAATACTTAACTCGAGAAACTCAATTGTTTACGCAAACCGTGCCAAAATTTCGTTTTACACGTTTACAGGCCTAAGCTCTGCCTGCCCCCCCCTCCCTAATTACTTTTAAATGTCTCATTAAACTTTTACTTTTACACTTTGTACGTGTAAAATAAATTTGGTCGTTATTAGTCGTTATTACGCTGACTTGCGTAACGAAGACCGATGCCCCAAAAATTATTTAAATTATTTGAGAAACAACGTGATAAACAAAAAGGGGAGGGGGTGGGGTGGAAGCCTGTAATTGAAACAGTATTGCAGTGGATATTGTTACAAGGTTTTTATAGATTAAACGCGTCATTGAAATTTCAATTCGATCCTGAGTCGGACAGAAAAGATGGAGTGGAAAAAAATAAGTATCACGTAAAGTTCGATGTATTGAGAATCACGTAGAAAGATGATAGGGCGTGAAATCCGTACATTTTCACTCGTTACTCACACGTCAGGACATATATTGGATTGCATTCGACTGAAAATTATAATCAATGACAACGTAATTTTTCCTTTATGGATTTATTAGGATTTATCTGTTCGAGCTATTTATTCGCCGTTACACACGAACACCTTAGCTTTACTCTCATAATTATTTCAACACCTCAACAAACTGTTGCAATACGTTCAAAGGGATTCTCTTTCGAGCCTCTACAACGTGATAATAATAATAATAATAATAATAATAATAATAACGATGATCATAACGATGATTATAATAATAACAATATAACAACAATAACAACAACAACAACAACAACAACAACAACAATAATGTTAGGCTGAAAGGATAATAAGATTCTTTTTATCGTGATTGTGAATTTTATTGATAACGAGAGGGTATATCGTTCGTTCGAAAAATTTATATTGCAAAGTATTATCGGAGATTACGAGTTGAATTATTTTTAATAATATTTTCGGTTTAATTAAGTACCTGTTGAGTTGGCATTACATCTAATAGATGAAAATTGTTTTAAGCGCGGATTACAAAAGTGAATTTACAAAAAAAAAAAAAAAAAAAAAAAAAAATGTATAAATTCTTAATATTTCGCAGGGATTAAGATATTAAATGAATGCCGAATAAAATACTCTTGCTCATCTGGTGGGGTGGGGGGGGAGTAAATTCGGAATTTAAAATGTTGAAAAATCGTCCGTTGGGATATTTTCATAATAACGGAGACTGCGCAGCTGGGGGCAGAAAAAGGAATGAATGAAATTGTTAGGGGCGGGGGCGAGGGAGGAGGAGGAGGAGGAGGGGTACGGCGGGCAGAAGGGGACGGGGGAATAGAGGAGAAAAAAAAAACGAACGGAGGAATGAATGAGGGATGGAGGGCGGGAGGGGGGGTGGGAGGGAGGGAGATGTAAAAGATGAAGTTGTATGCAGGGGCGTATAAAATATGATGCTTTTAAGGCCGGATAGAAAGACGCGGGTGAGCGTACTCGGGAGCTTTTAAATTTCGCGTTCGAAGATCGAATACCGTGCCGGCGACGCCCACACTCCCGCGAAATCAAGCGCTTGCGATTCAATATGCAAATATCCTACGCCGTAAAATAAAGGAGGATCGCCGCGGCGGTGGGGTGGCGTGGGGTAGGGGGCGGGGGGGATAAAGGTGGTGACGGTGACTGAGGTGGTGGTGGCAGTGTGGCGGTGGTGACGGAGGAGGTGGTGGTGACGGAGGAGGTGGTGGTGGCAGCGGCGATGGGTGGTGGGGCGTGGAGTAGCGGATGGAAGTCGTTGCGGCGGGGACCTTTAAAAGGACGACGAGCCAACGTCGTCGGCTTCTGCAAATAAAAAGGCAGAGAAAGGAGAGAATAATTTAGACGACGTTGATGAGGTACTGGCCTCCGTGCCGATGAAGGAAAAAAAGTAAAAGAAAAAGAAGAAAAAGAAAAAAAAAGGAGAAAAAGAGTGAACGGGGGGGGGCAGACGGCGGGCAGGGTCTAAGGTAAGGAAAGGATAAGGCGAAAAGTTGAAGCCGTTATATATCTATATATATATGTATATATATATACGTAGAGTCTATGCATTCGGGGTAATGCGCAGGAAACTCCAGGGCTTAAAGGAATAATTTTATCGTGCGATTTTCATTATTCAAGATATTACAGGTAGGGGTTGAAGGGTGTGTTATTAAATTGCTTCGGAGCGGCACTGGATTTATTTATGGTCCCTTTTCTGCGACAGCCCGGGCGAATGTCCGAATTCAGTTACTCCAACCCCTTGGGCTGCTTTCTTTATCTCAGAAATTAATCTTTCTCGCCCCTCCCCCCCTCCCCTCCCCCAACTCCCCCACCCAATAACCACCCCACCACCACCACCACCACCACCTATAATAGGCAGCAGCGATCCGGAGCTCTCTTCGTATTTCCAGCACTTGATGCTGGACGCATCATTTTTTTTCACCGATCGATTTTACGTGGACGACGTGTCCGGTCCGCGGATGTAAGAAGAAACTCACTCCATCTCACTCACCCTCTCCCGTAGCTTCTTGCATATACGCATGCACATTTACACCGAGCGCCGACGCCTTTCCACGATATTAATGAATTTTTTTCTATTCCAGGTAAGCTACGACCCGGAGAGAGAGACAGAGATATTTATGAAGAGTTTATAGGAAAACTTTGGACGCTAAGAGGGTAAAAGAGTAAGCTTTTTATCGCTTGTAAGTAAAAACAACGAGTTAATACAATTTTTTAAATTTATAAGAAATTAAAGTTAACTCTTGCCCCCGTCGCCGCCGTCGGTTTTATATACAAATTTACTTTTTAAAAATTTCAAGCCAATCGACACAAAAAAAAACGAGAGTCTCGCCCCTCGCCTTCTATCCTCATTCTTTCTTTCTTTCTCTCTCTCTTTCTCTCTTTTCCAGGCGAAACTTTCCTTTTAAACTACTCCATACAATGCCTTTAATCATAAATTGTCATCGCCAATTTTTCGATTGTTTTCCTAAGAAGGAACCCGAGGTAATTAAGAAAGCCCGGGGTGGGGGGAAGATTCATAATAATGTATAATGTAAAGGGATTCGCGTGCTCTTGCCTTTTCGAATTGTACCTTCTAAATATACGAATCAATAATAATTACCGTTTTCTTTTGAGTTATCGGCTATCGCGCTACGTTTTATTTTCAGCAAAAGAAGTTCGTCGAAATATTCCAAATCCAGATTACGGCTTTCATAACTTTTGATCTTAAATAAACCGGCAGAGTCGAATTCTCCATTTAAATTTAAAAAATAACATTATAAAAAGCGCGAATACATTAACGAGGAGTTGAGGTAAAAAGGAAAAAAAATTTTCTACTTGTATTATTAATATTAATCCAACGTGAAAAGTTTTTCCCGCTATTCGCCCAATACGCTGTATAATTTTTATAAAACTGGCCTATACCTAATTAGTATTTAAAATGAACTTTCAGACAGATTACGGTCATTTCTAACGGTACTACGTCCGTTTATGAATTTTCTGTTCCAAAGGCTTCGCTAGTAGCGCACCGCATAAATTTTATCTATTCAGTTACTCTACGGGATTCTATTTAAAAAAATTTGCTTCCCTTAAATGTTAGAGAATCCTGGTGAGCTGTTGCTACATATACATATACATATATATATATGTATATGGTACAAGTAAAGCCTCAGATTAATGACGCGTGTGAAGTAAATGTTATTCATTATCGTTTAAGTAGTTTCTCCGTTGGAAAATCCAGTCGATTTTATTATTATTATTATTGTTATTGTTATTACTATTATTATTATCACGTTAAATAATATTGTATTCAATGAGATTGCGAAGAAGCTCTATAAATGGCGTCAAAAAATGTTCAGCTCCAGGCTTTTAAATGCAGTATTTACATACGGCTTTAGACGTAGTACAAATTGTTAAAACCTCTACAGTTTTTTCAACCGAAATCCGCGCACTTCGCTCCTCCCTCCCACTCCCACTCCCACCCAATGCATATCGCGCATAAAAAGGTCCCGAGGAAATGGTCTGCTCGGGCGCGCACGCCAGAATGCAAAAACATCGTAAAATCGGCTTTTATCCGTGATGTAACAAATTAAGCTTAATCCCAATGTAAATCCGCGATCCTCCTAACAACACAAATAGAAGCCACTGCCGGGAAATTAGATGCCGCTCCCTCTTCTGACCCCACCCCACCTACCCCCCAGCACGAACCAGCCACCGCCAACGCCGCCACCGCCAACGCCGCCGTCGCCGTCGTGTCAGTCAACGTGCCATGGCGCATGGCGCCGACCGTCCGGCAGCTTTAGCGGAAAAATAAAGGGGGAGGAAAAATTCGAATTCCCAATGATCCCGGTTAGGGAGGGTTGGTGGGTGCGCGCGCGACTGTGATTATTCCCACGACGGGAGCGCGTGTAATGCGATTACGGGCTACGCGTTATTTTTCCTCCAAAATTTATACCGCCGAGGTCGGCACAATATTTTCACTCCGGGGCTCTCGCCGATTATCGACGTTATAACTGCCGATATACTCCTCTGCCTCTTATTTAAGATCCCTCCCCCTCCCATCGTCTCTCACCTCCGCCCTACCCCACGCGCCACCTCCTTCGCCCAGGCTCTCTAAGGAGTTTCTCCTCCTCCTCCTCCATCGAAATACAGCTTTATGTTGCTCTTACTTATCGCCCCCCCTAACCCCCCAACCCCCCCCACCTACTACCCGCCACCTACTTCCCTCCGCCCACATTCTCAGTGGGTAGTTTTTTTAATACTTTGGTCTCTCGGTCGCCGAAAGACTTGTCTGGAGAGAAAACTTTCATCTAGTAAAAGTATAGAATCCCTCCGAGTCGAAAACACCCTGAAATTCTTCTTTAACCTCGCTCTCGCCCAGGCGCACCTTCTCTCTCTCTCTCTCTCTCTCTCGCTCTATCCCCCTCTCCCACACTCATGGACTGAAAACTTTCTCGCAATTCGTTCGCCAGGCTCGGACTACTAATGCTTCTTCTACGAAGCGCTTAGGGTTCGAATTTTCTCTGCAACTTCATTGGCGTAAAAAAAAAAAAAAAAAAAAAAAAAAAAAAGAAAGAAAGAAAAAAAGACAGAAAGAATGAAAGAAGAAATGTCATTTGCGGGCAGCATCATCATTTGTATTAACGAATTCGGCGACTTGATGACGAAAACGTTGATTTTAATCAGGCGCCCCGAGCTCGTAACAGGCCGCTCAGATTATGGATATTTTGCAAGTGTCCCAGTTCGTAGTCGTAATATTATTTGCGACTAGCAAGCGAAAATTCAATTTCGACCGCGTCCTGCTTTACCCAAGGTTACATTTATATTAGATTCTCATGGTATCGCCGCATTAGAGCCGAGACTGAATGTAATCAAGCTGCGGGACGCCTAACAAACGAACTGATAAAAACATTTCAACTTGATTACGTAACATGATGTTGTCATATATTTATTACACGGATACGAAGGGAGCGAGAGAGACAGAGAGTGCGAGAGAGAGAGAGAGAGAGAGAGAGACATGACAGAATGGACAACAAGCCTGCTTTTAGTGTCACTTTGAATAAAGGCATAATCCCCGTGGTAGATGTAAAGGAAGAGGGGGAAAAAAAAGAGAGAGAGAGAAGTAACGAAAGAAAGAAAGAAAGAAAGAAAGGAAGATAAAAAGAGAAGTGCGTCAAGTGATTAATATTTCAAGAGGTTTCGCTTAAATAATAAACAAATTTAAAGTTCATTTAATTTAGTGGCCAGAATGGGGGAAAAGTAAGAAGAGAGAGAGAGAGAGAGAGAGAGAGAGTCAGTAAAAGCATTTGAATGTCTGTCAGGGCTAATTCCTACAACCTCCCAAGACACTAAGCGGACCTAAACAGTCCTTTATCCTCGGCAGTAGCCTCCAAACTGGTCTCTTGCTCTCTTGCCCGTACATACAAACGCGCCTCCATGCTAAACCAAAATCCTCCCGACGAAACGACCTCTTTTGCGAACAATTCATTCCGCATCCCACGGACTTCCCGTTGGCTTTACATTCGAATAAATCCCTCGATTCCCTCCCTCTACCTCCCGCCCTTCCCCCTCCCTTACTCCCTTACTCCCTGCCATCCCGTGCCACGCCAATTTTAAATGTATGCGCGTTTACGTGGACGGCCGAGCCCCTCTATGTGTCTATTAATCTGTCTTTTTATTCCCGTCTCTCTCATTCTCTCTACTTCTCCCCCTGTTTCGCTCTGCTTTTCTCCACCGAGCGTAATCACCTGAGCGACTATAAGTGTGCAGCACAACATAGAAAAACGATGTGTTTTTGCCGACGCACGTAGAGTTTACTAAATCTCTGTCTCTGACTTTGCCTCTGCGGGCCCCGCCCTCCCCTTCCCTCTTGTTAATATAACTTTATACCGAATCAATATTGGCCTTTCGAATTAGCATTCACAAATATGTACATAATATGAATAAAAAGTGTACAACGTATTGATTCTATTGTTGGAGCTTATATATATATATATATATATATTGCCGAGAGGAGCAACGTTAAAGCCAATAAAGCCTTTGTCGGTGAGAATATTAAAACAATCCGAAAGAAATTATTGTTCTTCTTATCGGCGGGCCTCGGCCATCTCGTTATCGACGACCGCATTAAGAGTAAATTATAAAAAGACAAGGGAAACGAGCGGAAACGAGTGGATCCGTTGTTGTTTTGCGTCTGTTTCATTATAATGACGCGCTAGTCGTCTAAGACGCGAAACTACGAATTTAAGACTATAATTGTCATATTATGGATTTATTGCTTACGAAGTGACGCATTTAAGACGCGCTAATGGATATTTAATTTTTGAAAATAATTTAGAAGGGGCAGTAAGGGCAAATAATAACTTGATTGTTCGAGGGAAGAATGGAGCCGTCAGAACGACGGCCCAACGCAGTAATCTGATATTACGTGTATTAACGCGTATTAATGAAGTAGTGTAATTACGTAGAAAAGATTGGATTGAAAATACAATAACATTTCGAAATATAATACTCAAGCATCTAGTTTCGTTTAATACCACAAGGAATCAACGCGGATATTATTCATGCCCACTCTAATATCACTAAGAATATGATGATATTACCGTAAGAGTTTTTAGAATACGACGGACTTACTAATAATCTAAATTACTTTGCGTAAATTGGAATAACTTGATGTCAAAACTTCATTAAGGGCATTCGGATCTTGTTGGTTTTAATAATTTGAAGACGTCGATACCGATGTATAATTAATTCAAGCGCAATCTCGGACAATGTCATAGACGCGAATCGAGCGAATAATGAACTCTAAATGAAATATTACCATTTTATGACTTTAACAATTAAACAATAAATTAATAAAAACAAAAAAAAAAGGTAAATCAGTGTCGGGTTATTTATTTTATTCGGGCTGAGTGAATTATCTATTTCTCGGCATCCTTGTATACACTCTTTCTCATTAAGGAATTATTTATCTATCCGGGCATCTATCTTTCTCTCTATAGCCTCGTGGTTCGTAGATTATGCGCTGCTCCCCATGAATCGCCCATGGAGTAGCTTCCACTGTTTCTATTGCCTCGTTCCCTCTAACCAAGATGAATTCGCGCGATTGAGAAGGAGAGTTTGCCGCAAAACAGATATACTGATACGCCCGGATAAAGAACGGGGCGGGGGGGATGAGAGATGCGATGCGATGTGCTTGCTCGGGAGCGAGCAAGAGAGAGAGGGGGGGGGGGAGGAGGAGGAGGAGGAAATGAAGCTACGAAGGGGTTTAAAATGGATGAGTAAGTAACGTCGCTAGGATCACTTTGCCAGTGTTGGTGGTCGGAGCGGAGGTGGAAGTTTAGGCTAAAGAGGAAAATTGAGGGAAGGAAACGGGTGGAAGAAAGGAATGACTAATATAGATTGAGACAATGATGACGGGACAAAGAGCCTCTCGCCCTCTCGACAATGAGAGCCTCTATGATTTTTGAACTCGTGAATGGACCTTCGACAGGATTTATTCTACTCCGATATTGTTATTTCAAGGATAAAACGAATGGAATAATTAACATAAATATACAAGGGCGAATAGAAAAACTTCCAACACTGCCGTCCATTAGTCAGCTATTTCATTCGTCGGATTAGTATAAGAAATATTATTTATAGCATTAAGTGGCTGTATTTTCTCTTGTTTTTCTCTTCTTCTTGTTGTTGTTGTTGTTGTTGTTGTTGTTGTTGCTGTTGTTGGGTCATAAAGTAATTAATCGATTGGATCGATCGATTAAACGCGTCATTTCACGAACGAACGGGACAGGAGGCGGCCGTGTCAGTGCCGAATTCGAGCCCAATGTCAATAGCTTTACGAGAATGCCGGAATTTTTCGTAGCTTCATTCTGTAAATGGACAAAGAAAGACGTAGAGAGTCGGAGCAGAAGATCAAGGAAATGGAATGAAACAAAAGAGTCGTTAAGGGAATTCAGAAAAGGGAAAGTCCAAAAGGCAGAAAGTGCGATTCTAATAGGGGGTGGGGGGGAGAGAGTAAGGAAATATTGGGGTGCCGAGCCGAAGAATTACGGCGTAGACCCGTAAAAGAGAAAGAAAAAAAGTATTAACAACACGAGAGGATAAATACAAATGGCTTTCTTTGATATTTTAACTAAATGCATCGGCCCGTTCGTCGCATCACCTTTGGCAATTAATTCGTAATGTAATGTAATGTAAATACAAACCGTCAATTATAAATAATCGTCTTTTTTGTTCTCGCAATATTGGGTAATTGAATATTATTTACCCGGTGAAATACGCATTAGTCGGGCCGTCCAACAACAAGTTAAATACAAGACAAGCAATAAAATTCCATACACAATGCCACGCGCATTTGGCTTTTCATTGGGAAGATATGCAGAAAATGAGGGTGCATTTGAAATTGCATTTTATTACGTCTTGGATGTGGAGATAGCCCGGTCCTCCTGTATAAGTTATGCTCCTTCGA
The DNA here is from genome assembly GCA_018883505.1 of Ceratosolen fusciceps. Classification (NCBI taxonomy): domain Eukaryota; kingdom Metazoa; phylum Arthropoda; class Insecta; order Hymenoptera; family Agaonidae; genus Ceratosolen; species Ceratosolen fusciceps. The sequence continues at coordinate 1,388,965 of RCIC01000016.1, forward strand.
GTGTGCAATGTAACCCGTAAACCTTTAAGCGAGATTTACAAAGTTGATGCGCAAGCACAAAGTGAGATAAAAAGATATGGACATTAGTTATTGCCGTTGCTTTTGCATCAAATTAAGCTCGCCTCCCTTACATAAATAGGCGACCTGATTTCACCCTCCGCTATCCTCCGCTATCCTCCGCTATCCTCCGCTACCCCCCCTCCCCCCCGCCACCACTCCAAGTGTCAATAATTGCACGTATCCGTTTGTATTCTTATATACGTTGCGCGGAGTTTCCATATTTTATGACGATAAATAAGGATACGTATTTAGCAGGATGAACCCCGTTTACGAAAATACTTCAGCAATTATTATTATTATTATTAATTGCGTTAAAACGCTATAATTTCTTCGTTACGGGCGTACAAAATTATCAATTTACTGTCTCCTTGTGACTGTTTCATAAAAATGTTCCTCCGCGAAACTGAGCATAAGTTCCAAAAATATATTTTTTCAATTAATTTTTCCGCTATTGTATTTCCAGAGTTCATTGTTGTCACGAGCTCGCGTCACCATTATTATTATTCTTATTATTATTATTATTTACGTATTAATAGATAAAATTATGGATCTTCGACGATAAAAATAATGCAATATCATTCGAATTAAAAGATCAACGTATCGTAGACGTAAATGCGAAATTGGCCTCTTTATGAAAAGGGCGATTATACTTTTTTGTATTCCGAAAACATTTTCGATAATAGAATCAGAGAGCTAATGAAAATGCATTACGGACCTCCGAGCATTTTCTAATGTACTGCAGAATAAACGCACTCGAACTTTCAAACACACTTATCTAGATGAATTTCGACAGTTTTCTCTGATAAATAACAGTGGAAAAGGATAGAGCGAGAGAGAGAGAGAGAGAGCGAACGAGTGAGCTGGAGCCGGGAAGGGGTCGGGGTTATTGGGGAGTGGGGGGGGGGCAAGGTCTCTGTGCATCAAATTAAAACGAATAAGAGGAAGGAAATGTCAAGAAAAGATATAAAGAGATTCAAGCGGAGCGATGAAGCATCTTTTGATTGTCACGTAACCGAATTACTTTCATATTCAATCATACAGAGATAAAATATACAATTGCAATTAAATTTAAAGCTATCGGTACATGAATTTAAGTTTTAAAAATATTCCAACTGACGTTTCCTTTACCCCGTCCTATAAACAAATCTTATTATGATTATGCATAAATTAATTAATTTTTAATAAATACGACGAAAGAGGTCGCGCTTAATAGTAAATTCGTCTTAATTAATAAGGTTACGCGCCCGACACGGAAGGGTTAATTTGCCGAATGTAGATACATTTTCATTGAATGTATTGACAAAGTAAAGCATAAGACAAGAAGACGCTCCAGGCTCAGGAATAGAAATTTTTTCCGATAACGGGGTCTAAATGAATAACCCGAAGCGCATGCCTGTCAATGCAGACAATAGATTTTACAAAATGGCATTGAATAATTAAATAAGGTTGGGCATTAATCCACACACACACACACACACGCGATATGAAACGCTTGCCCATAAATATATTATCGGTTTAACTCTATTCAGTCTGAAATGACAGAAATGTGTTGTATACTATAACAATTTATCTCGCTTGTGCAGTGCGCGCGGGTAACGTTAGTCAAAAGACCGAGTCTCTCTCTCTCACCCCCCCACCCCACCCCACCCCTACCATCGCATCGCTAAATTCGACCTATTCAGACAAACTGTAATAAACGATGCATCTATAAGTGTTGGATTTTCTTTGTAACTATAACTTTATTCGCCCCGGGCCCGAGCTGAATAATAAAAGCGGATAATTTTAGAGACAAAACGATAAACGTGCTGCGCACCTGACACGAGGAGATCCAGGAAATATAATGAAACTCAAGACTTTTAATTCGAGCTTCTTTAAAAATTATTATTACCGTTGTTGTTGTTGTTGTCGTCGTCTAAGAGGCTGTCGTCTAAGTATCGATGTATTCGTAATTACCGCATGCTTGGGGCAAATGCACAAAGATAAATCTAGGAGAGCGTGAATTATTTCCTTTGATTTATTCATTAAACCGTGGCCTTAAATGATACGGAATTATTTAAGACGGCTGCATACACCGAGTTTCGTTATGTCTAATATATCGGGAGATATGAGCAGCAGATAAAATGTTTATTGTGATACGTGACTGCTAATTGTGTGTAGCCCCAATAACCCCAATGATATCATTTGCCGTGCATAAGTAATTCCTTGCGTAAGGACATTCGGCGCGCTAATCCTATACAGTATTTGTTCGCGTGTACGCGATTATAAGATATTTTTCATAATATAAACACGTAATTGTATTGGCTGATAAGGATTACTACTTCTTCCTCGTCTGATGTATATTAACGAATTATGGAGACCGATCGAGTCCGATAATTCGCTCCGATCACAAATGTAGTTACGCGACGGGCGGCGGAGATATTACTATTGGATTACAGAAGAATAATTCTCTCTTCCCTTATGATCCGAGAGATTTTATATTAAAATCGAGATTAATAAAAAAGAAAAAAAAAAAAGAGAAAAGAGAAAAGAAAGAAAAGAAAGAAACGAAAAGAAAGAGAAAATAATAAGCCTACGCGGTACATTAATTCAATATAAAAATACAGGCTTTTTATTAATTTATGCATTGTTGGGAGACTTTTTGCAATGTAGTGGGCATAATGCCCCTATTCGTCACATTAAGAACAATGTTGCTCCATCCACACACCTCATTTGTTTCATGTAAATTAATAAATCCATATTTATAAGACACATCGTTCCATTTTTCACGAGGGACGAGTGCATAAATATTATACATGCTAAAGATAACTGCATTTCTGATTCATTAATCATCTAATACGTGCTTGCCTGTGTGATGTGTATGTTTATCTAAACGTTGATTTCCCCGCGGCGAAAAGTCATTTTCCGGAAAGTGTCCAAGCCCGTTCAGCGGGCATTGATAGATATCGCTCGAAGATTTGATTAATAATATTATTATCCTACGAAATTTACGTAAAATATATTTTCTTTTTTTTTTGTTTCTTAATCTTTCGAGAGGGGAGAGAGAGAGAGAGAGAGAGAGAGAGAGAAATGTTTGCTCTGTCCGGGTCCGAGGGGGGACGGTGACGTCACAGTCGACACTGTCACTAACCGACGCTTTTCCCCACGACCCACGGGCGAAAATGGAAATTATACCTCGAATGCTATATAAAATGCTTCTCAATTTGTCATTCGCTTCTTTTTTTTTTCTTTTTTTCTTTCTTTTCTTTTTTACAACGGCTAACTATAACTTTAAATTTTACTTTAAGCTTACCGGCCAAAGCGACATAAAGGTTATCATAAAGCTTACTATAATTCAAATTTAACAATATGCGTGTTTTTTTTCTTCTTTCTTATTTTTTCTTTCTTTTTGCATCCCAAGTAGGCCCAGTTTGTTCTAAAAAAAAAAAAAAATATATAAAAAAAAAGACTTTTAAAGTTTTATTTCAAACACTTTTTACGGATGGCTGTATAAAGCATTTATTTAATACGTATTCTAATATTTTATTTAAATATTCATTGGCTATTGAATGTACTTTGCCTGGTACCTTTGAACGGTCACACCCGCTTAGATCATACGACTCACTATACGCGTTAAGGGCAGCCCATGTCATTTTATATATTGCGGATGAAATGAGAATAAAATAAATATTAAATCGGCATTCGGACGGGGGATAGGCGTCGATTCGATGACAATCTAACCAACGAATGTCTGTCGAAACAAGTCCGTAATCGCATTTATCCAGTTGACTATTATAATTGGAAATACTTTGGACGCGGGTCATAACGCGCCTTGTTGATCGGATTAATTAAAATGGGTAATGGCGATGACTCGAGCCCGTCCTTCTTTGTATTCCGTCGAATTTGTTTTCCTTGGAAATCTGCAGCTGTACGTACACGTGTGCGGCCATGCAATCTCACCGGTGAATATGTACGCGCTTGCTCGCTCGCTCGCGTACGTACACATACGTAGCGAGCCTGTGTATTTTAGCAAATTATATCCGAATGGCTGAAAGGTCGCGGGGCAAATTTGATTTTGTGATAACGAGTTTGGAACGCTGCCCGCACACGTTGACTCGCGATTTCTTTAATTCTATATTTTTCATAATAATAATAATAATAATAATGATAACAACAATACGCCACTTGTTGGCATTTATACGAATCGATGCATTGTTACTCCCTTGTTTTAATAATAATTACGTTTTCCCCCAAGGTCCCCGTTATCCGCGAGCGATTGCTTTGTAAACACATTGAACTCGATTACACGGAGGCGTAAAGTCGGTATAGAAGTTGAGCACGAATGAATATACACATTGTATAGGCGAGCGAAATGGCTTAAAAATACGTAATGGATTTGTACGTATTGGTTTGAGGGTAACGGAGCTCGATTTGTCCTACAGTTTTAATGCCTCTTTATCGATGGGGAGGGCAGAAGAAGGCCTTGGCACGATAGACCTTGTATTTCTTTCGATTGATCTCTGTAAGCCGAGAATCGTGTACGTAATTCGGCTTAAGTAGCGAGTCTCGGCAAATCAGTGGAGAAGCGCGTCTGGGTGGAGCGAGGGGGTGGGGGAAGGATCGAAAAAGGAACGAGCGCCCTAATCTTTGATTAGCAGCCGGTTAAGTGCCCGATAATACGTATTTGCGGGAAGAATGGGTCGGCGGAGCGTACGAGTATCTGGCATGCGTTTGAAATTTGCAGCCTCGTCAACGTTGTTCTACATCGAGAGCGTGGACTACTAATTGAATTCCCAACTTTCGACGCTAATGGTAAATTGAATTTCCCACCGGGTACTTTACCGGTTCGATCGGGTCGCGGCGTCAAAGTCCCGAAAATCGGCCGGCGCCCATCCCCCTCCCCCCACTCCCACTCCCACTCCCGGCCCGGAAAATCCGTCGACCATCGGGGCTGCGCGGGACTAACCGGGGACAAGAGTGCGGCATGTGCTCCCGCGGACACGGATGCCACTCGAAACGAGGACGTGGAGGACGTGGAGGACGTGGAGGAGGTGGCGGTGGTGTTGGTGGCGGTGTGTTGGTGGCGGTGTTGGTGGTGGCGGTGGTGGAGGCCTCGCGATAATTTGGTCAAGCTCGCGGAGGACAATAATCTGCCGTGTCGTTCAACGACCTGGAAAGCGAGCGGTCGGGGTAAAATTGACGTAGGTGGGGTTGGAGGGCGGGGGCGCGCAGTCCCGAGAACGATCGAGAAAATAAAGCGAGATATAACGGCCGAAGACCTTAATTAGTCGGCGGTCGTATTATGTCCGATGGCGCTCCATTATCCATTATCGGCAATGTTTTAGGTGCTCGCGCACCTCGCCCCGGCTATTCCTTACTATCGCGACTTTTCTCCCTCTACGAGTGACTGGTAATTAATAATATATTGGTGGTGGTGGTGGTAGTACTGCGGCTTCTCTCATGCCTCGAATTAATTCGTAGTTTCGGTAATGGAACGGCCTTCTTATTTTGCAGCACGTGAGTAGTAAACGACAGGCACACTTTTACGTAAAATCGCGTGAGACATGCGCTATCCATGCTAAATCCCAATAGCTTTTCCCCTTTATATTTCCTTTCGATGCCAGCTGCATTATTAGCTCTGTCCCGCTCCTGACCTATGTACTCGGTTAGCGCAACTACGATAAACTGGAAATTACTCTTGAATCTGAAGATTAAGAGACCTCGCCGGTCCCAGAGATTATTATTTCACGTAAATTGAGTATCCGCTCGCTTGTATTCTACCATTGAAATTCTACTCTGCCGGCGTTGCGTCGCGCATGCGCTCATAATGAATTTATTCCATCGGGACGGAGTGCTGTCCCGCCGGCATCCAGGACGGGAGCAGATAACGATCTCCGAAACACCTGGAATCTAATGATTGTCGTTTTCTCATTTTAACGTACATCTGCCACTAGTCGTCTCTCTGACGTCACAGATCGGAAATTTCATCATCCGTTCATTCATTTTTCATCCGAGACCGCGGTCTTCTCGTGTATCTTTACAGGATTTGCGGCTAATCTTGAGCCCATTTGGGGGTCTCAAGTGCGCTTCGGCTCTCACGCGTTCGAATAAAACCCGCATTTGAATGGCGGACTTTCTGGTGTCTTCTTTCACGCTTTGTGTGCCTCACGCATACAAGTAAAATGCGAAGGAAACAATAACTTCCGCCGAGCGTATACTGAAACATTCCGAGTCCAAACTGGTTCTTTTTAATACATGCGCGTAATCTCCCTTTTGACGGGTATTTGGCAAACGAATATTTCCTCCTTATACAATGCTTATTCAAGATCCATACGTTCGCTAAGCTCGTTACGTATTATAAAGCGTGTGTGAAACAGTATTTCAGTGTTATATATATATAAAAAAAAAAAAAAAAAAAAAAAGAAAGAAGTTTCGCGAATGAAAGGACTTCTCAATGGCGACGTTAAATCAGTTTAGGATTTTAAATTAGAAAATTAGCGAAGAGTCTGGCGTGTGTAGCAATGTTCTTTTTTGGCACCACCTTACACGGACACTCACGCAACGATCCGTGAAACGCTTCAACGAAATGAGATAATAAAATAGCAATTTGAAGGGCTGATAGCATTAAATCTGTATTTTGAAAGGGAATTATGCCAAAGAAAAATACTGGTTTTATGCTAAATATCTTGCGGCGTTTCACAATGCCTCTATTCCGTGTACGTGTGCGTTTTTTCAAGTAATTCGTTATAAAAGTATTGTCAATATTGCCTTAAATACAGAATTCGGTATGTCGATGGCGAGCCTGATGATTCGAGGGTAAGGAAGAGAGCCAAGTTTGGAAAAGCAAATCATAAAATTTGTCAACGATATCGGAAAAACAAAGGAGGCATTCCAGCTGACGGTAGAAGTAGAAGAAGAAGAAGTAAGAGTAGAAGAAGAGGAAGAAGAAGAGGAAGAAGTAGAAGAAGAGGAAGAAGAAGAAGAAGTGGCGTAGGGGGAGGAGGGGCGGCAGTTTAAGACTATAACGACTAAGCTCGGGGGTGGGAGGTGGGAGGTGGTCTCGGGCTCGGTACAAAGTGCTTTCGAAATTCTCAGACTAGAAAGTGAAAGAGAGGCGGAATTAAGTTCGACGACCCGGAGGAAAAAGAAAGCTCGGGAAAAAGCGGCCATTCCTCGTACTCGGCACTGACAAATCCGCGGCGCGATAATGAGATTGCGCCTCGCTTGTGTGCGCGCGAGACTGCCGGGACTCTCGGCAGGTGCAGGTGCAGGTGCAGGTGGAGGTGCAGGTGTAGGTGGAGGTGGAGGTGTAGGTCGAGGCGTAGGTGGAGGCGTAGGTAGAAACGGAGGCGTAGGTGGAGACGGAGGCGGCGGTGCGGGGGTGCGGGGGCGCTATAAGGGTAATACAGCGTCCGACGAGAGGGAATTTATAAAAAAGGACTTACGCAGCGCCCGCGTTGATGAATAGCCGAAATTCTACGTACATGGAAGCGGGAACAATGGAATTGCGCGGCGACCGAATCGTTCGACGGCCGGGAGGGCTAATTGCACACGGCCAGTCGAAGGATGCTTTATGCGCACTGGGAGAAAAGATATAGCAGGAATTTCCATTACTCGGGCCATAAATTCCTATTTCTGACTCTAAATCGGGATACGTTAATCTCGCCGAATTTACAAGTTTACATATTAATTTTAACTACCTATCGGCAGAACCTGGCGCCCCACCCCCGTCCCGCCGCCGCCCCCCTCCTTCCCTACTCCGCCTCGCCCGCTCCACTCCGTAGCGCAGCCCTTAATTGAAAAGAAGCACGTTGAGTTAGATGATTTCCCAGTCGCTCCCGCACCCCCCCTCTCTCTATCTCTTTTTCTTTCGCCCACCACCCCCACCCCCGATAACCGGATTATAATAACGTTAATGGGATGTTATCGCGCTTCCCATTTCTTTCGATTATAATTCCAGGGCGACGGAAGCGGAGCTTTCTTCCGTATGCCAATGAATGTATTGTATGCCCGCTGATTATCGGCATTTATTTACAGTGCACTAGAATCCATTGATTAGGCTATCGCAGAGCTTCGCGTCTAATCGCGGCAAATGTAGCGGGCTATAATCGGCAATGTATTGCCTAGCGGAGCCCTCGATCTCGATCCTTATCCAATGCGGACAATTTACCGGGAACGCGGCTGCTGCGTCATTCTCTCTCTCTCTCTCTCTCTCTCTCTCTCTCTCTCTCTCTCTCTCTCTCATTGCCACTGCGCGTTACAAGGACTTTCGTAAAAATAATCATTTTTACCGCCGAGCAGCTTTCCCCGGCTGAGCAGACTTTGAAAGCGGAAGTTTGACGCTCAGCGCCGGTCGGGAATACGTGATAATTGCTGCTTTCATGTCTGTTCGGAGCCGTGATAATAACAAACTTACCCCAATAACCCCAAAGACAACCAACAACAAAGATAATAACTTCTTAACATTATGGCCTACAAGGTACTGCCAAAAAGTACGTGAGGCAAAGAAGAGGGAAACAAACAAACCAAACAAACCAAACAAAGAAAAAAAGTATTATTATTATGGTATTATGGTATTTGGGGATCGGTAAACGTGCATTGCCTTGCCGCAAAAACTTTATCGGTGCAGATTATGGAATATAATAATCACGATGTGGTAATAGTAAAATGTTCGGGCAATAGTCGTATAAATAACGTTTGCTGTAAATCCACGTGGATTAACGTTCAATCAGCCAGGTGGAAGGGATTTTTTTACCTTCGATACGCAATTTGAAAGGATAATTTTTCCCCGCTACCGATGTAAAATCGTTATTATTACCACTACTGTCGGCTTAAGCAAATAAATATTGAACCGCCGACAATAATATATTCATTTGTATAATCGTATTAAACGGCTTGTACAAGGATTAATAATTGTTTTAATTTGTTGCACAATCCCGAGACGCTCGGCTGCTTCAGTGAAATCCTAACGTTAATCAAGATTAATGCAGACTCGCGTTTCCGTGATAGCGAACGGGAAGGACAATTTGGCGATATCGCTAGGTCGAGCGACGAGCGAGCCGACCGAGCCAGGGATTCTTCCTCGGCCTTGGCAAAATCATGTTTAAACACGACGATTTTAATTGCCGGGGCCTCACACGTAATGCTCCTCCTCCGCTCAACCGAAGCCCCCTCGTTCCCCCCCCCCTTAGAGATTCGCTGTATGTAGCGGCTGGAGCGAGGGTAAAAAATATTAACCATTGAGTGGCGGTTGTAATGGTGGGGTGGGGTGGGGTGTGGGTGGAGGATTAACGAAAAGTGCCAAAGGAAAGAGCGCGGCGAAATGGCCGTAGTTTAACAGAAATGTGATGGACCAGCAGACGGTTATTGGGGTTTGCCGGGCCACGGCCAAGCCAAATGTTTGCCTACAATTAAAAAATTTTGCACACGGTAGAATCCGTAATTCGCGACTTTCGCGAGATTATTAAATCGCTCGTCGTCCCGCGCACCCCCTGCATACCATAAATCCCTCAGCTGCCGGGCCTCATTATTATCCTTTTTTAATTATATACAAAGTTCATCGAGTGTACCGAGGCGGCCAAATGAACGGATGAGCGAAGTAACGAGCGGCCAGTTGAATAATCGAAACGTCTCTCTCTCTCTCTCTCTCGGTCGCTCAGTCCCCTAACCGCCCACCCCCCGTCGGCTATTTTACCGGTAATTAATGCCGATCGTTCCATCGGCGTTGCGACTTTTACAGCCGATTATTGCACTCGTTGTTGCTTATCGAGCGCTATTCAGTCTATACGTATATACATATATATACGTATATATATAATTTATAATTTTAGGCCTTGTAAATCTTGTGGTGCACCATGTCCCTAAAGTACCGTCCTCCCAGCCTTTCAATCGCAAAGTTTCAGCTGGATTTTTTAAACGACCGAGATTGCGCTTCGGCGTGATTGGCCTAATTAGTCAAGAGCAAGAGCCGCTGCCGTAAATATCGCTAATAAAGTTTCAAACGAACGTGCGGCTCAAACGATATTATTCCGTCTTTTAATATAATACGGAAATTTAATGTGCGGAATTAGCCTTTTCAGAATTACCAATTTGCGAGAGCAATATTTATCGTAGAGTAATGTGACTCGGGGAAAGCCGTACAGAACGAGGGGTAAAAACAAGAAAACAAGAAAACAAAAACAAAAAAAAACAAAAAAATAAATAATTTGTCCCGAATCCATGGGAAATGAAATGCATGGAATATTTACAAAGTTTTCCGCGGAGAAAGGAAAAAGCTGAAATAAAAGTTATTCCCGACATTCAAATATTTGAATTTCCAATTCTTCTGAGCAATTAAACAGTGATTACCGCGCGGTATTACAACCGGCAGCGATAATCCAAGGGTTGACATTCCTACGTGTTTGCACACCTTGTACTCGATTTTTTTTAAACCCCCAGCCGCTATAATTATTATGAAATTTATTTCGCTACAGCGCCCACGGCAATGAGGAAGCAAATGGTTTTTACATCCGCACCGACCCTCGCTCGCCCGCGCTCCATCTCTTCGGCAGACGACATTTTTCCAGCCCTCACCTGTGATACACATACACAACGAGCTACTCGCTCTACACGCGCTCGCTCTACACGCGCTCCGAACCAACGCTCCGTACCAACGACCTGTACGTCGCGTACGTGTTTTTTTTTCCGCCTTCGTATTCGTTGCAATAACCTTGTAGTACTTTTCGCGCACCCCCCCCCCCCACCCGACCCGACCAGCACCCCCCCCCCCTCGCCATCCCGGCATTCGGAATTCGACTGATTCCGATATTTTTGGTAATTTTTAAATATTTTCTGCGCCTCCCCTCCCCCGCTCCAACCCTCGATTTTTGTGCGTGTAAATTTAATTTTGCAAAAAAAAAAAGAAAATAAAAAAAAATACCGGGTCTCGTGACGATAGTAATGGGAATTAAGCACGTGCTAGATTTTTATTCGATTTTTGGATAAAGTGACACTCGACTGAATCTCCAACGTTCTCACTGTGAAAATGAATTAAAATTCGAAAATGGCCATAAAGCCGTGGAGGAGAGGAAAAAAAGAATGAAAGAAAGAAAGAAAGAAAGAAAAAGGGAAAAAAAAAAAAAAAAAAAAAAAAAAAAAAGAGGAGCCCAAGCACTTTAATAGCGAAATGGGGTTTTATTAGATTTGACTTTTATGTTTTTGTAATAAAGGCTTTTAGTTAAATAAGCCGACGCGTATTTTTGACAAATTCAGACAAAGCCATGATGAACGTACTTAATATGCAAATAGACGAGACCATTATAGCTTAGGCCAGCGAATTAATTACACATTGGCATAAATAATATAACACCGGCGAATAATCGAATATTTCGGATATTTAAGTTATCCACCACGAGGGAGGGAGAAAAAAGGTGGGGGGGGGGGATTTTCCCATAAAGTTACCTCGATAAGGGCGGCCTTTTATATATATATTTTTAAACGTATCCATTTCTGACCCTCGTAAATTAGAAATTTAAACGGGACTAGATGAAATCATTACCATCGTCGGACAATAACGTTCCTAATTGTATGCGGATAGTAAAAGTTACGTGTTTCGATTTGGAAAAGTCGAGGTGAGCAGTTGTGCCGAGGCGAACTATTTTTTTTTTTGGAAATTCCTTTATCCACGCCATCGAGTGCCGTACTTAGGCGCGTAAAAGTAAAATTTCACGTAGCTGCTTTGTCCGGTGTACTTTTGTGCACCCGAGTCCGTAAAGATAGAGTGGGAGGGAGGGAGGGAGAGGGAGGGGAGAGAGAGAGAGAGAGCCAAGTCGTAAAAGTGCTTCGATAAGCGAAATAATAAGTGGAAAATGTAGGCTCGTTGAAAATAGCCGAATGATGGAGCGATAGCGGCGTCAGCGAAATTGACCCGAGCGAGCCTACCGCGTAGATCCCAGGTAGATCCCAGGTAGATCCTGCCTGGTAAATAATGACGTACGTATCCTCGGTGCGACGTATCTCGGCTGCGCGCTGTGCCCGGCAACGAAACTTCGAAATAATCCCGCGGAACAATTTCGAGTCCCCGCACAGTCGGCCATTCCTCTTCCCCTACCATCTCGTGTCCCGCACGGCGGTGGTGGCGGTGGTGGTGATGGTGGCGGTGGCGACGGCGGCGGCAACCCTGCACGTGAGCCATAACAAGTGCACGCACCGACGCTCCCGTAATCTCGCTCAGTGTACCACGTTCTCATCCTAAGCGCCGCCGCTGCCGCTGCTGCCGCTGCAGACACACATTTCCCGGCCAACTGGATACGGAAAACGTCGAGGCATTCCGTATCGTTGCCCCGGTGCTCGCACTCCCCCCTCACCCCTCACCCCTCCTGCCCGTCGGCACAAATTACCGAATACGTAAGCAGATCGGTGCTATCCGTGTCACCGATAGGGCTGCTATGCTGGGGTTATCTATGCTAATCTATTCGGTGCCTTTGCTGGTCGAGAGGCCCGATTCTCTCGTTCTCCCCCCCCCCCCTCCCCACCTAAAGAGTTCCCTAAAGCCTCGAATGACCGATACTCGAGCCTGCCTTTGTTCCCGACACGAGCTTCTTCTGCCTCGATCTTCTGATTCGCGAGCGCCGCGAGCACATTACAGCCGCGGCCTCCTTCGGAAAGTCCATTCGGTAACACGAGTGCTGCGAGTTCTCGGCCTCCCAGCCAAGACGATCGAGCCTACGGAAGAATTGATGGATGGAGGGGGTAGGGGCAGGGATGGGGAGGGGAAGGGACGAGAGACTCGCCAGGACTTATTTTTTTCTTTCGCTCTTCCTTTCTTCCTTCCTTTCTTCCTTCCATTCTTTCTTTCTTTTTTTTTTTTTTTTGTATTCATTCAATACGACTCTAATCGAGATTACTCCGACGTTCTCTATATTTTTACAGCCGCCTCTGCGAAAGAATAACGTTTCTTTTTTTACGCACCAAGTCTCGGGAAGAATATCCCCTCCTCCGACGGGCCAAGCCGACCGTTCAACTAGAGCGCATTCTTTCGGCTGTTGCACAAACGCGTTGCATTAATATTGGACCGCGAGCAGGAAACTTAAATTTATTAAAAGAGTAATGTATTGAGGTTTCGTTTTGTTTAAACAAAACAAAAAAAAAGAATAAAAAAACAATCTAATACGTAAAAGCCGGGGTTATTGGGGTGAGGAGCGTTCTGTCGTGGGGCGTGTTTCTCTCTTTTTTTAAATAAGCCTTTCGAGATGCGTTGTCGCGATAAAGGGGGGGTGATGGTGGTGGGGTGGCGGGTGGCGGGATTATGTGAATATATATATATATGGTCGGCGGGGAGTATGTCGAAGAGCGGTATTTTCAAAGACAGCGAGATCCTCCTTCGCGTCGTTTCCAAAATCCGCAAACTGTTATTTAATCCCGGCAATAGAATTCAGGCGCTTTGACAACGTTATATCTCGTATACCCTAAAGTTTTTAAAAAGAAGTTTACGACTGCCGCGAATTCCGAATCAGAATACTTCGGTTCATTGTATCAGTAGTGGGCTAATAAAATACATCTGCTATCCCATAAAGTAATTTGTAGTATACATTTGAATTTATAGGCACCTACCCACCTACCCACCTACCCACCTACCCACCTACCCACCTACCCACCTACCCACCTACCCACCTACCTACCATTCATTTAAAACCCAAGCGAACCGAACGAAAATTGTTATGTAACATTAAACAGAAAAGTAATTGCATTTAATTATACGATATTAATTTGTACTCCTTGTGTATAATGCACGTTTATTGTGAAATTAAAACAGTGTCCAAGTGCTCTGGCGAGAGGGAGACTGTGACTCGCGGTGTTTGGACGCTTCGCTTCGCTAGGCCGCGTTTTTTACGACTTTTTTTCGGCGACGTCGTACTTTTCTGCGAGTCCGATGTGTGTACATACCAAGTCCGCTCTTTCGAAACTTATTATTAATCGGCGGGGCGATTTTCACGAGCGAAAATCGCAATTTACGTTTGTTTTTTCCATTTCTCTCTCCCGTCCCCCTTCCCCTCGCCCAATATACTTTGAACGTGCCAAATAACTTTTTTTTTTAACCTCGAGTCCGAGGCGCGTGTTTCCCTTTTTTCCGCATTTCCCGCCGAGCAAATTACTTTTACTCCTCGGCCGGTGAGGTGAGTCTAATGTGGGGGGGGGGGGTCTAATGTGGGAGGAGCCGGTCTAAATCTTATCTAAATTATCGATGAGTAGTTTTTCACGGGCGACTAGATTCCCGAGACCCCGGAGCCGAGCCCGGCGCTGGCTGAGCAAAATCAATTCGAGCTTGTTGCGAAAAGTTTCGAGGGGCGCGGGAAGTTCGCCCCTGCCGAACGCCGAATAATAATGCCCCTCCAGTTAAAACGATCGGGTAGAATATAAAGAAAGTGGGGGAGGGGTAGATAAAATGTCGGGCAGGCTTTTTCTCTAGCCACGCAATAATAATTATCCTACTTATCGCGCGAGGAGGAGCCATTGTTTTTCGCCGGGGCTGGATAAAAAAAAAAAAAAAAAAAAATCGATATAGCCGGGTCGCGCGAATCTGGGGGCCATCATTACACGATTTGAGCAAACATAAATTCCGAAATAGACAATGGGGCTGACGCCTATTATAGAGATCGGGAGAAAGACGAGAGAGCGTCCTCGCAATCAGTAGTAAAAGGCGAGCTCGTGCGCACCCCCCACCCCCATCCCCCGCGCGCTTCCTGGGAGTAATGGGAATTCGTGGAGGGCCGACCGCGGCTCCCTTTAAAACGCACGGGGTCACACGGACGTGGCAGCTGTGGATTTGTGTACGGGTACCGCCGCTACGAAAGGCGTCCGCGTGTAGACCGGAATCGCGGAGAAGGCTACAATGGCGGCTGGCACCGAGTACGGTTCCGTGGTCCAGGGCCGGGAAGCGGGGGGCGGGCGGTTGCACTCGGGGCTGGCGGCGATGAAAAGGGCCGTCGGCAACAATGGAGCCAAAGAGCGAGAAAGAGGGAGGGAGGGAGGGAGGGAGGGAGGGGAGGGCCGTCACGTGAACCGCGCCGTACGAAATATAACAATGATTAGCGTAGGCGCGTGCCCGGTCGGAAGATGGTAACGAGATTTTTTTATTTTGACAGGCAGGCGGGGCGGCCTTTGTCGGTCGGGAGTTGCGCGTGTATGTATACGCGAGGGCGTGAGTGAGAGCGTGAGTGAGTGAGAGCGTGAGAGAGAGAGAGAGAGAGAGAGAGCGGGGGGGTACCGGTTCCACGAGCTTCGTCGAGGAAGATGCTTCCGTGGCTGGGAGCTTTGTTTAGAAGTTGGAGCCAGAGTAATTGAAATTGATGGGATGCGCGGCCAGGAAAATTAGGAAGTTAATTTTGATGAATTCCCCACCGAGAGTCGACAGCGCGCGCGCGCTTAAGGGAGGAAATTAAGGGTGCGCGCAACGGCCGATTTAAGGGTGTTATTCGGCAATGTTTGTATCGTGCGGCCGGTGCTCCTGGGCCAGCAGCATTGGACTGGACTGGACTGGACTGGACTGGACTCCTTCTTTCTATCCGCCTAATGAATGACTTTATTCCTCGAGCTTTGATCGATCAGCCCTTCATGCACCCTTTCCTAAATCATCAAACGCGTATTTTCTACGTCTCCCTGATCCCCCCTCTCGCTGTCTCATCCACCCGCCTACCGCGCTCACCGTGTGCGGATAATGTATTAGCATTATATAAATATAGACGCTAGCCCAAGTAATGATATCCTTTCGTGCGTCGGCGCGCACTTTGCTAAATATTTAGTAATATCGCTGTAATAATCCTTGGCGTAATTAACATAGTTAGGTCGTATGCGCCTGTTGACTCCCTAAATACAGCCCGAGCTCGAGCTATCAATGTAGATGCATTACAATCATACAGTAATTAACTGCACGGAAGTACAATAGCTAATTGTATCTGGTACATGGAAATTGTTTGCAAAGTAATATTATATCATACCCGAAATTATTTTCCCCATTTACCAGAATATACGTTTACGAACAATGAACAATTTGCCCGATTCTTTAACCCCCAATAACCTCCCCACCCCGCCCCGCCCACGTGGCCCCCGACACTCGTAATTATAAATAGTTTTAAGTGTAAGTTAGTCGATTGGCCAACGTATTATCCTCTCCGAGGTAAGTGAGCGATCCTCTCCGAGGGATGGAGGTACGCGTTCGCGGGACAACGAATAAGGTTATTGGGAAAGAGTTTAAGGTTAATTTCCATGTAAATATAAAGTTTTTGTAAATTCTATGGCTCCGGGGGAGCGCTGCTGGGCAATAAATAAAAAGTTTTCCTATTCGTATTGAAAATTCAGCTTGCGCTTCATGAGGATTATTTAATATATTCATATCAGTTTCTTTGATCGGCTGGAATTGCAAATTTATAGGGAATCCGCGGCTCGACGCGATGCTGCGGTACACATTGGGCTTTAAATTCCAACTGGACTCCTCGGCAAGTTTCGCTCAAATAAAATCAACTTAATTTCAAGATGTAACTCGATTTGCTCGCTCGCTCGTCAGCTCCGCTGCCAATTTTTTTTTTTTTTTTTTGCCATTTTTCCATCGATTAATAACAGGCCAGAACGGCGAATAGGAGAGCAGCGGGGTCGTTGGCGGGGTCGTTGGCGGGGGGGTTGTTGGCGGGGTTGGCGGGGGGGGATGAAGAAAAGGAAGAGCACGGGTATTTTTTTAAATTTTTTTTAAAGCGATGCTGAGTAGGCTTTGGGATCGGACAGATCCTGGCTCCCGCTGAATTTCCACATGCGATTGCAAGGTTAATAAAGTCGAGCGTAATTATAGGGGGCGTGGATGAGGGTGGGTGGGTGGGAGCCTTATATCGGGCAAAACGGGATGCAGTGACCGCAATGCGTAATCGAGGCCAAACAGAGTCGCGGCGAGTCAACGGTCAGCAGTCGTGGTGCGAGGGGGGGCAGCCCGGCATTGGCGCCATTGTCATGGGGCACACGATGGGGAATCCGCGAGGGAGCAAGAATGCAATAAGCAGCGATTCCGGGGTTCCCGGGGCCGAAAGTAAGCCCGGACACGTAAGAGATGTCGATCGGGCCTCGTAAATAGCTAGAGAGCCGGGACGCGCTGGGCAATCGGGACAAAAACAGCTGGTCTGCCGAGAGCGGATAGGCCGGAATAGACGGATGGGGCCAGCGCGCCACTGCCTACGGTGGCAGTTGTTGGGTGTCTGGGTGGCTGGGTGGCTGGGTGGCTGGGTGGCTTTGGTGCGACGGGATAAAGAGGCGAACAGCTAGCCGAAGCCGCGGTTAATGACGTTTCAGCCGTTGCTCTATCGATATTTCCGCTCCGTATGCACACGAACGCAAACGCGCGCCCGCGCCCGAGGATGCCTGGCCCTGGCTCGGAGCCTCGCCGCTGCGGGTTGGGGCGTAGCGACGAGAGGATGGTGGATTGGCCGAGCCCGGCATTTCGCGTACACAGCTGGAAATGCATCCAGGGCATTTTCATTCCCGGCTCCCTCCTCGTTGTCATTCAATCCGAGCGGTCTCGCGGCCAGTCCTTTACCTGCGCCGAGCTTTGCTCTCGTTATGCGTTTCGCTGCGATACTCTCCCCCTCCCTCCTCCCGACCCCCTCCCAGCCCAGCCGTCATCCCACCGTCCCGAACATGTTTGCAGCAAATCGTTAGCCAGAGTAGTCGCATCCGCTTCCGGGGTCTCCGCGTCGCTGATTATTGCCTCGGCCAAGGAATCCAAAACCACTCGGGCCCGTCCTTTCACCTCACCCTTATGACAAGGAGCTCCCAGCCCCCCCCCCCCCCGTACCACTTAATTAAATCATTACCTCGTTCCTTGTAATGAAGTAAGTCGTAAGCGCGTCCTCACGATACTTGTAAGTAAGAGAGGGCTCTCATTTGTTTGTTTTTTCTTAGGCAATTATTATCGTAATACGCGCTAAGCAATTACACTTTTTGGGACGAAGCTTTTGTTGATTATGATTATGATTATGATTATTTATTCGTCGTCGATTCCGTAAAATAAGTCGATGCGGAGTCGGGGGTGATTTTTCACATGGAGGAATTTATTGGCGGCCGTATCCGCCAATATAACCGGTGAGAGCCCGTTCCTCCATGGGATCGGGGCTACGTGTTTACGATGTCACGAGCAAATGTACACAATACGCGCAAACAATAGCAGACTTTGGGAAATCTCACGGGCCCGAGGATTATATTCGCAGTTATTTGAAGACGCGCATATCGCATCCGTGGTTCGCCCTTCGCTCGCTTTACGCGCGTCTGTTACCCTATTTTCACGCCAACGTAACCACCAGCTCCGTTTTCATCATGCAACATGCGTGTATCTCGGCATTCTGACTTTCGCTAGATAAACAACAATGAAATCATTTTGATATTATTATTATTATAGCCCGTGATAACGCGCCCCTTCGTTAATGCTAGCCCCGCTAATGTCTTAATTAATGATATATATACGCCCTTGTTGTGCAGCAGCCGCGTGGCCGCTAATGAATTATTGTTCTCCCAAGAATTATTAATCATCATTGTTGCGCGAGTCTTTCGCTGCTCTCTCTCTCTCTCTCACTCTCACTCTCACTCTCACTCTCTCATGATCGATACGCGGCATTTACGTCAACGGGCAGGTAAATCAAGTCCCCGGCCGTTACGCGCGCTTCATCTTTCCGGCCGGGGGAGCGCGAAAAACGAGACTATCTATACCCCCCCGCCCCCGCCCTTCTCGACGAAGGTCCGACTAGTAGGACGGTGGTCTGCTCGATCAGGTGAATAACTCGCTGCGAGTGACTCGATTCTACGCAGTACAATGAAGCCGAACAATACACGTACTTGGGACTTGGAAATTGTTATAGCCGAGAAGCTTCGAACCTGCGAACCTGCGTACCTGCGTACCTGCGAACCTGCGAACCTGCGCAAAGCTCTTGTACTCCCCCCCGCTCCCCCTTCGTGTAAGGAAACTTTTGAATTGACCACCGCTTCCACTATCCAAAGTTTCCCCCCTGCTCCCACAACCACCACCCTCCCCCTTTCTTGCATCTATCTACGAGGACGCGTCTGTCTCTCTCTCGCGCTCTTCGTGCACATCTGACCCTGATTCCTTTTTGTTTCCTTTGCTCCTCCAGCGGACCAAACTAACGTCCCTAAAGCTGCCGCGCTCCTTTGAAGTATAATACGAGGATAGAGAGGCATCGTAGGCAGAAGAGGGATTAATTAATTAATATCCCCGTCATTGACGGGGATTGACGTTCCCATTCGTCTACTAAATGTCCTCGGCTGGCAGAAATTACTGTACTTTGGATATCGTTGTTCTCACTAGACTTACAATTTGGAAAATAATCCAGAATTAGACTCACACGGATCTATTAGATGGTCGTCGCATTCGTACGAAATACCTTAACGATTGCCGAAATATTACAAGTCCTTAGAGATGCCTTCGTATCCAAAGGTCAAGCTGGACAAAAGTTTTGGAAGCAGGGGGGGCGGGGGTGGGAGGAAGAGGTTGAGGTTGATGAGGAGGAGGAGGAGGTGGAAGAGGAGGAGGGCGGTAGTAGATGGTCTGTATGCAGCGAATAAAACCGTACACGGAAAAGGCATTTAACGCGTGGCCCATTCCTGAAGAGTCTGGACAACACGCCAACCGGACCTCGCGCTCGCTAACGGAAGCAGCCGCGTGGAATACCTAAGGCAAATACCTCGGAGGCCAATAATAGGAATTGAATGGGGCCCGGGCCGACAGTACCGTGTACTCGGACTGCCCGGCCGGATCGATCCAGCCCCTCGGCTTCGGCCCAGGAGGAGAGCCGGCGGCGGCTACCGGCAATGCCACTGACACGCGTCCCCCGGATGCCGGCGCAGCGCTTCTCGACACCCGGACGACATTTCGCGGACGTACCCTTGCTTGCCGGAACCTCCTCGTCGCCGCTCATCGACCATGCTCCCTTGGGACTGGCTGCTCTTCCTCTCTACTTTGGTAAACCCCTCCCCAACCAACCCCCGCCACAGGATCAGCAGCCCCGTAGCCACTGACCGACACCGCTGCTGCTACTGCTGCTGCTGCTGATTAAGTGAATTGTAGAGCGAATGCTCGTGACTGACCGAGGATTCCTACTGCCTGGTGGCCACCATCGCATCGACTCGAGCTCTCCTTTTCATTGTCTACCTCCGTACTCCGTAACGAGTCTCCCGCTATTTATAAGATTATTTATTCGACATTCTCCTTACTGCACTCTCTTTAAATAATAATAATAATAATAATAATACGAGTTCTATTTGTTTTCAAGATTTTAAGTACGTTTCATATTACAAAATAATTCCTTCGCTTCGTATTAAAAGTTAATGATCTAATCTTTGAACGCGATACGTCCCCCGGCAGATGGCTCTGTCCGCACACCGCCAATGGCATTCGATCGCAGACAGACACACAATGATAATCCACACGGAAATCGAATGCTACTGAATGGAAATTATAAAAGAATAAAAGAGAAAAGCCATTGCGGCCGAACGCTAATGTAATTGAATTTAATTTCTCTATTGAAGGATTAAAAATTCTCACCGCCATATATCGCTCTATCTTCCTGCTTGCTAGCCTTGCCGCTGTGTCGTACCGGGGTGACCTTAGTCACCTGATTTGCCTGTCGCTCTTGCTTTTTTTTTTGTTTTTTCTGTTTTTTCGACAATTTAAGCTCGAAATTAGACATTTCAATAATGAAACGGCATGGCTCTCGTATGTTTAACGACACCCTGTCAAAGTAAATGGCAATCGAGGGTTTGGCAATTATAATAAATAAATTCCTTTTCATTCGATAAATCTTTGGTATTTACGGGGTAGGGTTGAATGATTTTTAAGCCGGTTCATTCGTTAATAAGCTATGAGCATCGAAAAAGTTTTAACGGAATAGATTATTATGAAATATCGAGGGCAGCCTGAATATTAATAACTAAAAAATTCAATCACCGCATACGCGTATCTATTTTTTTTACCTTTCACTCGACTTAAATTCTACACTTTTTTCATTTCATTATTAATTGCTTGCCGAGTGAAAATTTTATATATATATACATATATATATAATGACAGTAATAATAATAATAACAGCAACAACAACAGTAATAATAATAACGATAATAATAATAAAGAAGGCTATTTGTCGTTTTGTTTCGAGAATAATATTAAAGCACTAACTTAAATTTATTATGCGACATAAAAAAAAAACAGCTGCATGAAAAAACGGTAATAATAATACTCCCCTTACGCATTACTGTTTTTTTTTGTCTTTCTTTTTAATATCGCGTATATATATATATATATATCTGCCTTTGTGCGTGTGTGCTAGACACGCGTTTAATAATTCTCAATACGCTTTTAATTTGGAAACGATGAATTCCTCTCTGTCCGGTATGAAGTAAAAAGTAACAAGCTGACCTACGAAAATTAGTAAGAAAAATCGCATAGGTTGTACGTGTGCGTGCTTGTGCTTGTGCTTGTTCTTGTGCTTGTGCTTGGGTGTTTTCTACATCATTTGTATTATCGATCGGTCCTCCTACGCTCGTCCGCTCGTTCAACTCGGCTTTTAATAGGGCCGACTTACTTGAACAGGTATCACGCCGTAATTGAAAACTCCACTCTCCTACCAACTGTTTGTTATATTATGCTGATGTCATTATAAATTTTGCTTTGTCCGCACTTTAAAATATAATTGTTGTAATAAATCAAGTTGCAGTGTGACCAGCATCGGTTCGTAATTATTCTCATTTATTATTAAGAGCGCGAGCGAGTGCGGTGGCAGTTTTTGTCATTCCGAGTTTATTCGGGTGGTGGTGGATGGACGGTGGGTGGGGGGGGGGGATGATTTCACCGTACATTATTCGGTACTTAGCGACGGCTCGGTCTTTCGGTACAATCGGTACTCCCTAATGCATGCACTTGTAGGTGGTAGGTGATGGGTACACGCCGGTCGTCGTCGCGCCATTGCCGTCTCTCGACACTCGATGGAACGGCTCCCTGGCTACTGGCCATGGCTAGTGGCAGGGGGGCGGGGGGCGGTAACCGGTCGACTCGTTCGTATTTATGTGATTTGGGCCGGAGGATGAGACTTTAAAGAATCGCGTGCGCTTTAACGGCTAATATCGTTGCTTTGGGCTAATCAAGTTGAACTTTGGGCTCGCGAGCGGCAACGGCCGAGGGGACGAGGGGGGCGATGGTGATAGGGTGAAGGGGGGCAGGGGGGGAGCATTCGAACGTGCGCCCTCAAACTCCCTAAATTCGTTTGCGGCACGTAACTTTAATGAAATCACTTAGCGCTGCATGAATATTATTCAGGAATCAGAGAATGCCTGCATACACTTGTCCAAGAAGGTTCTGCTCTACGTGTCGTCTGTACCCGGCACTTAATATCCCCTTAATGCTGTATTTTTCATTACTAAGGAATAACGGAGATCCTTTTATTTGAATCCGGGCCACACTCCTCGCACTCGGCGCACACGGTAATAACGCGTAAATGGGATTAGTATGACTTAAGGCTTCTTCCTCATATACATATACATATATATATATATATATTATTCAATATCCTATAGGGTTTGAAATATTAAAAGAAAGAAATTTCGGGGCAACTGCTCGACGCAAATGGTTTTGGGAAATTTTACAAAATATCTGATAACCATCTATATCAATAATACCCGTAGACATAAAACTCTCCCGTCCTCATAATTTGGCAAAATGTCAAGTCTCAAATTTATTACTTCTCAGCCCGACAATAAACTTTCTCTATTTAGATCAATATACTTTTATTTTTAAGCAAATCCCGCATAAAGTCAAATATAAATCTCAAGCTTCCGAGCATATTTAAGAGTTATATTTTTTATAAACAAACTGCTTCGGGTGCATTTGTATGGATCTTTAGGGATCGCATTGTTCCTGTCGATTGAACGTTATCTCCATGCCTTCAATTAATATTATTGGCAAAACATTTTTGAATCAATCAAACAAGAATTGACGCGTCTCTTTATTTTTATCCCCCCCCCTTCCCCCCATCAACATACGTGACCAATGTTTTATTTATTGCCTAATTCACGCGGCTGAATAAATTTCATTCCTTTGCGAATGAAAATAGAATCGGAATTAATTTAAAACCGACGATGGGCACACGCGAGCTGACACACACTAACACGCATATATATATGTATGTGCGCAGTGTCAAATACAGTTTTCGTTTGAAAAGAATAACGACTCTTACACGCGTATGAATATTTAGGAAATTTTCTTTACGGCTACTTTTGTTCGTTCCATTTGAATTCAATGGCACGTCAAATGTTGGTAATAATTATAAAATTGAAAAAACAAATAAAAAACTCGGTACAAAAGGTATTTTTTCATTGCGCATCTGACGAGCAAAGATATAACGGAATCTTATCAACTTTATTGGAGGATCAATAAAAGTTCCAGTAAATCTATGGATTAATTTAAAGTTTTATTATGGTTATTTTTTTTCGGGGGGGGGGGGTGAGGGGTGGAATATAATAAATAGGATCGTCTTTAAGGACTTTAATATTTCGAGAACAATTTTATAATTTTCATCGAAAGTGAATTACCTCGGAGCAATACACCGTAAAATAAATAGAGTAAGGATAGGCAAATTAATATACGTCAGGTTATATGATAAATGTTGCGCCCAACGCCAAGAAAAATCTTTTATATAATCACAATACTTGTAATTTCATTTACATCGGTGTTTTTTTTATTTTATTTGTCTTTAGGTAGAGCTTGAAATATCCATGCCATTTTCATTATAAAAGAGCACCGGTGATGGAATACGCTGTCAATGGTTTTTTTTCTCTCTCTCTCTCTCTTCTCTTTCTTTCTTTCTCTCTTTTTTTCTTCCTCACAAAAGCAAGGCAATACACGTATATTCGGAATAAGCTCGCAAAATAACATATTCTTTAGTGCGGGAGGCCGATGTTGGGGTAATGCAAGGCGGCGGCACCACTTGCTCAACTTAAGGTCTGAAATACTTTTTAAATCTGTATTGGATTTTGTAATTCCAGACTTCATTAGCCAAGTAGAAAAGCGAAAGCTTTCGTTCGTTTCATATTTTTTTTTTTTCTTCTCATTTTTCTCATTTTTTTTCCTCTTCTTCTTCTTCTTCTTCTTCTTCTTCTTCTTCTTCTCGGCGCTTTACGCTCGAATGCAATATTCAAAGGAGAGAAAAGCTCAATAATCGTGTAATCTTTGGAATATTATGGGAGCAAATGGAACAAATTAACTTCTATAATAATAAACTCGTGAACTCGCGCGTTTACCAATCCTCGGTCCCTTGCATTATAATTTCCCGCCCCCTTCCCCCCGGCCGGGTTGGCCGTCCCTCATAAACAATATGAACTCGGAACAATGCGGTGCCGAAAAAAAAATGCCGGTTTTAAAATGTCAACGTCACCGCCCTTCGCTTCACCCACCACCACCACCACCACCACCACCATTACTCCAATCTCTCTCGCCAACACTCTCTCTCTCTCTCTATCTCGCCAACTCTCTCTCTCTCCGGCTATCGTGAATAAAAAATCGAGGAGAAGGGGACGGGGGACAGTCGATGGGAGGAGGACGGGCCGGGTAGCGAAAGAGAAAGAGCGCACTCATTACGCGAACGACAAACCATCAATCATCTCTTTAAATAACCGTCGTAAAAGCCAGAAGCCCGTCAGTCAGAATTAACAACCACGAAAAGTATATGGCATTATCGGAATATGGCGCGCGGCTTTGTCTCGCTCACTTCGACGTGCCATTACTTAGGCGAAGCCCGACGAGAGCGAGAGATCGAGAGCCGGTAGCGGCTCGGCTCTCTCCGGGTAAGGGCTGCCCGCACCGCTGGGGTTGGGCGGTCGTAGGGGGCAGGGGGCAGGGGGATGAGGCAGCAGGGCTTGCGTATTGTGAAGATCTTGACAGGTTTAATGAAGGCGGACCCGCGCCCTCTCACCAACTCCTCTATTCGTCATTTACGAAGGTATTTGCACGTCGAGTCAGAGGAGGAGCGGGAGCAGCGGTAGCAGGAGCAGCGGTAGCAGGAGCAGCAGCAGCAGCAGCAGCAGCAGCAGCAGCAGCAGCAGCAGCAATTAGAAAGTGCTAAAAACTTGGTTAAAATGACGCCTTTCATTTTCCCTTGTAATTGAGATACATCGGCGAATTTTTAGAGATGCGGGCGGGTGGGCCTCCTCTTTATCAACTTGCCTTTGCCAACTCTGCCTCTTCATCATCATTCCTCTTGACCCTTTTTGAATTTCCACGACGTTCCTTTAACCTTCCGCGCTTGTATTTCCACGGCCCCGTTATCAACTTACTTTCCTTTCGTTTCTTGATTTATAAGAACAATGCCTTTTCCTCCGCCCCCCACCCCCGCCGCCGGCAAAAACTAGAATTTCATATATTTGATTTATTTTATGCCGAGCCAAGTTTTAAAGCTCTCGGGCGTAATTAGATCATTCCTTAAAAAAGTTCATCATTTATGAAATGGGAAGGAAAAAAAGAAAAATCCACGGCAATGGCTGGCCGCTTTTCCTCGAGGCATAAAATTCGGTGACACGTGGTTCTTAGGAAATTCTAATTAACTCGAACTTTTACTCATTTTATTATTCCGGTAATAAAGTCCGCATTATTTTATTCCCTTCATTTTAGCTAATTGCAAAAAATAATGTAAAGTACTATAAAGGCAGAAACGCGCCAAACAATTGAATGAATAATAATATTTATTTAACGTCGTCGTACTAATAAACAATGGCCAAACAAAACTCTTTTCTACATTCTTTTCGTTTCTCCTCCATTAACAACAAGTGTACGTGTCGTATTAGTTACTTTTTTTATTGCTTTCATTTCAACTGAGATTCCCACTGAGATGAATAAGCTCCTCTTCCGTGCTAAAGAAAAGTCAAAATCATTGTCGAGCAAAGTTTTCCCCAAAATCATATTGTAAAATTATTACATTTAAAAATCCTAACCTAAAATTGGTTATATAATGCAATAATTCCTTTACGACGTTAATAATATTAGCCTTGGAAATATTTAAGTGCCCGTACTAGCCCGGCGTTTGATTAAAATATATATATATATATATGTTCAAAACATTTAAGTAATTTAGAGCCGAAGCAGATTATATATATATATATATATATTAAAGTCAAACGTATATTTACCATGAAAATAATTTTTTGTCCTTTAATATGCGCAAATTCAAATTACACGTACAAGCAAGCACAAAGCATATCTGAATAATATTTAAAACAAGTTTTTGAAAATTTTAGTTGAAAATATTACGGCGTTGGCCGTGAGGGGGGGAGGAGGAGAGGTGGAGGGGGCTGCACCTATAAAACGGAATATAAAGCCTGTAATTTTGTCAACAAAGTCCGTTTAAAAGAAAATTAATTTTTATTTAAATTTTACAACCCCTCATAAAGTATTACTTAATGGAAGGATAAAATTTTCATAAACATGTCAAAAACATAACATCTCAAGGAAGTTTCTGCAAAATGAATTTAACTATAACTTAATTATAGATTCTATTATCATTGTTTTATAGGCGTTACAATATGCGTATACATGTATGTCCCGGGTTCACAGCATCGCTAGCATTACGTCACTTACCGAGTGAAAGCCAATTTAAATATTATTCGCTTAAATCTATCAGGTTATTTATAATCTGCAGTTAATGTGCGAAAACAGCGTCAATATCGAGCTTAATAACGTTGAAGCTGATAAAACGAATGAATCCGACGTATCAATAAGTGTCATTCGCAGTGAGCTCGTCATCTACGGGGTGCACACATTGCACTGTTAATTGAATGAAACGTATGGAAGTCAGTCGAGTTGAAAATTTCTTGCGCTAATATCTTCTGTCTCCCTCCCCGCCACCACCACCGCCACCCCAGATATAATACGTCTTGGAATTTACATAAACATTTTAAGGTTCCGAGTCGCGTAATTATCTAGCCGACATCAATTCTTTACCGATATCATTGTTCTCCACTTCCACCCTCTCTTCTTGGCTCTCTCTCTCTCTCACTTTTAACATATGTCTGTCTCTTTCTCGTCGCATGCCCGTAAGCGCCGCATTGTTTGGCATTCGCGCAATGGCGCTTTACTGTGGGGACACGTCTGTCATATGCAATAACCTAAGATAACGGATGGTTTATGGCGGCACGTTCACTGGCAGGAGCACGTTGCGATCGAAGGAAGTCTCTCTTCTTCTCCTCTCTCCCTTCCTCCCTCCCTCCCTCCCGGCTCCTTGGCCCGGCAGTCGTCTTGCGTTTCTTGCTGCTCAGCTCGTGTTCTCCGCAGCGGCGACTGCACCTTGCAGGGGAAGCGGGGGGCGTCGATAGCTCGCGTGCCACCCTCCACCACCACCACCACCCCCCTCCCTCCTCCGCCCAACATTCCCAACCAGCGCCAGAGTCTTATGGCCACCGAGGGCCTGACGGCGATCCCTCGCCCGACCCAACATTCACACATGGAGCCGCACAAAAGGTGTGGCGGTGGAGGGCGGGAGGGAGGGCCGAACAAAAGTGAGAGATAGAGGCCGGATGGCTAAACGTAACCGTAAATTTTATACCGGGACCGGATAGCCATTGATCTATCGCGCTCACCGACCGGGAATGGAGGAGCCCCGACGCATTCTCGAATGCCTATCCTCCCACCCCATTCTCAAAGCTCGACCGCAAGCTCCTCCGCCAAATGATCGGATGAGTATGAGAATACTTTCCTCGGGACTCTTTACCGTCCGCGAGCGTAAAAAAAAGAAGAACAATCCAAGCGAGCGATCGCCTCAGGGGACGC
This sequence comes from Ceratosolen fusciceps, assembly GCA_018883505.1. Classification (NCBI taxonomy): domain Eukaryota; kingdom Metazoa; phylum Arthropoda; class Insecta; order Hymenoptera; family Agaonidae; genus Ceratosolen; species Ceratosolen fusciceps. The sequence goes on from RCIC01000016.1 coordinate 1,416,833, forward strand.
TCTCTGTCGATCCTTCGGACTCTCGCTCTTTTCCGATTTACATAGGTCACCAGATGCATGCTTTTATACTCCCTACGTAAATACCTACCTGACCTGCATATCCTTTTATCCGATTGTCAAAACTATTTTGCATAAACTTCCTCCATACAAGTTTTAATTGACTAACTTGACCCTCCACCCCACCCCACCCCACCACACCCCAATAACCTCCCCTCTTTATATATATGTATATATATACAGATACATCCCTCGTAAACGCGAACGCGCGCGCGCACACACACACACAAGTTCAACATCATTAGCTTCGGTGACAAATCGAGAAGGTAGGTAGGTATTCCTTGGAGATGGACGAGATTAGTTATTTTTAAAGAGGTGCCGCGAACCTCTGTTTGGAATTCCACCTCAAATATTGACTATTTCGACTACATTAATTGAACCGACAAAAGAGATTATTTCAATGGAGTCGCCCGTGAGGATTGAACCCGTTCAATTAATTAGCTAATAGGCTGCCGGAGGACTCGGGACTCGAGGAGGTCCCGAGGACTATACCACTAGAGCTCATCCTCTCCTCCAGTATTTACGAGCCTTTTGTTTTCTTTTTTTTTTTTTTTTTTTTCTTATAACGCGCCGCGTGAATTGAATTTTGAATTATTGAATTTTAATTCTAATAAAGTCGGCGAGAAATTTCTCAGAGTTTCATTAGCAGGTAAATATTTTCTGGCTCCGCGGGACGAACTCGAATGAACTAGCGCAGCCACGGAATTCCTATACACGTGCTGATACGCGTATTCCTATTTCGTATACCAATACCGTCTAATAATACGAGAGCCGAGCCCCGAGCGTACGCCACTTGCCAACTTGGCCCGATCTCTCCAGCACAATACGCTCCTTGACTTGACCCCTCCCGCACACAACTACAAGTACTCGGGCGGGCGCGCGCACATACCCCGTCTACTCTCGCTCGGCGCGATGGCCCTAAAAATAAGCGCGCACCCTCCCCCAGCCCCCCAACCAACCACCACCACCAGACCCCGAGCGTCTTTCACATCGGACGGTCCGGCACGAGTCGGCGACGAGTGCCAAAACAGCGGCATCGAGACCAGAGTCTCGAAAGCTCCTCCATTTGCCGGAGATCTGGAAATATACTTAGAGAGATGGGATAAGCATGGGAGAGTACGCCGCAGTGGATGAGGCTTAGACCGAGCCTCCCTCGCCCTGCGGAATCCGGGTGTCGACTACGTATGCGGTGCGGAAGGGGTGGGGGGCGAGGAAGCTCAGCGCTCCGGATATGGAGATAAATTGACGGTGGAAAATTTCAGGGAAAACGAGCCCCCGGGCATTAAAAGGCTTTGTCATTCGCCTTTTCATACGCATACATACATTACTGACTCTTCTGCATACGCACATACGTGCATATATATATATGTATAAATACAGCTTTTCACGGCTGAAAAGGTAGTCGGTAACTTTCCAGACCGATTTATTAAAAACTTAACCGATTGAAGATGGATTCCTTTCGCCGATGTAGAAGTCGGACGAAGGCAAACAAAAAAAAAAAACAAAAACAAACAAACAAACAAAGATTATTGTTGTAACGTAATGAATAACGCTTAGCTGGGAAGCGTTGTTCAACAAAGTCGTGGGAAATCAAGGTATTTGTTGAAGATCTCGTTGGACTGGCAGGAACGGATTTGTAATGCGGATACAACAAAAGGGTAAAGTTTGGGAACGAGGAGGGGCAATCTAGGAAACGTAAATAGAGCCGTGGACTCGTCTTTGATTTTGAGGAAGAGTTGGCTTAAAATGTCGAGAATCGCGATGGAAAAATAAAGTCCGGGGTGAAGAGGAAGAAGAAGAAGAAGAAGAAGAAGAAGTTATCTCGGGGATGAAATCAAATCACTCGCCGTTTCAGTTATTATGAATGGGCCGACGTCGACGTCGACGGTGGCGCGTAGGGGTGAGGAGGAGCGGGGGGGCGGACTCGGGAGGTCAAAAGAGAACCAATTCGGCTTTAGAAATGCCGAGAGTAGTCCGTATAATAACGACGCGGCAGCACCTCTAGCGTGAAGTTTGTAAAATCTTAAAGGTCCCCGATTATGAATGGAGATTCCTCGTTATAATGCTCGTCGGCCGGGAAGTTGGGGGCGGGGGGCGGTAGAATACAGGGTAGCGAAGCTGGTGACGAATGCCGAGCTAGCGAGCGGCGGTCGCGCGGATGGATGGACGGACGCGGTGCCGGGGCGAGGGGTTCGGGAGGGGGAGGGCGGAGGAGGCTGAAAGGAATCCAGCCAGTCCCGGACAACGCTATCAGCGTGTTCTCATCTTCCCCCGATGCTCCCCACGGAGTGTAGCGGCGCTCGGACGACGCGAGGACGGGACACTGGGGTGTTCCGTGGTCTAGGGGTCGGCGAAGGCTGGGGGGGAGGGGTGGGGGGTGGTGGATCTGGTGCGAGTGCCAAAGGGGGCGACGTTGCTCCCGCAGCAATTACTTTCGCAATAGTCGTGGCAGAGATGACGATGCTCCTCCATTGTTTCAACCTGGCGATTAGGTGTGTTCCGGCCTTATCGCCGACCTGGTCTGTTTCACCTACCTATCCACGCCTCTCCCTCCTCCCGCCTTCCGCCGCCATTCATCGCCCCGGCGCCGTCCTCCGACGACGCACGGTTATGCGGGCCAGTGCGCCACCACTACCTGCGCCGTACTCGTACTCGTACGCCGATCTGTTTGTTCAATGCGAGTGTCGATGTGTGCGGCCCCTACTACATACACATCGTCGAGTTTAAGTAAATAACTCGACGGCCTATTCCTCGGAGGCTACATCTGACATTAATCCGCGCTTATTGATTAATTATAACCGAGTACACGTGTGTCAATGCATAAGAGGCGCGCGGCTTCCTGCTCCTCCTCCTCCTCGTCGGGATATCAAATTCAATTTATATTTACTGCCTCCCCCGAGCTCTACGCCTCTACGAGTTATTAAAGCCGGGGCGTAAAAACGCCCACTCCTCCCACATCTTATCAATTATCCAGCCACCTATTGAATATCTATAATTTTAATGACGCACCCCTCTGCCGTTTTTATATACTTAAGCCTCCCATCAAGTGCGCTTTTTCAACGAGTTTGAGCTTATTACTCGGGCAAGGGTACTTAATGTAAGCGGGGGGGGGGGCCGGGGCCGGTGGAACCGAGTACACATGCACTTTAAGTTACATTAACAGTTCCATTAACTCTATCTCCGATTATGATTTTCATTATTATACATCCTGGGGCTAATGCACTTATTTCTTCTTCTTCATCTTCTTCTTCATCTTCATCTTCTTCTCAATTATTATTATTATTGTTATTGTTATTGGATTACAGCGCATATAGACTTCTGAATTATCTAGGCGTTCTCGAATCGATCGCTTATGCCCGACCTATGACGACCGAGTGGACGCCGCGATAACCCCAATAACCCAAAAGAGTGCCGTCGATTCTATAAGCATCGAGATCTATTGATTAAGGGCCGTTAATCGCCGCCATTGTCGTTAGCCGACGATCGCGTTTGGCCCGTAATCGGAAAAGTAGTCGGCGTATCATCTGCTGTTGATAATCGGGATATCGAGTGCGGAGGGAAGCACTTGGTCGCCGGCAATCTTGACAATCACGTATACGTACGTACGTACGTACGTTAGTTAGAGGGGTGGGGGTCATTTTGGATTACGCGGTAAAGGGGCCGGGGGCTTGAGGGTGAGACGTTTGGCCGGAAATATTCAAATTATCTTATACGGGGATAAATTTTCATGGCAGGTATCAAGTAACGCGTAGCCGTAGCGAACGTCAGCATTTAATTACTACTTTTATTCCTAGTTTAAGAACTTGTCTACGCTAGTTAATGCTCCTGTCGGGATGAGCTCCATCCCCCCGTCCCCCTACTAGCACCCTCGCGCTTCGTAGATGTCGAGCCGAGGCTCGTGTATTTATAAGTATTCCTTAGCCGAGGAAAGGCAGGTTTTCCGATTTGGTCCAGGGAGGCTTTTGTGCCGGCATTTTACCGAAATCCCATCCCTGCGCCTCGGATACCACTCTCCTTGCCAGTCGGAATATCGCGTGGCCTGTCGTGCTGTGGAAGGGGAAGGGGAAGGGGAAGAGATGCATTACCCCCGATCGGGCAATTGAATCACCGGCCCAGTACAGATAGTACAGGTCTCCGGCAGCTACAGCTCCGTACCCGGACCCTACACAACTCGCCATCTTGTTCTCTCTAATTTGGTAATTTGGCCAGAGTCCCCTCTGGCCAGCTGGACCTCGGCTCGGAGTGTAGGTGTATGACGTCTCCGGGCACAATCGGACCTCGCGCACGGCTTAATTGAATCCTCGGGAGTCTTATTTCAAAGCGACTGAGGAGCTGCATAGGCCACTTGGTGTGCTGCACCCTCGATTTCGTTCCTATTCTTCCACGACACTTGTATCCCCCACCCCCACCCCCGTCAGCTTACGTGCTCTGTAATTTCGTCCAAGTGGCCCAAGAGAGAGAGAGAGAGAGAGAGAGAGAGAGAGAATCGATATAATCCGAGCAGCTCCGCAATCCACTCGACTTGGAGATCAGTTCCTATTGTCGCGTGTCTCGACTGACGCCAAGCAATTTCCGCCCCGGGAATTGCCATTCTTACTTATAATCCAGGGAAAACCTATAACGCACATTATGCCTACCCTCCCTGCCCCCCTGCCCCACACCCCCCTATATATCACCGAACCCGATTATGATAGATCCATATCCGAATCGCAAGTATTGACCGGCAGACATCCACTTTTCCCATCTCGAGTGTACTCGTTTTCTAGATTTTTTTTCCATCTCTCTGTCTCTGCTCTCTCTCTCTCTCTCTCTCTCTCTATCCATCTATCCATCTATCTATCTTGTTTTTTAACTGCAGCTTCGAGCATTCAATCATTCAATTATGTAAAATTCGATAGCTCATTTGATCTGGCTGATTATCGGCCGGCTCGCTTTGCCATTCATTAAACGTAATCGAATTCGGCCTCGAGTTTCACGTCTTACTCCTCTCGTCCACTTGGCTCACGCTTCCGTTTCTCCCCGAGCACCAACGACAAGATAATATGACAAATTACCGATGACAAAAAAGGATTTATCGGATTGTTCCGAACGACCCGCTGGAAAAAACCGTTAGCCTCCGAGCACTTTATTTCTATTTGGATCGTCGTCTCCGCCCTTCTTCTTCTTCTGCTTCTTCTTCATCTTCTTCTGCTTCAAGACTTTTTTCCTTATCCCTTCATTCTTCATTTCATCATCTCATTATTGTATTTATCGTTGTCGTTATTGTTATTTTAATAAATACAAAATCGATTCCAATTCCGATATATCCAACTTTGGCTTGTATAACGTAATATCAAATAAGATTCCGCTTTCCTTTTTAAGAATAAAACGGAAATTCCATTAGAAAGCTGTAAATCATCTATTTTTTTTAATAAATAACGCGTACTTTATTGTGCCCAGTTGTATTGGTGTTTTAGTGAAACAAAAATTTCACGTTATTCATATTTATTACCATCTCTACCCTGCCCACCCCCCCTCTCTCTCTTTTATACGGAATCCCCTCAAATGGAGATTTTCTATTAAAACTGCTGATTTAACATAAAGCAGTGAAAAATAAACGTACAAACGTATACGCAGAACATTTTGTAGAATCTAAATGCTCGTATAATAATGAGCTTTTCGCAAAATGGCGTTCAGTCAACTGATTATATTTCCGTATTTGTTTGGATGACGAATTGCAATGTTTAACAATGACACGGAGCTCGACCGCGAGCCCGAGCATTTTCTAATTCCCCCCCCCCCACTTCCTCCATTTAATACAATAACGAGCGATATTAAAGAATTATCTCATTCCATATTTGCAAGTTTATACGGGAATTCTATAAATTTACATAGCATTATACGTGTCCATTAATATGAATTATTTTGCAGAACGGGAAATTAATTCGAGAAAGTTTCAATCATTTATACGAATGAAATATGTTTTGGCGAAGTAATTATTTTCGAGTCGAGTGTATATTTGCAAACGTGTGACTACGCCCTTATAAATACACTCGCTATTCCCTCAATTTATTCAACGTCCTGCCGGCTAATCATTATATTATTTGCAATGCGAATAATAAAGGGAAAAAAATTGCTCAAAAAAATTGCTTAAGCAGAGCGGGAAGTTTTTATGGCTTTGAATAGATTATGATCGGCGGGATTGCAAGATGATTGGAATAACATAAAGTTGCGCACTCATCACAATATATTGCATACTTAGGGCGTTTTGATATTCATACTTCACGTGAGGGCCGTTCGCGAAAATTCATTCGGGCCGCATATATGATTCCGAATGATTATATCAAAAATTCCAAAATAATTACGCATATAAAACTATTTTACGACTGCATTTCTCAGATGAAGCGATAAAATAATGAACGAACTCGTACGGGTCATACGCCTCGCAGACGCGTGCGCGCAGCGCGCTCATCGACTGCGGCGAGGGGGGGGGGGGGGGTGGTTGCCCGGACCACCCCCACCCCCACCCCCCTATGTAAGCGCCACGTACTGCTCATACACGGCCGCGTCGAACTAAAATCGTAATTGTGCGAAGCGGCAACATCGGTCACGACCTCTTCCCCCCCCCCCCTTCCGCCCAGTCCGTGAATTTATACCTGATCGTAAATGCGCCTTAAGCCTATCCATTTCCTTTCTCTGTCGCACGCACAGATGCGCGCGCGCGCCCCGCCCCGCCCCTCCGCAACTTTGTCCATATAAATTGCAAGCTTTTGCAACTTGTTTTTCCAAAAGGATTCCGGCGCGTATGCTTGGACCCCGTCACGTGACCTTCCTCATCTGGCCGATTTTCTAATTCGATTCAAATGTTTTATGGAATCTAATTGACAAAAAAAAAACAACAGATTTTTCAAGCCGACGCAAGCAGTGCCGCGCTTTCGCGAGAGTATCATAAATGTAATGACGACCACGCGTGCCACTGTAATTTTACGACTCTTTCGTAGTAAATCTCGTGTCGTCGGTGTATATTTACCGGCAGCGCTTCCGAATACATTCTATTAAGCTAGAAATAAAGGCTAGAAATAACGGGGGTGGGGGTGGTGGAGGAGGAGGAAAAAAATGAAAAGAAAAGAAACGAAAGATAAGAAGAAGAAGAAGAAAAGAAAAAGAAGAAGAAGGAGGCGGAGGCTTGAGATAGGAGGAACATTTAACGACTCTTGTTGATAGTAGTATTAAAGGTAAGTAATTAGAGCATTAATTCGCGTAGGGTAAGTGAGCGGCGGGCGGTCCGGAGGGGGGGGGAGGGATGGAAGAGGGATGAGCTCGAGACGGAGCCCCCTAACGATTTTTCCACGCCTTAATTTTTCTACCGGGGAATAAACATTTTCCATCCAATGTATTCCCTCAGAGATGGACTCGCAGCTTCCATCCCAGGGCCCATCCGCCAGCCGAAACCCATGGCGCGCGACCCACCGAGCCAGATAAGCATAATAAGCCGTGCGAGCGCGCGTTCGGGCAATTGTTTTCGTCACAGCTGCGGCCGAGGGAGCCCCGGCATGTCCTGGCCGCAGGAGGAGCGACGAAAGCGGCGCCGCGGCTCGGGCTACGGACCGCAACTTTACGAGTATCCGTTAACGCACTGCAGGCTCGTAAAACCCGGCCAGTCGTGAGCCCCTCGGGTGGACGCGTGGAGGCGCGGATCTCGCGCGACCCTCCGGTCTCCTCCCCCACCCCAAGTCGAGATTATGCGCGCACCCCCGCTAATTAGTTTATATACGACGGCTCGGGTAAGGGAAAGGACGGTGCAGGAGGAGGAGGAGGAGGAGGAGGAGTATGAGGAGGAAGAGGAGGGACGAGGGTGGGAGGGTGGGAGAGCGGGGGCGATTCGCTCGACCGAGGACATTAATCATTGACAGAGTCATCCGCCTAATTGGCTTTGGCACCGAGAGGCTCAACCTCCGCCCCTGACTCGGGGATGTTCCCTGATTCTTAACCGGATGTCGCCAAGGCTAACACGAGTTGCCCCTCTAGAGCTCGCGCGCGAGCATCGGCACGAACCAACAAGCGGACGAGATAACGAAATTATCTTGAGACCGCTGAAGGCTCAGATCGCTTTTACTTTTTTACAGCCGACGTTTACTTACTTTACTATATGAATAGTACATACGTATATGGATGGATACATGAGGATTTCAAAGCTTCGTGGAGGAGGAGGAGGAGGAGGAGGAGGAGGAGGGTGATGATGATGCTGGTAGTACATACACTCAAAGCGTTCCGCCTTCATTTAATTACTTTAATAGAAAAAAAAATTTGAAGCGGGGGATAAGCAATTTATGCGAGCAGCTTTTAATGATTTAACTCCTGCTCCTCCTGTTCCTGGTCCTGGTCATGGTCCTGCAACCTGCTCCTGCTTTCTGCTTCTGCTTCTGCTCTCACAAGCTCTTTTCCCGCACGAAAAATCCTTTCGGGGCACACTGTTATTTATTAATGCACTGCAAATTGCCTATGAAAATCAATGTTTATATGAAAATATCCAAGGGGGGTGTATTGAAAATTTATATATTTTAATGTACATTATAGCCCGGGATAATGTGCCCAGGGAAAAACAAAACTTTGGCCAGCCAACAAAATTGTTAATTATATCGGGCTTTGGCGAGCCTGTGGATTTATTGTACGGACGAAGCGAGCTAACCGTGAATCTGACAAATTGACGTTGAATAATTGATTGCGCTGCATTTTCCGGCTAATATCCTACCTTTCCCGTATTTAAAACAGTGACTCTAAAAATACATGTACTTTTACGCTTAAATATATGCGCCCGCGAGCGTATTACACGCACCCGTCTCTCTCTCTCTCTCTCTATGAATGCATGCGTGAGTGTGTATATATAAGCGTACGTAAAAATAGTTTGCTCCAGTAAATTTTATTTATTTCACAGCCCCGTGCACTAATTATTAATTACAATAATAATAATAATAATAGTAGTAGTAGTAGTAGTAGTGGTAGTGGTGGTAGGAGGAGTAGTAGTAGTAATAATAATATTAATAATAATAATGGTAACAGTGGGCGCGGTCACGGGCACATATTGCGCTTGCATAATTTATAGTAATGCAGTGCGCAATTATATAAAAAAAAAGTCCGTATCGGGGTATAGATAACAGGCTTTTAGGGGAAAAAAAAAAATCAATAAATGTTTATTAGAACGGATTAATCCGAGTAAAGAAGTTGCAGGCAATAAAAACTGCGCGAAAGTTTTTTTCAAAGAAGCGTTTTCTCTTCTGAAAAATAACGTAACCAAAGCAAAATGAGCTTTAGCCCTAAAACTATGGGGGACGGACATGTTATTATTTAAGGAATTATTAATTCGAAGGACTTTGCCGAGGTAATAAATGCTTATAAACAGTGTTGAATTAAATGATTGTTGAGTCGGATTTAGAACTGATAAGGAAATAAAGAGCAAAGATTTATATGTACCGGCACCGCGATCGATCATACTTTGTGCTTGCGAGCGTCGGCTAAATTCAAGATTTTGAATTGACGTTGCTTCCGACATCCCAATTCCGCGGAGGAGCTCGGATCCGGCCGAGGGCTCGATCGGCTGTGACGGGTGTCTGTGTGTCTGTGTGTGTGTGCGTGTGTGTGTATGGGTGGAGGGTGGGGATGGGGATGGGGAGGAGATATCGGAATACGAGGGGCGGAGCTCCGAGGCACAATAATTAAAATGTCGACTGAGAAAACAAAATTATTATTGTTGTTGTTATTGTCGTCGTCGTCGTCGTCGTCGTCGTGTCGTCGTTGTTGTTATTATTATTAGTATTAGTATTAGTATTAAAAGGACGTAGCGGTAGTGGTAAGGTTTCGAGGTGAATATTTGCCGGAGGCCGGGCGGTCGGAGGAGGGGCTGATCGGGACCGCGGAGGAGCAGACATAAACAGAAACGCGCGCGTAAACGTGACGACGAAATCTCGCAAATGCAGACGCTCGATCAATTATCAATTACCGCAATATCGTGAATGCGAGGCAAAGCGAACGCGGGGGCGCGCGTGCGAGAGCTTAAGTCGACGTAATTCGATTTACCAAGGATGGGCGCTGCGCGCCTGCTGCCCCCCTTCCCCTTCCCCGTCTTCCCCCGCCCCGCCACGCCGCAACGTCCCCCCGTCGCGCGCGCCAATTTACCCAGGGTGGTACGACGGTGGTTGGTTGTACGTGTATTTTGGGACCGAGATCCGAGGGTCGGCTCGAGTGGCTCGAATAACTACACAATTATGTAACTGCTTTAGCCAAGTTTCCAAGTATGTCTAATCTATTTACATACTTAATTCGTTTTCTTTTCGGTAATGGATCGTTCGGGAAGTTTCGTCAGATCCCGGGCAGCAGCAGCAGCAGCAGCAGCGGGGTGGGGTGGGGTGGGGGGGAGTGGTGGATCGGCCCTTTTTGCCTTTGCGTAAGGGACGATTCGCCGGGAAATCTAATTGACGTCATTACGACGTATTATTACAAATTCTGGCAGACCGCGCTTATTTTAAGGCGAATAATGCCATTAGCCTTCTACTAATTCTGCGGATAAAGGATAAGGGACATGTAAATACGACGGAATTCTAATACATCGAGAAAACAACGGGTTTATTGTCCGGACATTATTGTTGTAGTCGTAAAGAAAATAATTGTACGCGAACGAGGTGATAAAAAAGTGATATCTATTATTTAGAATTGGTAAGGCGTATTTTGATATTTTACGATAAAAGTCCGTCGTATATATATATATATATATACATATATTTTGAGCTTCATACGTCACAGGAAGAAAGTTTCAAATCACTTAAAGTTGCGCTCTCTCTCTCTCTCTCTCGCTCTCACTCGCTCTTAGCTCTCGCCTATTTCTCTGTACAAAAGACTTTTATGTAAATTGAAAGTAAATTTTTCGATCGTTTTACGATAAGCTTTCGATTTTCTTAATCAGCGATTCCATTTATTATCCTTCGTTTTTCTTTATTTTATTTTATTTTATTTTATTTTTCTCCTTTCCCCCCCCCTTTTTTTCTCCTTTTTTATTCAACTTTCTGCATGAAAATCTTGTTCTAACTCGTTTGAATATTATTTTAAAGAAAACTTTGGAATCTCGGCAAATTAAATTTTCTATAAATTTCAATTTATCCTCCAATGAATTTTATGAATTCAGAATTCAATTAAACGAATGAAGCGAGCCAAGAATTTTGTCGATTTGCCTTTAAACATCTGAAAATGTAATTTTATTAACAAGAAATTATTTCCATATAACGGCCGTCCGACATAATAAGAGAAGAGGAAGAGAAGGAAAATGAAAACGATGGGATAAAATTCAAAGCGTAGCTGCTTTATAATTCAGAAATGTGACCAGGAACGACGAATCCATTCTTAGATTTTACAATATTACGGAATATTGAAAATATTCTTGAAAATTTTCATGGTACGTTAAGCGAGGAGTCGATGGTTGTCTTCGACTTATCGACCATTACGGCAAATAATAATTTCATAGAATACGTATAATTACGGTAATAACGTATTGTTAGGGAAGGGATTCGAAATTATTGGAAACAAATTGGCAGTTGTAGATATTAAAAAGCGTTTTTCATCTGGAATAGGACGAGGCAAAGGTTTTCCGACCCATTCGACTGATTGAACAGAGGACAATGAAACATATGAAATGTACAACTGGTGTGCGTGGAGGTGTGCGCGGAGTCGTCGTTTGTAGGTAGGACCGCATTGATAAAGAACCCTTGTCCAGTGTGCGTTAATATTTAGTTTGGAATAAAGCCGCCCTTGAACTGCTTGCGTTTCGTATACGCAGGCGTGGGCGTGTACTGGTAACATTGTTGTGGAATGAAAAAATGAAAATAGCGAAGCCGAGGCGAGCGGAGCCGGCGACGGCATTGAAAATATTTGAGCTTCCGAATGGTTTCCCAATGGAAAGAAGGGACTGTATTGGTTGAGGGGTGGGTCGGGGGGTCTGTCTGTCTGTCTGTCTGTCTGTCTGTCTTTCAAACGCGCGGCAGCCTCGCGCTTTTGGCAATAACTTCACTCCTATGAAACGTCGTTCCGCCTCCGGCCCGTTGACGCCCTGCACATGCATGCACCCTTTTCCATCTCGGTTTCTTCCTTCCTTTTGCCGGGCGTCGCTGGCGGTCGCTGGCGCTCGCTGGCGCTCGGTGGCGGTCGATGACGGGATGGAGGGGCGGGGCGGGGCGGGGGGTAGCGCTCGACTCTACCGGTTGCCAACGAAGCCGTCGGCGCTTATTAAAACGCGGCTAACCTGGGCCCAGATGAACGGCACAGTCAAGGGGGTAGTAGGTGGGGCGGGGGCGGGGGTGGGGGTTTCGTTTATACGTTCACGGAATGGTGGGACGCTCGAGAGAGAGAGAGAGAGAGAGAGAGATCGGGATGTCGGCGTTACTCGGAGGGTAGCGCAGGATAGCGGTCTGGGTGGGAGGAGATAGGGGGAAGGTAACGCGAAATGATGGCGGCAGGGGGGTGGTGGTGGTGGTGGTGGTAGGGGGTTTATGTATGCTCGTTAATGCCTCTCGGCTTATCCAAAAATTACAGTCCTGCGAGCATTCCCGTTTACGAGGATTTCGGATGCGGCGGAAGTAGTGGGATTATTCCCGGATTCTTTTTTCCCTCCTTGGCCGTTAAATTTATGAAGGCGTCGTCGGGTCTCGGGGTCTCGGGGTCTCGGACGGGGTCGGGGTCCCGGGGTCTCGGGGTCCCGGGGTCTCGGGGCCGGAGCGAGCGAGTGCAGCAGAGCCGGTAACGAGTTTGTTTCCAAGTCGCTCTTAATGAACTTGAGAAATTACATTAGAAATCTAAAGTAGCATGCGTTGTTCCCCCTTTGGCGCTTTATTCCTCCCCCCCCTTCTGATTGCTCTTTGTTTAATCCCAATTTAGGCAAATGGAGAGGTTTAAGCCGCGCACGGGACGGAGGACCGAGCGACTCGAGCGACCGGCAATCCCCATCTCCTTAGGTTATGGATTTATTTATCCCCTGAGCTCGAAGGGGGGGAAAATCATGGGAAAGCAGGAGGAGATACTCGGTCCGCGGATACTCCGGCGATGATCTCCAGTGATCGTCGATCATTCACGCGAGGACGCCGCCTCGCCCATGAAATATTGTCCGCTATCTTTAAATGCAGTCAGGATGATTCGCGTGTTATGGGGTGTTCAGGAGTGGATATTATAGTCGAAATGCTCGGGTATTATATTACCTTTCTCCATTCAACTGTTGCGATAGTTTTACCTTTTGCGAGTACCTCCCACTCGATGGCGTCGGCGGTGGAGGCGGCGGCGATACATAAACCAACTCGAAAACCTGATACTTTAATTTTACTAACTCAAATGAGACTGTTACATTCGCTAAACATTCACGCCCACACACACACCCAGACACTTACATATACATATATACATAGTGCCCCCGTATCGATGTATTCCCAGTCTATTTATTATAATTAAACCATCATATCAAAGTTGGCGATATTAATTTAATGGCTCTTTCGTTATGTAACGACAGCAGGCTCAAACATTTGATTGGATAAAGTGCCAATTATTAAATTTTATACTCCTTATATTTATGGTTATAGGCTGCAATATGTGTTTAATGTTGTATCCCGTGCATAATAAATTTTTTTTAATTTCATTTTCGCCAACGAAACCGCCATTTACGGCCATTCCGCCTTTTGCGTACCCTTTGCCCTTTCAATATCGTTGGCTCCTATGGATTAAACGAATTAGCAAATTCAATTCAATTTTACATTTCAATTGGCAATTTATTACATACAACAGTTCACGCCACGTAATTCTGTATATATATATATACATATAAAAACAATAATGTTTGGCACAAGTGACATTGGCATAATTTTGGCATAATTGGCAAGAGTCACTTCTCCATAAAAAAAAAGAAAAAAGAAAAAAGAAAAAAGAATGTATTACATATAATTATTTTTTTTCGAATAATCGGCGCTTCCCTACGAGCTTTACGAGTAAAATACCGTCTGATAATGTATGCTACTGCTACTGCTGCTGCTTGTTGTTGTTTGTTTTTTTGTATGATTATTAATTAGCTTGCCCGTTAACTCTTTCGCTTCGAATTAATTTTATTAGAATTAACGATACGTTGCGCGCGTCACTTATTAACGTCGTCGTCGTAAAAAAAAAAAAAAGAAAAAGAATCACGTATTCATAAGTATTGGCCCCGTCGTGGTTACGAGTCCGTGGTGGCCTTTAACGTTTGTTTCACGGAGTCGGCTCGCCGTATCCGAATGTCAATAAGAAAACAAACGGGGCCGCAGTGATATATCGATTATAAAATGCGTACGGCGAGCGGCCACTAAGCCAAACGGGGAATTATTAAAGAACGAAAAGAGGTATTTACAGACATTCGTTAAATTGCTCCCGTGTCAATTCAAGGGGAGCAGACGTAACGACTGCTAGAACAAAAGCTGTAACGAAAGCTGTAACGAAAGCTGCCCTCCCGCCCGGTCAGCGGATAACTGACAATGACGTTTCTTCTTAGTTATCCGAAAACATCAACGAAATAATATAATATATAAAATTCAACTGGATATCGCATTTCAATAATAATACGTGGCAGTGCTCCGCGCGACGCAGGCTGTCCATGACAAAAAGAAGGTCAAAGAGAAAAAAAACGAGAGACGCTTCTCTGCCACGTATATGGTGACGTATAGACGTAATGGCGGGGGGAGGGGGCACACAATAATAAAAGAAAATGGAAAATGAAATAAAAAGTAATAGGAAAGAGCAGCGGCGCTCGTTGGGGTTATTGGTGGGGTGGGGAGGGGGAGTCGGAAAAGGGAGGAAAATGGTCGATAATTACGTATGGGCATCAAACCGTGGATGGACGTCGTCGTCGTCGTCGTCGTAGTCGTCGTCGTCGTAGTCGTCGTAGGGGTGCGGGGTACGGGGTACGGGGTGTGGCGGTGAGAGGTACACAAAGCTCTCTCGAGCATCCATTTCTTTCATTTTATACAATTTTTCTAACAAACTCCTTCCCCCATCCCCTCCCCTCCCCCCGGCCTTTATCGTGCCGGCCTGCCGTAGCCTCATTTAGCAAAAAGTCTTTCGAAGGCAATAAGAGGAGTTTTAAAAAGCACGAATCCATGCGGACGTCCATTTGAGAGGCTCTTTGAGAAAACAGAGAGAGCGCGCGGCGTCGTCGGCGGAGCGATCACCGGCTCTGGGGTAAGGGTTGAAAGAGCTGCTGGCGACCGTCGGCTCGCTAAGCGCGCTCTCTCATCCACCCCCCCCCCCGCCGACACCCTGATAGCGGAGCGCTCGGCTGGGGGAAGGGCGGCACGGACAAGGAAGCCAGGGTAAAAACATCCATAATCTGTTCATTTTTAAATTAATCCGCTTCGCGCGCACGGCCTCTACCGCAACGCAATCTTCCGCGCGACGAGTAGCTTCTACAACACGGGTGTGCGCTGCGCTGGTGTGGATAGGGCGCGAGTGTGGATAGGGCGGGAGTGTGGGAGTGTGGGAGGGATGGAGGGGGACTAGCTACCGTTACTCCCTTCCTGCGATCTTTTTTCCTCGTCGGCAGGAGTTTAGAAAATTAGCTTCTACCTTTTCGCGGCCGAGAGTGAGGGAGGGAGGGGGAGGGGAGTGGGAAGGATACAGCGCCCCGCTCGTTGATTAAAAATTTATTATACAGATCACCGAATCTGTATTATAAGGGATAATAATATATATTTTAAGCACCGCTTTGTTTTGCCTTTACTTTTCTTTTTTCTTTTTCCTCTATCTTTTTCTTATGTTTTTTTTTTATGTTTATTATCGTTATCGTGCACTGGGATTAGTTTACTCGAACATTATCGTTTGTGAAATTGTGAAAAGATCCGAGGGGGAGCGAGCTCGAGGCGCCCATGAGACCACCGGCTATGTTTATAATTGACCATCGCGTTGCCAGAGAGAATCTAATCTTCCCGTAAACGCAACGCTTATTTCGTACGTTGAAATTCGCGGCCGAAATTTATGTCGAAGTCACAGATATCGATATTGCGTTGAGAATTTTTTTACATCGCCCGTAAATTCATTAGGATCTAAGGATCTTTGGGGAACAAGTTTTCTCGATGATTCCGCGGCGAAGCTGCTTTCGTTTGTGTGTACATGGACGTTTAATAAAGTTAGATAATTTGACTCTCGGTTAATTAAAGCAATGAAATTATGAAAACCCAACGTAGCTTTCGTCGCTTTTTGATTAATGATTAGTGGGATCCATCAACTTGTGGATATATAAAATAATCATCTCGGCGCTCGGCACTCGGTGACGTGACGTATAATAAATTGACGCCCAAGCGAAAAGTTTTAAAAGAAACATTGGCATGAGTCGACGCAGGCAGTCGTCGGGTAAAGAAGGACGGAAATACAGTAATAAAGGCAAAGAAGACCGTGGCTAGGGGTTTGGGGGGGGGCAGTTATTTCGAGGGGGATAATTAATATTGAGTGGAAATTAAGGATCGGCTGGTTTGCCGGAGGCCAAAGTTGCGAGTCTTTCAGTCATTCAGACCGTCCCTTTGACATTTTTCACGAGGATCCTTGCTTTTTCGAGAGCCTCCCCCTCCTCCGCCTCCTCCTCCGCCTCCTGCTTCCCCACCCGTCAGGTCGGTCGGAGGCCGCGATCCTTTGTCGCTCGCTCGGACCCGACAACTTTCTGAATAACGATAGATAGGGGTCGCCAGCTCAAGCGGAACGTTTAAGCAGAACTTTCCCGTTTGGCGGTGCCAGGGAGACGGCAGGGGCAGAGCAGGGGGAGGCAGGCGAACTGGCCCCGCCCGCACGTTCTTCGCCCCTCCGAGAGCAGATCCAGAGGCCCGAGGAAGCCGCGCCGCGGCTTTACCGAAAGCTTCCTTCTCCTAACGAATCGCTCGCCTCTCTACTTTCTACTTAATCCAATCACTTTTCATCCCCCCACCCCACCCCACCCCCTCACTCGGTATTATAGCTAATAACAATGAAATTATTGTTTATGCTTATTTCGAGCCCGTAGGCTTTACGAGGTTCGTGCCACATTATCTGGCCGCCGCTGCCTCCGCATTATTTATTTATCGCGTATAATTATTTAATGCTCCACTCGTAAGCCAATAACGAAAATAACGCAGATTAAAGGCTCGGGGCTTAAACTGTTATAACAATTGCGAATTTCGGCTTAATAAGCCCCTCCTCCGCCCCCCCCCGTGCCGCACTCTCTATCGCTTTTATATAACCGATCATACTTCATTAAATATTATTCACTAATATTTTTCACGATTAATAGGTTATTTTAATTATATTCTCTCTCTCCGTCCCCGCGCACCGCACCTCACCCCCTCACCACCCCCACCACATCCACCGTCCCCACATCGACCGTCGTGTACGACGAGACAGACAGGCCCGTTTGGTTGGCCGATATTTATTTGATCCTGTATTTTCACAAGCTTTACAAATCGCTAAAGCCAAAGCAAAGAAAGAAACTCATTTCGTATGACGCCATTACTGCAAATCCATTTCCCCTTTCGAGCAACAAATGACCGACCAATAATTAAATATATTCTTTTGATCTACTCCATCAACTGTATTTAAATTATTAGCTTCCCAATGGCCCCAGCATTTTCGTTGATGCTTTTCCTTTTCTCATCTCTACCTATATATATATACATATATATATATGTATATGTATACGTGTATATAAATGCTTATTGAAACTCCGGTGGCCCCCCGCGAATATCTGCATTCAGGCATAAAGTTGCTGCGCGCGGCTTTGAATGTGGAGTGAATAGGGAAGCGCGAAATTTATCATAGATTTATGGCTATCGATGTATTATTATTTTTACAACTCAAAGATACCGGAATCCATAGCAATCGCATTTATTAATCCAAATGTGTGGAATACCATGGCGTTTCATCAGATTAAAGCTTCGAATTTCGCAATAAACGTAACGAGACGGGGATGGTAATATGGACGGACGCGTTGTTATTTATACGATAACCGATAAATGAAAAAGCGTGAACCGAGCACGGAGGATCCTTCGTTAACTACGTTAACGTATTTACGCGACATAGGGATACACGACGTCACGTGACATCTTAGCCACGGATGCGCCGCACCGTGTCTGCTCTACAAGAAAATACGTCGTTACAATGGTTTTATCGTGGACCGTATTCTGCTAAGGGAAGCGGTTCGCCAGAAAAACGCCACATTACATCCGATATTTGCCGAGGGCTGGCGTAGGAGGAGGAGGAGGAGGAGGGTGGGGTGGGGGGGCAAGGCAGTGATTTACATTCGTCGAAACGCTTTATTTCATTATATTACTACAGCGAAGTAACATTTTCGACATCAATTTGCTTTTTTCTTTTTTTTTTTTTGTCCGCGCTTGCGAACGAGCACGTAAAAGAACATTACGAATTACCGAAGAGGATCATTTGTAATTAGGTCCCCACCGCACCCCCCCTATAAAACATGGAGCTAATTTCAAATATGGGCTGCTGACATTTTGTTTAGCTGGCCGCGACAACAAACAAAGAGCCAGAGCCGAAATTCCAATTGTATTAGCGCTCTCGCGCCCACGCATAATATTTATTCGCGCGGTTAGCTCTTGGTCTACCGAACAAATGATTGTTCCGATCGGAGATATTTTTTCATTCTCCCTCCCGCCCATCCGCTCCTCCCGCCCCTCCACCGCTGCCGCCGCCGCCGCCGCCCGCCGTCGTTAATGCCAGCCGCTCGTGTAAATTTCCCGGGCAACTTTGTAAATTTATGTTTACCCTTCTGCGCTGGTACACGCGCGTAAAAAAAAAAAAAAAAAAAAATAAATAAATAAAAAAAAAAGAAAAAAAAAGAACGAACAATGAAAAGGAACGTCCATTGATTGGTATTCAGCAGGTTCCTCCTCAGTTCGTACATTTAATAAATAATACAAGGGCCGGCCTGCTGTTTAACATTTATCGCATGGATCGGCAGGTATTTTTCAAGCCTCAAAGCTAAATTACGTTCCGAGAACAGAGAGCAAAAATATTTCGCTACAATCACTTTGATATCGCCCGGCATCTTTTTACGGAAAATGCAGCTTTTGCTTTTTCAGCGGAATAGTAATCTGAAAGTGCTCTGAAGTTCGCATGAATGGAACGGGCTCGCTATACGGGATTAATGTATTGATAATGCATGGGTCTCCACTCTCCCCCCCCCCCCCCCCCATCCGGCTGATTATTGATTATTCGTTTCTGTCAATGTGTGCTCTGCCGTCTTATACGTATACTTTAAAGAGCTTTGCAACGTTATTGTTCATAAATTGATAAAAGTAATAAGGTAATTAGAATGGCAACTGGCGCAAGTGATTATGAATCATCGATCAAGCGTTATTGCTCCTCTAGCGGGAAGAATTTTTTTACTTACGAAAAGAAAGAACACTGCGTGGGGAGGGAGGGGGGCTACTCAATGGAGTACGGAACCCTAATATTGCGATTTACGTAGCATTACCAATAAAGAAATCTAATCGATAGAGAGGTATTTTTAAAAATTAATCACGCTCAACTGAATTATCGTACTGCAAACAATAATTTAATAATGAAATTTTATATTATTAATACTCGAAGTAACTCTTGCAGTACCACCATGTATTTGCATATTTAAAAAGTTCGGACAGTTCTTTCGACCCTTTTATATACGTGCAATATAATTTATGGTATTATAAAATGTGATTATGCGTGAACAAGTTTTTTCTTTTTCTTCTTTTCTTTGCTTTTCCCTTTCTTCTTTTTCTTTCTTTTTTCTTTCTTCTATTTTTTTTTTTTTTTTTTATAATTCTTCATATGATTTGTGACATCGTAAAATATTTTATGTGCAAAAAAAAAAAATAGTGTTTTCTCTGAAGTTGTTAGTTTTTGTGAAGGTGGGGGGGGAGGGGAGGGAGGGAGAAAAAAAGGAAGAAAACGAATTTATAAAGCTTGGGAAATATGAAGGAACTTTGGAAAAAATGTAGTATTTAGCTTTGGAGATAGTTTTGAGTAATGGTTCCGGATACGCGAATATTTCTTCATAAATTTTGAATTCAAAAGGGACCCTATTATTATTATTATTATTACTATTATTATTGTCGTCGTCGTCGTTGTTGTTGGAATAATAATAATTATTATCCTGGAGCCTGGAGTCTCTGTAATTTTGACACATCTTCGTGACATTGACTGGCGTTGGGAATCCTTTGCAATTTGTAAGCGTGATGGGAGGGGCTGTGAGGGGGGGGGAAGGCATTTATAATACAAAGGTATAAAATAAAAATCAAGGTGATACTACGATTGGGATCGAGGGTAAAAATTTGTCTGGCGCAAGGAAGGAAATTGTTGCGGGTCACTTGGTATTCTTCGCGGACGCGCATCGATTCGTCAGCCGGGCGGGCAAAAAAGGCAAAAGTTACAAAAGGGGTTAGGCGGTAGGCGGTAGGCGGTAGGGGGGCGGGAGGGAGTAGAATAAATAAAAGGCTAAGGAGAAGGTTTGAAAGTGCGGGCGCGCATACGTGCGGCGCTCGCGTATGCGCGCTCGAGCAAAGGCGAATGCACTACGAGGAGGAGAGTATTTTAGATCGTATCCGAGCTCTGGGTGCGTGCGGAGGGGGGGGGGGGCAGCTGCAAAATGGTAATAGTCCGAGCTCATTAGCCGGCTGGTGGTGGTTGAAGGCGGTGGAGCCGAGCTAACTGGACGGAGAAAAATCCGAGTCCTTTGAATAAAGCTTTTTATTGTGGCTGGGACGTGCGCATGTGGATTGTCGAGGGCGTTCGATAATAAGTTCCCGGGACCGAGGAACTTATTCGGTCATTAGTATTCCTCATAGGAATTAGATTAAGTTATAAGCGCAGTTGAATAAGATAGTCAGCCGGGGTAACAGGATATTCCTATTTTGACTGATGACGCGGAATTAAAGTCATTGCCTTCAAACTTCCTTTCATTCGCCAACTTGGCTGCGCACAAGCTCTTTAAGGAACGTTCCCAGGACCTAATTGCGCATGTGTTTTCATTGATATGTTTTCATAACTGTATGGGTAATGGTAATGACTCGGGTGGCTCCCTGGATCACCGGATCCTTTACTCGTCTTCTTACTTCCAGCAACTTCCTTCCTTCCTCCTATCTAAGGGATCCAGGGATCCCATTCGCTTTACGACATCCAATGTCCCGCGTATTATTTCTTTAATGCCGGCATTAAATCCATGATCTACTACTACTGGCCGCGGAGCCCTTTAAAACGCCCGGGGATCCAACAATTTTAATAATAATAATAACAACAACAACAATAAAAGATATTATATCATCGACCGAGCGATCGCGGCCTCGGGGTTTTATAAAAGCTGCTTATTATATAAAACATGCAAATTTATTAAGTCATTATTTTATAATAAATCGGGAGTTACGGAACCGCTTGATTATAAATTTAAATTGAGTTTAGAATTCAGGAACGACGATTAATTCCTCGATTTGGCGAATGCCCCACTATTTCCAAGTGGTCGGAGAGGTTAATTTTAATTTGATATCAAGTTTACGCAGTTTTATGAATTTCATTATGCTTAAGAACAAAAAGGCTTGCTTTTAATTATATTATCAAGATTGATTACTTTTCAGTACTTCTACTTTGCCTCCTTTATCCTTATTCCTATAATCTTATTTACTGTATGTGCCCAAAGGACTTACTTCTTACTTATTAATCGCGCGGCTCTTGCTTTCTATGGATTTTATTTTTTTTTTGAAATTGCATTAAGAGCGTTGTACGTACATGGACTCGGTAAACCCTTTGGCATATCATTTCATTTCACTTCACTTCACTTCACTTCACTTCACTTCATTATTCTTATACGCCAATGAAAGTCTTCGTAAGAAACTTGGTTCGTTAATTATTATTGTTACGAGTGTAAATGAATCGCGGCGACCGAGTTTCCATATTGGCTTACATTACTTGATACAATTATCTCTCATCTTCCTTTCCTCGAGCCCCGTCGAGCCATCCCTCCCGTCCCCGTCCCCGCTCCACCACCTCCTCCTCGGCTTCGCAATGTTTCTTCTCCCATTGGCTTCATCGTCGGCTCGATTTTCTTCGCCATCGTGGTCTTTTAATAATAGCGAATGAAATAACAAACGCCGAGAATATTATCTCCCCTCCCCCCCCCGCCGTTCTCCTATTTTTAAATCCCGAAAGCGCTATCTAGTAGTAGAAAGCTGCTAGTTCTGGAAAGCTCGTGGAATTGAATTTTAAACACTGCGACGCTAATTACGGGCATTACCCGATATAGCTCGTGTGATATCTGAAAGGGTGGAGGCGGCGGGCAGCTAAGCAGGAGTTACAAAAACTGGGCACAGAAAGCCGGCGGCACGTAACTACTTCGTATAGCTTTTTCATTTTTAATTTCTTCCCCGCAATCACGTAGCGGCTTTAAAATTTCTACTTTTATTTCATACCTTTCCCTGTCTCGCTCTCTCTCTCTCTCTCTCACTCTCTATGGCTCCGTCTCTCTATGGCTCCGTCTCTCTATCTATGTTAACGAAGCATTCTAATACGTAGTTATATTCTCGTACTAATTGGAAAAGTTATGATGATCTTTTAACGAGTATTAGTGAGCGCGAAATAATGGTATTTTAGTTTATATTTTCGAAAGAAGAAATGTATAAAAAATTTCAAGTTGTGAAGGAACAGAATTTTCACGAAAATTGGCCGGCTTCCTGAATCAGACCGTGTTTTTTTTTTTTTTTTTTTTTTTTTTTTTTCAGATAACGAGTAGTAAATTTGGATTGGCGAAGAGCTAGCGAGAGTTACCGGGGCAACGGGAAATTATAAATTACTCGGATATAAATTTTACGTCGACAGATTTACTCTAATCGCTACGTGCGTAACTACGAATTCGACGATTGCGAATATAAAGTTTGAAAATGCATTTGCGGGTAATGGGTGAGCGTCGACGGGGAGGGGGAGGAAAGGGAGCAGCTTAGTAAAGAGGGCTTAAATATTACAATAATCGGAGCGTCGCCGATGTCCAATATGTTACAAGCTCCTTCCCCCCCCCAATGGCCGTTACGTATTTTCCAGTTAATAAAGTAAGTATTGCTTCAGTAAGGTCAGAAGAAAAGGTCAGCGCGTAGGAAATGAAGATATCGTGGGGGGGGGGGGGGGGGAGGCGTGAATTTTCGAGAAAAAGTTTGTAAAGTTCTCTGGTCCATCCTTCCGAAAAAAATATCGCCCCAACGAGGGACGACGACTGCTGACTGCTCACCGGGGCGGAGGAGGGTAGATGATCGAGGACAGTGGAGTAGGAGGGAGAAGGAGGCGGTGGGGGGGAGAGAGAGAGAGGCCCGGAGTAAGAGAAGCTCGGCGGGAGAAATGAAATTGTCCCGGAGAAATTGAATGCGTCTCGTCTCTGCCGGCCGAAATCCGGAGAAATCCTATAGACAGGGCGCCGTCAACCCTTTATAAAAATCATTCGCACGAAATCAGCGCTCGTTCTCGCACCCTCCCCTTCACTCGAGCCAGACTACACGTGAGAATCGGTCGCCCCAGCTCACGTACGGGAGTTTACGTCGTCGTCGTCGTCCTCGTCGTCGTCTTCGTCCTCGTAGTTGTCGTCGTTGTCGTAGTTGTCGTCGTTGTCGTCGTCGTCGTCCTCGTAGTTGTCGGTCGCTCGTCGCAGTCTAGTGCTTCGGTGCTCCCAGTGAATCCCAGATGAAGCGCTTCTCGACTGCCTAAAGGACGTGCTAAGGACGAGTGATTTCCCGACACGGGCAAATAAGACAGGGGAAAATGCGAATTTTCTTACATACGGGACCCTTGGCACTCGCTATCCCCACCACCTACTCCTCCTCCTTCCCACCAGAGTTCGGCGATTACACGTACATTATTACGTGTTTCGGTCGACAGAATCATTATCTTCCCCTCCTTCCCTTCGTTCGTTCGTCACCTTCTAACGCATCCTCGTACGCGATTACGCTCGTCTTCTTCTCTTTTCTTTTTCTTCTTGTTTCGTATAATAAAGTATAGGAGAGACTCGTAGCCAAAGTCTTCACCGCTTGCTTATACTACCATTCGTTTATTAACACAGATAATACAGTATATACTCATAAGTATTCCGTAGATCATTCGTATTTATTGAACAACACAGCTGCGTACGTTTTTTCTCCTATAGATTTTTACTCAACTCTCGCCTAACCTGATCGGCAACATTTTTATCGTAGGTGCGCGGGAGGAGGCGAAACGCAACGAGAGTTAGCATAAATGAAGCAGAAAAATCTTCATCGTGTCGGGATTAAGCGCGTGCTAATAAAAAAAAAAAAAAAACAACACCGCTAGAGCCCACCTCATTTACGTAGCAGTAAAGCAATCGCTATTTAATTTTTACGCCGAGTATGGGGATATAATTTTCGGATTAAAGTATTAAAGGTTCGCGAAGCCGGCGTTAATTAAGTCGGAGGGGGGGGGGGAGGCGAATGAGGGAGGAAAATAATTCAAAGACTGTAAAAGTATGGGCGAGAGAGGCGGCGGACGGACGAGGAAAAGGAGGAAAACGGATGGATAGATCCACTTAGACAGTGCGTATTCGTATTTAAATAGCAGGCGCTTAAAGGAAATGGCTGGGATAGCCCGTGAATTGAATCGAATGGTGAATTTTGATCGAAAGAAGTCCATATTTTCCGCACCCTGGTATTACCTTTGCCCTCCGCAGCTTCGGAGTCCTGGACTCTTTCGAGAGCCAGAATTCCTAAAGATCGAGCGAGAGTGAGAATCTGGATTGAGATTGGCTCTTCCGTGGGATACGCGTGTCTATTGTGTGGAACGAATTTCGAATTTGTCGAGCCGGATTCCAGGAGGAAGGGGCGGAGAAGGGGGAGTGCTTCACCGCGGAAAAATACGGAAGCTTATGATGAATATTAAGTTACTCTTCAAATACCAGATGCGATCGAGGCGGAAAGCGTGAGGGTAGGGAGGGAGGTAGGGAGGGAGGGAGGGAGTCGTCCCCCTTCTGTTTATAACAAATTTACCCATTATTATTTATAAGCTTTAAGGGAAGAATCTTGGCTTTTTTTATAATAAGGTGGG
Source organism: Ceratosolen fusciceps (assembly GCA_018883505.1). Lineage (NCBI taxonomy): Eukaryota > Metazoa > Arthropoda > Insecta > Hymenoptera > Agaonidae > Ceratosolen > Ceratosolen fusciceps. The sequence goes on from RCIC01000016.1 coordinate 1,441,961, forward strand.
AGAAAAGCCGATTTCCTTGACATGTCTGCTCGCGCCTTCGTTATGCAAAAAATTTCGGATAAAGTCAATGTTATTTGCCGCCATTAGAATAAGAGGATTTGTAAGGGAATAATAACCGAGTGAAACATGGGTGTTCTTAGTCTCTCGCGCGGTCTGTCGTTTCCTCAAACCGGCGAGAGAGAGACAGAGAGAGACATAGAGAGAGAGACATAGAGAGAGAGAGAGAGAGACGCTGTTAATACCGTGAAAGAAGGAGAGAGAAAGGACGTGGGACTAATAAGTAAGTAAATCAGAAAGCCACTTAAACTGGGAAATCGAGGTCTGGCGAGCATAAGGTCTCTCTCACTCTCTCACTCTCTCTCTTGTCCAGGACGACGCATCATCCTCGAGTTTACATATCCAGCCGAGGGCACTTTGTGACCCTAGGTTAAGGGAGTCTGTCCGAGCGACTCGTGCTTCGACCTTATCTTCGCACCCCTGTCCCTTGCCCTCGGGCAACTTGTACTGGACTCCTCTCTCTCTCTCTCTCTCTCGATAATCATCGCGCACTTTCATTCTTTAGGCAGACACGCTCAAGCGCGTCTCGTCCTGGTAGGGGGTGGAGGAGGAGGAGCAGGAGGAGGAGGAGGAGGCGTGCAAAGATTGCTGCGTAGCAGCGAGCTAAAGGCTTAGGGAGAGGAAGAGGTAGAGAGAGAGGGAGAGAGAGAGAGAGTGCAAACGAGTCAGGCGTCAAGATGCGTGCGCGAATGGTGGAGAGATGGATTGGAGTCTCTATGGGGAAATATCCATAATGCGCATTTGCAATTTCAATGCGACCGGCGGCGTGGCGCAACCCCAACTTACCAGGCAGCAAGTGAGAGCCGACGCCTTGCACTCGGCGCACCAATCCCAAGTGCTTCTTCCTTCCTATCTTCGTCCTACCGCTGCTAACCCCCCTCCTCCTCTCCCCCTCATCCCTCTCCCCACAGCCCTCAGTAGCGCGCCGCCCTTTCCCTTCCAACCACGGCTTTTGCTATTTTATCCTCTCTCTCTCTCTCTCTCTCGCCGCTTTTCCTCCGTAGTCGTTGCCTATTTGCGTGTATCTGTCCTTGTCCCGCGACTCCCGTTGTTTATGTCAGACGTATTGTTTGATGCCATACGATTCCGAAGGGAAAATATATCACTCGGAGGGATCTCTTCTGTTGGAGCCACTGAATCTTTTAGCTCGTAATCAGAGCTGCAAATTAAAATCAAAATCAAAATCTCCCAGCTAGAATTAGTTGCGGTTTTATTAATATCGCTATATCTCTCTCTCTCTCTCTCTCTCCATTCTAATTTCGCTAATGAGTCGATTCCCTTGAAAAAAAAAAGAAGATATCCAGGATTTTGCATCCCGTCTTCGGCTGGGCGGCCAACGTGTCCGGTCGATAATGATAATTCCGTACGTGCGACGTCTCCGCGCGACTCCGCAAGCAACATCCTTCCCTACGTTTAAATTAGTTTGCCCGCTATTTACCTGAAAAATAAAGCAAATAAGTGTTCGCTGGTCGAGGAGGAGGAGGAGGAGGAGGAGTAGGGGCAGGGCAGCTTGGGAAAGTAGGCAAGAAATAATGCCGAGAGGCGGCCAAGTATATCCAAGATGGATACGGAGACGGAGACGGGGAATAAAGTCAAGTTTTTATAGAATTGCCAGCTTTTCCTCGTAATTCCGAAGGTACGAGTTCCCCGGCTAAACCTTTAGCTAACCCAAGATCCGCCGGCACACACACACCCACACACACGCACACACGCGTCTACCCACGTCTACCCTCGTCGCCCTCCGCTGAACGCTCCGTGCACTTGAATTCGCATTTCTCGATATCATTCTCATTCTATAGCCCTTTTATACTATATGCTTCGACTATCCTCTCTATCCTTTCTTTCTTTCTTTCATTCATTCCGTTCGTTGCCGCTTTTTTCACTCCCAACTGCTGCCTCTGCTGACGCTCTCCTCTCCCTGAGCCAAATCTGTCCATCGCGACAGCATTCCACGTAATTCCACGTAATTCCACGTAAGCCTCAATATGTCAAAATCATTTATGCCATTATCGAGGACACGGATCTTTCTTATCTCGCCTAGTCCCCGAGGGACTTATTTAATTGCAGGGAATGCCCCTCGCCTCGCACCCACCCTAGCCGCACCCACGAAGAGTTATTATAATGGATCTTATTGCTTCGTAGCACAATCTCTTTGCTCGTAAGAAGAATTATCGATCGTCGCCAAACGATTTACGCTCAAAGGAATATTATTAATGAGCTTAGCGATTATTGGTATGTTGTATGGCCCCAATAACCCCAATAACCCCAATAACCCCAATAATCAACAAGATACCTTACCGATACTTTCTTTCGTAAGCGATCGCTCGACAATATTTGCTCCGACAAGAGCGTTAATTTACCTATCGGCTGATATCGCGGATATCAAGACGGGGCAAATTGATTTTAATGCTTTAAGGGGCTTCGATCAATAAGCTCGGCAATATTTCGACTAAGTAGAGTGTTGGTTGCCTAGGCTCCTTTATACCTGACATTCTCCGGATAAGAATCGAAAACAGGAGAGGAGATCCTTCCCTCCTCCTCCTTCCACCCACCCCCTCAACCCCTCACGCTCTCCCACGCTCTTCAACTCTTTTTCTTTCCCCCCTTCCCCGCGTTCTTAGCCACCCACCCGCGCGCACACCCATTCCCCCCCCCACTCGTGGGTACGTCAATGGGGAGGTAAAATCTCCCGCAATGCCGCGTCTTGTCAAATCAATTTTTTTTTTTTTCTTTTCATCTTCAGAAATCGACGCCTCAATGAATACATCAATGCCTCATCCCCCCCTTACGGTAGACGCGAGGGAGGGACACGCGAATTGCGCAGCTGCGACTATCGAAAAAATGAGTCATCTTGATAACCGGCTTTTATCTCTTACTCTCGAATGCCACGCAATTCGTACAAATCGAATTTACCCGCCGATCCCCAATAACCTTCATATTTACCATCTACCCCTTCCCTCCTCCTACTCCATTGCATTCTTTAATATATCAAATATCCCAGGATCGCTATTTTTCAATTAAATCGCCAATACCACCACCGAGCTGTGAGCGTCAAATTTTTCTTGACTCAAAGGCTTTCAACCCCCTCTCCCCCCTTTGAGAGCTTTTTCACCACGTGAATCTCACAATACATTACTTATGCGCGCGTAAACAATTTTTTAAACAAATTTTTCATGAGTTTTCGCGAGCTTTCATAAGTGAAACGGGTTGTGGAGGAAAAACTCGTGCTTATCCTCAATAATTCTAATGCCTGGTTAATCTTAAAAATTTCGCCGAATCCCCTTTTGCATTAAAATGAAATGCACATATATATATATATATACATCTTTTAAACGGATTATGGCTAAGATCAGAGTCATTTATGCAATTTTCCTTTCAATTTTATTTTCCTTCCCGACCTAATAAGTTCGGTGTTTACTTGAAATTTTTATGTTCCCTATATAGAGTCGCAAGCCTTTCATTGCTCTTTATCAGTTATATTACTATTTTGAAGGGGCATCCGATTTTTTAAATATACAATATATTTCGTCAGCCTCTAACGCATTTGATAGAGAAGTAATTTTTTTTATTAAGTAATATAGTTTTATCTGGAATCGAAGATAAGGAATCTGTTTCTACGTAAGGCGTACTTGAAAACTTTAACACGCAACGCATAATTTTTCTGAAGCAAGTTTCACTGGTTCGCGTTCTAAATCTTTAGCTCTAACTCCTCTCTGTTTCCCTCCCCAACCCCAACCCCTCCCTCCATCTATTTTTCTTTCTCGCACTCTACTTCCTTCGGGTTTCGCTGAGCTTTTCGCACTAGCTCTGGATGCCCGACGACAAAGAGAAAACGAAAATTGTTTCCACTCGTCCCGTAGATTAGGCATGGATGGCTTCGGTCTACGACCTTTGAATTATTCATGATGTAAGAAAGAGCGAACGGACTAACAAGAGAGAGAGAGAGAGAGAGAGAGAGAGAGAGGATGTACGACAGCGAAAGGGGACGCTGAAAGTCAGAGAAACAGACAGAGACAGGCTCTGCGGGACCGGAGGGTGGTTTCCGCGAAAGATTGAGAGAGTGAGAGAGGGGGAGAGGGGAGAGGGGAGATTTAGGATAAATGATATATGGTGAAAATGGTAGTGTTTTTCCAAAGTGATGGATTTTCATTATTTTGCGATTGTTATCCAGGAAGCGAGTACCTGGAAATCGCGAGTGGTCGAGCGAGATTGAGGTACTAATGGAAAATTATGATTGAGCACACCTGAACCTTTTCTACTAGTGTGGGAACGCGTACTCGCCAACTTCTTCGTTTAATCAATTTCCGTGCCCTCAGAAGCAGGAGTTTCGCAAGCACTTGGAGCTTTTGACGCGCATGCTAAATAAATGTTTTTTAATGCATAAATATGCTCATATACATACATACGTACATACATATATATACATATATATATATCTGGATGGCTTTAACAGGAATGAGTGTTTAAGATCAAAGATCAATGTCACGGATATCAATTGACACCGTTGACTAGCAAATAATTACGAGTAAAAAGTTTACAAATTAACGAGAGAGAGAGAGAGAGAGAGATTAATTTATTTTCCGAGCCAAAACCATAATAATTAACCGGGTCCATTGTAACGGGGGACTTTTCTGTAACTATGGCGATAAAACATTCATAGAATTGTCTGGCTTTATCACTTCGTGTCACAATAGAGCAGAGCCCGAGGTCGACGATTACGTTTTTGAGAAAAAATTACAAAAAAAAAAAAAAAAAAAACGTGATGGATTATTATATTAGGATTGTATTATCGAGAGCTCGGGCGGAGGAGGAGGGCGGGAGGGGCGGGTTACGAGGAGCACGAGGCGTTTTTTCCCTTAAATTATCGTTTTTCAATGATCGGACAGTCGATAGTTCCTCCTCATTTTTATGGTACCGGCTGATACCCATTATGCACGTAGTTTTGCCGGGCCCGGAATCGCTTCTAAATTCATTCCAGACGCGATGATAGAAAAGTGGCGCTTCCAAAGGAGATGAATGTCTGCTATAGAGAAGATCGGGGTCTTTCTAATTTTTTAGAGAGCTTAAACCTGATTTAGATTTATGCATCATTCGAAAACAATTGATATCGAGTACTCGATCCTCCGTACAGGGATCCTTTCCCGCATCATAAGTTTAATCCGCCGTGAGAGGGGGGGTTATTGGGGTGAAGGAGCGAAGAAGGATGGTGCGGGAATAGTGAGGGAAAAGTGAGGGAAAAGTGATATCGCAGCGACTCTCTCACAGACTTTATTTCCACATATTAGTCGGAGTGGAGCTCGCAGTCGCTTGGGCGAAGAAGCTTCCGTCGCGTTAATTCGATAGTATTGAGTGTCCGTGTGATCGGGACTCGGGGGGGGGGAAGCCGGATTCCCAATCCGATTCCGAAATCTCGCCGATATTTCGCCCAAAGTATACAAATAAATAAATAAATAAATAAATAAATAAATAAATAAATAAAGCTTCTTGGCAGCCGTAAATATACTCACCGAGTCATTTCGAATGTCCGTATTTCCCCTGATATTCTAGACGAGGGCCTTTACTTTGCAACTACAGCCATTCCCTATTTAATTCCCTATCGCTCGGCCATTTAAAATTCCGAGAAAATTTATAATCTTATTAAATAATTTATAATTTAGCTCATAATAAATTTCGCCGGTTATTAAGTTTACGTGAAGGGCCCCGAGTGAGCTTCGGCCGGGCTCGTTTAAAATTCAAGTGAACATTAAACGGGATTTTATTTTTTTCGAAAATTCACTTAATGTACCGCCCCTCTCCCCGCCCCCATATTCATAAGACTTTATTTCAATAAAGCCTCCTCCGATGCACATATTCGAGAATACAAAATTAGAAAGTATTTATTTACCTATACAATACTGTGTATATATATATATATGCCAGGTAGGGAAAAGATTCTATCGACAACGTCTCGTTATTTATTTAATAATACCTACGCGGAACAAGTAATAATGACGTTATTGATAAATTCTTCATTAACACGGTATACCAAGAGCTTATAATAATTTCTCGTTATGGCATGTATGTTTTATTAAAATACTATTCTTTTTTTTACTCCAACCTTACGTAGGAATATACTTTGAAAGAAAAAAAAAAGACAGACAAACAAAAAAAAAAAAAACTGCCGAGTTGGTTTGCCGGTCCGCTGCAAAGCCTTTCCTTTTTATATGGATTCATTCGCCTTCTTGTATACACATACGTAATTAATAAATATTCAATTTTGCCATGTAAATAATATATTACACGTAGGCCAGCGTAATACCAAAATAAACTCCATGCAATTTATCGAATAAATTTAACATTGCCTATTTTACATAATAGGATTATATGATTTAAAACATTTTTCTTTTTTTTTTTTTTTATTGTAAAATAGCACAAAATTAAATGCCAACTGATGGAGATTATTTATTACACGCGTTCGAGATGATTGATTAAGATGCCTGCCAATAGCTATCGAGTATTTAAATTAACATGAAGGGCTCTTAAGATAAATACTACATTATTTTAGAAAATATTCTCTCAGTGAATATTCTTCGGTGCACTATCGTTATTACTTAATCATTATAATGAGATAGCTAGCTGGCTGGCTGGCTGGCTAGCTAGCTCTATGGTAATGTTATTACGTATTTACATAATACGTAGACGTTAGTGTCGTCAGTTGACTTTTTCAATTATTTGACTTTTGTCAGGCCGATGGCAATGTCAGTTGGAATAAAAAATTATCGCCGCCTGTTCAATGAAACTCGATGACCTTACGTATTACCTTGAAATTCTATCGCGATAATGTAATTAATTATTTTCGTACGCGAGGACTTTTTCAATTAGTCCGCCGCGGATTTAATTTAGCCGCGTAAGTACAGTCCTTGCCGATATATTAAAATGTCCTAAACGATATATATTCTCCGAACGGAATCAGTGATTTTTTACTACTTGTAATCGTAAGCACCAACATTTATAAACAATATAACCAGTAAGCAGCGGGCTCTTGCGAAAAAGGATTAAAACAAAAGTAGTACGAAAGATTTGTTCCGCTTACGCTGCCTCGGGGTAAATAAACAAATAAATAAATAAATCTATAAATCTATAATGAGCGAGTGCGATATAAAATTGGAATGAGCTGTAGTACGAAGTAGTAATTGCCAATGATTTGTTAACGGGAGGAAGTGCCTTTGGGGGTGGGGGGAGGAAGGGGGATGGATGGCATTTTACCCGTCGAGCCGCTCGAAGGATCTTTTAAAGTTTCGACGGCTATCCGACGATATTGATAAAGAATTTAAAATGTTTGAAGATTCAGAGTTTTAAAAGTACGGGGGGTAGAAATTTATTGAAATTTACAGTAATTTTAATCGCGTATTCTCACGGCGCAGAGAGCGCCACTTTACTTTTATTTCATCTTCTCGACTAAATATAAACTTTTGCCTTTAGAGGGAATATATTTATATATACGTATATATACATGTATATATAGACGTAGGTAATCCACCAATACTTAAATATTGTTTCAAAGTTTTTTTAACTGCACTTGTATACGCGCGCGCGCGCGTATGTACGTGTGACGACGACGACGACGACGACGACGATTTATCGTCGAATCATTAAAAATTATAAAACTAAATTTTAAACCGCGACCTTTAACATTTGTACCGAGTGAAAAAGGGAATATTGTTGTATATTTAAAAGAATATGGCACTTCCCAGGGATATTTATATACAGATACGTTTATATGTCCTTGGTGGACTTTTCCGAAGAGGATAAATAAACTTTTAACGATCACGTGTATAAATATGCCGTTTGATTTTATTTCCCCCCGAAGCTTTTAGCCTGAGCTTTTTATCTTATCTAGCTGGCATCGATTACTTTGCCCCGATAGGTTTGGCAAAATCGACGAATCGCTAAATAATTACTCTTTATAGAAAATCATTGACGCATACGTGGTAATGTAGACGCCCGCACGCATATACATTATTAAACAAACGCTTAATTTTGTTGTTGTTTTTTTTGCGTCAGAGGATCGTTTAATGCCATTTATTTTTGAAAAATCCTCGTAATCCTGGAGCGGTGGCCGGAAGGGGGAATAAGACCTTCAAGTTTTGACTTACCATGGATTAAGTATCCCACGAGAGTCTTTCTCAAGACTGTCTAAACTTACTGCTGCTATACGACAAACCTTGAGCATCATAATACTGTGTGGCGTGATACGCTGCTATAGTCACTGCTTTACCTGCCCCCCTTACCCCCTTACCCCTTACCCCACGGCCAAACACCGTCCCATTCGCATTTCGTAACTTTTGTTTTTTTTTTTCTTTACGTTTCTTTCCCCCGCCCCACATAATTCCAGCGCATATAATCGAAAATACCATGGCAGATTGTTCTAATTTCCTCGGTGTTAATTAATCTAATTAAAACTTCACCTTCGTGTAAGTTCCTTTATCTTTTTGTAAACGTCTGCCTCTCGCGTATAAAAGAGCTGTAAAGAGCGGCCAGGGATTGATCGAAAGAGGTGGGGGGGGGAAGCTACCAACGAAAGAGGAGAACTCGAACGAATATTATATTATACTCTGTCGGTCTCTAGTTTTTCATAGTTGGCGAATAAAGTTCGTCAGTAGAGTATTTTGTCCCTTTTATAATTAATTGATTCCCTCGAACTTTTGACTTTTCCCCAGTTCGGGCAATTTACTCAAAAATCGCAGACTAAATATTTATATATATATATATATAAATGGGTAGATTCGATTTAGAAGGAAGTCCGTGTCGAGGATGGAAAATTTTTATAATTTCCACTATAATTTAACGTTAAAGGGAGGGTATAGGGCGATGTGATAGAGAGAGAGAGAGAGAGAACGAGAGAGAGAGAGAGTTGTCGCCGCCACCGTCGCTACTAACGAAGACATCAGACTTGTTAATTTTTCGTGCATAAATTGCCAGCGGCTGCCATTGATTTCCCGAAAGCAGTTTCAGCCGAGTGTAACTGGGCACCGAGGGCCCGGAGCTTTTCCGCGTCCCCAAAGTCATGCATTCAAGCTTGAAATCCCGAGAACTTAAAGTCCCCCCCCCCCCCATACCCCCGGCTTTTTTAACTTGTAATTCAAGGTATTTAATTTCCGCCCCGTCGTCGCGGGGCCATGTCGTGAGGGAGGAGGAGGGGCGGGGGGAAGGGCTCGGCCGGGAGCGGAGTGGGTGGAGTGGGTGGGGTGGGGTGGAGGTGGGGTGTGGGGTGTGGGGCGCCCGAGACAATGCGATATTGTTACTTGGTAATGAGGGATGAAATGTTCTTCGAGTCAGTGTCATTTTACTCTTTCGCTAATCCGGTCGAAAGTTTATTCGAAAGCCCGGTAGATTCAATCACGTCATATTACTATTAATTCGATCGAATTCAGCTCGCTTATACTTTTTAGGCTTAATTCACTTGGAAATGTCAAATGGGGACGGAATCGATTGTCTCGAATAAACTTTTCTAATTCGTTTAAGTAGCTTCGCCTAATTAAGTAATTCAAGCCGAGTAAGCCCCCCCCCCCCCCCAGACCCTCCAATAACCCCAATAACCCCCCGGCGCATACTTTTTATATCGAATGCAATTATTATTGCGTGTATTAATTACTTTGACAGAGCATTAAGTGAGTTTCGTGGCTGTCCCTTCGACCAACTTCCCTTGCGCGTTTACTCTTACTTTTACTCTTACGACCGAGTAAAGTATCGTATTCCGGCTTTCGGTACTTCGATAGTTCGAGATAGTTCGATAGTGCGATAGTTCGTTCGCTAAAGGACACGAGCGATCGAAATATGACGGGTGACGGGCGTTGGGCGACGGACGATGGCTTTAAAGCCAATGAAACGAGCGCTCCGAGTCCTCCCCTCCCCAGTCCCCCGTCCCCGCCCATCAAGGCCGATTCTATTAAAAAAAAAAAAAGAAAAAGTAATTAGACCCGCGCAGCGTAAGCGTATCTGCATATGGAGCCCTTGGGCCTTGGAGTCTCTCTACCGGGGCGAGATGAACCCCATGAGGAATATTCGTGGCGGGGGCGGAGCGTCGCCCCGGGGCTAAGAAAGAGAGAAAGTGAATTGAACGGCGCGCTAAAGTCGTTGAAGGCCATTTGAAATATTCAGCAGGGCCGCGTGGGGACTGCAAAAATCAGAGACTAATGGTGGAGGTCAGTCTGAACAGGTCTGCGCGACCGTTCTCCTCCCCCAGCACCGCTCTCTCTCCTATTATTTCGCCCTTTCTTCCGCGCGGATCCTCTCCCTCTCGGCTACCTGTCCACCATCGCGTGGCGTAGTGGTGGGGGGTTATTGGTGTTGGGGTCGGGGTTGGGGGGAGAGCTAAAAAGGTGAAAGGTGAAACACTCGGAGTGGCAGTAATTCCCAATCGAATTACTCTCTCTCTCTCTCTCTCTCGACGCGAATCGCTTCTTTGTCATTGTATTAAATTGAACAGAATAATTTATTGTTTTTCCTTTAGGGCTAGCCGGGAAATGATTTTCCAATCATTCGGTCGGAAATTGACAATCTTTGGCAATCTTTGGCAAATCTTTTTTCAAAGTCATCCTCCAGTCCCCGAATATTCGAATGAAAGTTCTTTAATTAATGACAAAGAGCCCGACGCCTCTCTTTTATAAATGACATTGAGCCTTGAGCAGTCTTATTAACGTGTATTTACTTTGCGTTACAGGTAAGCTGAGAATCGCTGGCCGGCTTTTTGGTCAGGTGCGGCGAATTCCCGGCCCGTCCGATACCACACCACGTACGTGCGGTAAGCAAAAACCCGCGCTAATATCGAATTTTCACGTAAGAAGAACGAATGGAGCGGAGTGGAGCGTGGGGGGAGGGGCGGGGGGCCTTCTGACGAATAAATAGATCGCGTCGACATTTAGGATTACGGCTGTCGGAGGCTCGATTCGCCGGGATTTTTCCGCGTCCGCGGGGAGTCGGCAAAAACAGCTGAAAAATCGCGTAAATAATCCAGGATGTATATCCTCGGCGCGGCTCCTCTTTGTGCTTGGGGCGGGACGGGTCGGCAGGACAATACCCACCCACCAACTGAGGAAGAAAAAGGAGCGGGCCATCCTCGAGGGGACTCGGGATGCCGCAAACTGCCAGCGTCTCTATCGCGAGCTCGCCCCCTCTAAATAAAGATTTACTCCTCTCGGGGTAGGTTCCGAGGGCCCGCAGGTGCACCTCCTTTCCAAGAGTTACAAAAACATCTGCATCTGTGTGCGCAGTCTGTACAGAAGAAGCGCGGGCGAGAGTGGCCGAGGCGAGAAGGGGGGAGGGGGGAGGGGGTAGAGGATAGAAAGAACTTGGGCGAGCGGGAAAGAAGTCGGTCCCCGGGTGAGTTGGACGAGGTGGCGAAGGAGCGGTGAGGTGGGCTGGGGGGGAGGAGGAGGAGGTACGTAGGAAGGAAGGAAGGATGGATGGATGGACGGATGGATGGACGGATGGAAAGCAGCGTACTCGAGAGCTCGAGAGCTCCGTGGAATTTCAGAAGCCTAATTAGAACGTCGCCATTGCCAGATGTCGGATGCCACATTCCGACTCGAGGACAGAAGAGTGGGCGTGGGCGGGCGGGAGAAGGGCGGTGAAATAAATTGGAGGACATGCGACCAAAGCAAAAGGTTTTTCTGCTACGTGTCGCGAAAAACTTGCCATTTCTCTCTCTCTCTCTCTGCCTTCGATCCGAACTTTCTCAACTTCCGCCTTTATTCCCTACTTTCCGGGCGAGTATATCAACCTCTTTTCCAAATCCGAAATTCTCAAATTTCATGTTGCGTTTCGGCACGTAATAAAGAACTTTGGCAACTTTGGCAACATTCCGTTAAGTAGTTACAAAGTCCGACGAAATCTTAAATATACTTTGCATTCTAATACATACCGAGTGCCGACGAGTGCCGAACGAATGCGTTACGCGACACCCCGACAACTCGTGTACTTACTTTTACGCCCAAATATTTTACATCCATTCGGAGAGAAGAGAGAGAGAGAGAGAGAGAGAGAGAGAGAGAAGAAGAAAAAAAAAGAGAGTCAATTTCATTTGTTTCGGACGTATACGTATGGAAAGGAAGCACAGAGCCGCCGCCGTTTACCCGATGATTATCGATCTTTTCAAAATCTCAACTTACGTTCTTCTAATGATCTTTTTTTTTTTTCTATTATCTTTTCCTCGTTCGCTCGCTAGAGATTAAAACATTGAATTTACTGCAAATCCAAGCACTGAAAATCGAAGCAGAGTCGGTTTTATTTTTCTTCCTACATTTCGTTACTCATTTTTCAGCCATAAAACGCATTTTCATTCGACAATAAAGCAATGTAATCGTATATATTGTTCTTTTTTGCTGATTTTTTTTTTGTTTTTGTTTTTTTTTTTTTTATTATTATTATTATTATTATTTTTATACTAAATCTGCTGGAATTCTAAATATTTAAATTCAATCAATTGAAACAAATGATGGCGGATTCATCTCTTTGTTTTACCTTCCTGTCAATTTTGTAATGCAAACTTATACTCTACGTATCTATGTATGTATCTATGTATATATATGATACGGGACTTTATTCTGCCTTCTCACTCCATTTTAATTATTTTTATCCGTATCGGTTTACCTATTAATTATACATTTTGTTTCAAAAGTTCGAAAAGGTATGAGTCCTTTGGGCGCGCAGACTTTTAATTCATTAAATAAAAGTACATTATTTTTACGAATTCCGTCCTTTAGTCAATAATTTGTCTATAGTCATGAAGTACTCTACTTGCTGATGCATTTTAATTACATTTATGCGAATTATTGCATAGCATCTTCGATGTTCGAGCTCGTTTATTCCGCGGTACTACACACCACCCCGGCTTACCTCGACATTTTCCATACGTGATTTCATTGTACGCACTTTACAAATTTCCCGGCCTTTTCTTTTCTTCCATACGCGTTCTCTACTTAAGTCATGCACGAACTACTTAA